>OZ024741.1:126403805-126441305 GCA_964016885.1 Eledone cirrhosa
AAAAAAGGGGGAGGAGATGAGAGTGAAGGTGGAGAGAGAGAGATGGGTGATAGAGAGAAAGAGATAGTTTTTATAACAGAGAGAAAGATATATTGTTTACATAGAGAGGTTGAGAACCGTTGGAAGATAATGTATAAATTAAAGGAATTTGAAAATTAACGAAGGGAATTTATGTATGAAGATAGAGAGAAGAAATAATAATTGTGGATGAATATTCTAACGTCAAAAAAGGGTATGTTGATAAGTATTGTGGCAATTTCAAAATTAACGAAGAGAAAAATTATTAAGGTTTGTGTGTAGAAGGATTTGAGAAAAATAATGTGAAGTTAAAGTTTGTATATTGGAGAAATTGATAATATATGCGAATAAAGAGTTAATATGTATTAAGAATGAGTTCGTTGATGGGGAGAAAAAAATAATAAATTAAGGATGAAATTGAGATTAAAAAGATTTATGATAGAGAGAAAAAAATAATGATTGCGGATGAATATTCTAACGTCAAAAAACAGATGTATATGTTATGAAGGATTTTACAAGGTGAAGATAGAATGAGGGTAATGAGTAAACAAGTATTATAGAGTGTATAATGCCCTTTAAAGTATGGTAGGAAGATGGGTATATTTTAAAGAGGTGTATGTATATGTGCCTTTGAGAAAAGATTCTAAATTGATAAAGAATTGAATATTAACTGTATACTTTGTGAAAAGTTCTATGGAATTTATGCAGGCAGATAGAAAACAAATCTGTACGTCTATTTATTATAGAATCTAGGTTAGAGATAATGGTAAATTTTTCATTTAGGCAGAGCTTACAGATTTTAGATAGAGAGCTGTTCAAGTATGAGGACGCAGAAGAAACCTTCTTCCAAAAGATGGTATATTTAATGTTTTTGTCTTTTAAGGACCATATGAGTTCTGAGAGAGCAGTGTTGGTTCTTTTAAGTTTGTATTTGAAAGATGAATGATGATTATAGAGACGAGCTTTAAAAGAGGTGGAAGTGGAGCCAAAATATGTGAAGGAATTGGTGCTAGTTATAATTTTACATTCATAAATTATGTTTTTATCGAGACAATGGTTGTTGAGAGGATATTTATTTTTAATGCGGCAGTTGCAATTAGAGAGATTATTAATGAGTGACCTAGTGTTATCTATAGAGGGAATTGGATTGGAGAAGTTGTTTGCGATAGGAATAATAGGAATAATAGTTTCTTGATTTAGAGTTGGATTATGAACATTTAGCGAAGTTGTGTTTGACGTTGTATTTGGGTTTACAGAAGTTAGCCTAGGGTTTACAATGACGTCGGGAGTACTATTACTGTTATTATGAAATTCAATGTTGAAAACTCAATGAAATTCAATGTTGTAAAATCCTTAACGGTTGAGCGCTTACTCTCATATTGGATACCTTTTGATGGTCCTTCACCTCTTCTTCTACAACATGGATTATTACAACATAACCAATTCAACTAAAGACATTCCTATACCTGGTAAATCTGAATTCACCAAACTTCTTATTGAAAAAACTGACTCCTTCGTAAGAAGACTTAGATGGACAGCCTATTTCTATGACCAGCGCCTAAAGGGAACTTCCATACCAAAGAACATAACTTCCTTGATCATCCTTTTAATTCTAGACGAAATCCTCCTTCCAACAAAAATCTAGTACAATTCGAGGAAGAATTAACTAAAATAATAAAAAATCTTAAATTCAAGAGATACCCTTACAAAGGACAAGAGCACCTTGTAAATCTCAAGAACACAATCTCTAACCTAAATTCCTCAAAAAATGTTTTAGTCCACTCTGACAAAACCAATAACTTATATGGTATTTCCAAGGATAATTATAACAACCTTATCCTAAAGGAACTTAGGAAAAAGTATCGTAAAACCAACCATGAACATTTAGAATACATAAACCTTGAAGCCTCTGATATTATGTCAAAACTTGGCATTGAAAAAAAGACCGAACCATTCCTCCCAAGAACTCCGAGGATAAATCTCAAGGATCACAAAAACAATTTTCGCACTGAACTACCTGTTAGATTAATTGCCCCCTCTAAATCTGATCTGGGGGTTGTTAGTAAAGCCATCTTGGATAGAATTATCCCACAGGTTAGTTCTAATTGCTCTTCTTTGAACCTAAATTTATGGTTTGGTACTTCTGAGGTGATTGGCTGGTTCAACAAATTGGATAATAAAAACAAACTAAAATTTATTCAATTTGATATTGCCAGCTACTATTCCTCCATTTCGCCTTCACTTCTCAATAATGCTCTATCTTTCGCACTTAAATATTCTGACATCACCACAGATGAACTTCACATCATCCTCACCGCACGTAAAACCATCCTAGAGTTCAACAACGAATATTGGACCAGAGCCGATACCTCTAACAACTTCGACATCACAATGGGAGCATCCGATTCATCCCAATTGACTGATTTAATTGGTATCTTCATTTTGAACTCTTTGAGTCGGAAAATTCCTCAACTTCGCGGTGGAATTTATCGTGACGATGGACTCTTTACTATCCTAAATTGCAATATAGTTAACCTTAATATTATTAAGAACAATATACGTAATCTCTTTAACCAACATAACCTAAAAATTGAATTTGATAATAGTATCAAACTAGCTAATTTCTTGGATGTATCTCTTAATCTTGACACTGGCCTATATTACCCTTACCATAAAAACAATGAGAACCTAAATTATGTTAACTTTAAATCTAACCATCCTAACAATATCAAGAATGCTATAGTTAGTAATATTGGAAAAAGAATATCTAACATATCCTCTAATAAAAACATCTTTGATGCTAACGCCAATTACTATAATAACGCACTTTCTAAAGCCGGCTATCCAGATAAAATCAAATATAGTAAAGAAACAAATTCTAGAAAAACTTACAGTAGAATCATGATCATTCCAATAATTTTAATAAAAGACCTAGATACAAAAACATAATCTGGTATAATGCTCCTTTCTCCATCTCTATTAATAACAATATTCCTTAATTATTTTTTAGTGCCTTAAATAAATGCTTCCCTCCCTCACATATCTATAGTAAAATATTTAACAAACACATCATCAAATTTTCTTATTCCACATCCTCCAATATTTCCAACATCATCTCTAAACACAACAATAAAATACTAAATACTAAATCTCTTCCTTCCAACATTGAATTTCATAATAACAGTAATAGTACTCCCGACGTCATTGTAAACCCTAGGCTAACTTCTGTAAACCCAAATACAACATCAAACACAACTTCGCTAAATGTTCATAATCCAACTCTAAATCAAGAAACTATTATTCCTATTATTCCTATCGCAAACAACTTCTCCAATCCAATTCCTTCTATAGATAACACTAGGTCACTCATTAATAATCTCTCTAATTGCAACTGCCGCATTAAAAATAAATGTCCTCTCAACAACCATTGTCTCGATAAAAACTTAATTTATGAATGTAAAATTATAACTAGCACCAATTCCTTCACATATTTTGGCTCCACTTCCACCTCTTTTAAAGCTCGTCTCTATAATCATCATTCATCTTTCAAATACAAACTTAAAAGAACCAACACTGCTCTCTCAGAACTCATATGGTCCTTAAAAGACAACAACATTAAATATAGCATCTTTGGGAAGAAGATTTCTTCTGCATCCTCATACTTGAACAGCTCTCTATCTAAAATCTGTAATCTCTGCCTAAATGAAAAATTTACCATTATCTCTAACCTAGATTCTATAATAAATAGACGTACAGATTTGTTTTCTATCTGCCTGCATAAATTCCATAGAACTTTTCACAAAGTATACAGTTAATATTCAATTCTTTATCAATTTAGAATCTTTTCTCAAAGGCACATATACATACACCTCTTTAAAATATACCCATCTTCCTACCATACTTTAAAGGGCATTATACACTCTATAATACTTGTTTACTCATTACCCTCATTCTATCTTCACCTTGTAAAATCCTTCATAACATATACATCTGTTTTTTGACGTTAGAATATTCATCCGCAATCATTATTTTTTTCTCTCTATCATAAATCTTTTTAATCTCAATTTCATCCTTAATTTATTATTTTTTTCTCCCCATCATATTAACTCTTTATTCGCATATATTATCAATTCCTCCAATATACAAACTTTAACTTCACATTATTTTTCTCAAATCCTTCTACACACAAACCTTAATAATTTTTCTCTTCGTTAATTTTGAAATTGCCACAATACTTATCAACATACCCTTTTTTGACGTTAGAATATTCATCCACAATTATTATTTCTTCTCTCTATCTTCATACATAAATTCCCTTCGTTAATTTTCAAATTCCTTTAATTTATACATTATCTTCCAACGGTTCTCAACCTCTCTATGTAAACAATATATCTTTCTCTCTCTTATAAAAACTATCTCTTTCTCTCTATCACCCATCTCTCTCTCTCCACCTTCACTCTCATCTCCTCCCCCTTTTTTTCATCCTTTCCACCCCCCTCCCTAAATAAAATACTTTTTCCTCGCACATATCCTCCTTTCGTTAATTTTCAATTTTTTTTAATTTATACATTATCTTCCAACGGTTTTCAACCTCTCTATGTAAAACAATATATCTCCTCTCAGTTATAAAAACTATCTCTTTCTCTCTATCACCCATCTCTCCCTCTCATCTCCTCCCCTTTTTCACCCCCCCCTCTCTAAATAAAATATTTTTCCCAATATCACACATCAATCTAAAACCATTTTTCATATGTTGATTTAAAACTGCACTATCCACAAGTGTTTTTTAGCCTTCATATCATGTTCTCCTGTTTTATCTGATGAAAACACAAATATTATTGCATGATGATGTTTGTTTTTGAAATGCGCATAATAAAATACATGGAACTCCTTTAACCATCTTTTGATCTTATATTATATATATGTATATATGTATATATGTATATATATATGTATGTATATGTATATATATATATATGTATATGTATATATGTGTATATGTATGTGTATGTATGTATATGTGTGCGTGTGTATTTATTTATTTTTATGTATGTGTGGGTGTGTGTGTGTGTGTGGGTGTGTGTGTGTGTGTGTGTGTGTGTGTTTGTATTTGGTTGTGCGTGCTTTTGATATATACGTATTTGCATGTGTATAATTGTTTAGCTATGTATGTATATGTGTGTTTACGTATTTATATGTGTGTGTGCGTTTATATTTTTATATTTTTGTATGTATATATATATATATATATGTCTGTGTGTGTGTGTATATAATTACATATACATGTGTGTGTTTATATTATATACGTGTACGTGTTTGTGTATGTATGTGTATGTACGTGTTTATGTATTTGTATATGTATATTTATGTGTGAGAGTGTGTGTATGTGTTTACTATTTCGTACGTATGTATATGTGCTTTTGTGTGTATTACTTACCACGCGTGTCTGTCCTGTTAGCTGGGGCATGTATCGCTGTCAAAAATTTGTTAATATATATTTATATATTTTTTCTTATATTTATTTGCGTGTGTGAATATGTAGTGGAGTGCATTCATGTATGTGTATGTATGTACGTTGTATGTTTGTGTGAATGTATGTATGTGTGTATATATATGTGTGTGTGTATGTGTATGCTAGTACACACACGTGTGTGTGTGTGTGTGTGTGTGTGTGTGTGTGTGTATATGTGTATATATATATATGTATATATATATATATATATGTACATGTATATATATGTGTGTGTGTATGTGTGCGTGTGTGTGTGTATATGTGTGTGTGTGTGTGTGTGTGTATGTATGAATGTATGTATGTGTATATGTGTGTATATATGTGTATGTGTGTGTAGGTGTACGCTCTTTATATATATATATGTGTATATGTATATGTGTATGCGTACATTTATATATATGTATATATGTATGTGTGTGTAAGTATGCTTTTGGGTTTGTTTTTTTTAATTTTGTTTTTTATGTGTGTGTTTGCATGTGTAGTTTTATTTTATTTTTCCTTTCCTTCTCCCTTTTCCAGCCTCACTTTCATATAGATTGCATTTTTGTTTTTAGAATCCATATTCAATAAACAAACCAAGATTTTTCATTCTGAGGATTGAAAGCAAAACCTTTTGCTTTTAAGAAACCACTGGTAAATGGAATAATTGCCTTATGTTGTTTATTACATAATAATAATAATATATATATATATATATAGAATGTTTTTATGGATCGATATTATATATCGCCCTCGAACTGTTCACTCAACTACTTGCTCAACAGAAACAGGGGTAATTTTGTTACAGTGGAGAAGCGACAACACCGAAATAAAACATACTCGGCTGATCAATAAAATTTACATTGAATCATTAAAAGTATTGATATTTACCCGTACCATATCTTTTCAATTAAGACAAACTACTAATTACGCTCAGTAAAAATTGTTAATTAACAGTTAATTATGATATAATTTAGGACTGGCAGTATCTCATCTTTTAAACATTTATATTAAACTGGCTGATTTCTAAACGGAATAAGCAATATTCTGTTGCATCACAAAATTTCAACAAAGCTATGTTTGAAGGTTATCTAAATATATGTAGACGCATGGCTGGATGTGTGGTTGAGAAGTTCGCCTCGCCTCTACGTGTTTCTTAATTCAGTCCCAATGTGTGACACCGTGATTATATCATTTCTACTATAACTTCGGGATGACCAATGACTTGTGAGTAGGGATTGATAGACAGAATCTGCAGAAGCACATCGTAAACGTGTGTGAAGGCGTGTAGCTTAGTGGTTAAAGAATTGGATTCACAATCGTTAGGTAACGAGTTCGATTTCCGGACCTGACGATGCGTTATATACATCCTTGGACAGACACTTTATTTCACGTTGCGACCACAAGGCAGGTAGTATCAGCAATGGGAAGACTTGTGGAAAAACATTGTTTTCTTGGTCCGATTTGACGGGTTCCACCTCACTTGAAAAGCAAGTGAGGCCTGGAATATTGTCGGTCTATATATATATATATATATATATATATATCCGCGTGTGTGTTTATCTGTTTTTACGTTTACTTTTTTGACATAGTACCAGACTTGTTGAAATATATATTGAGATCTATATGATAGGCTAAACCCCTTTAATGCCTTCCCACATCAAAGCCATAGTCTAATGACTAAAACCAGTAAAATAATATATACGAGTATAAAAAAATCCAAAATATTTGAATTGATGAATGTCATGTATACCTTCAATAATAATTCATCATATCTATGAGATTTTGTAGTATTTAGTCTGACAGTGATTAATCGACCATGTTTGTTTTTGTGTGTAATGATTCGGTGATTCATTTCAAGATTGTTATGTTACTGAGGGATATGGTATTATTAAGGTCGATGAAAGTATGCAAGAAAGCTAACGTAAATATTGAACATAAACGTGTCCAGCTTGGAAATATGTTCTATATCATGTTATGTGATTCTCGTATTACTATGTTGGGTATCAATATTAAAGTGAAGCCATTGTGTGTAATACGTTTTTATATTGATAATTTTTGTGAAATTAATGTGCATGTTATGTATTAAAGTGCCTATTGAATATTAAAAAGATGTAACATAATATATATGCGTTCAGTCCCACTGCACGGCACCTTGGACAAGTGTCTTCTACTATACCTATGGGTTTACCAATACCATGTGAATGGAATTTGGTAGATGCAAACTCAGAATCCCATTCCAGAGAGAGAAAAAGGAGGGGAGAGGGAGAGAGAGAGAGAGAGAGAGAGAGAGAGAGAGAGAGAGAGAGAGAGATTAAATAAGTACCAGACTTGATAAATAAATTCGGACGTCGATATGGTCCACTTAATCAAGGTAATGTCGCAAGTGGCCGTTGTCTAACGAATGAAACCAGTAAAATAATACAAGAAATATGTATACACTAATATAAATATTATTGGATAAGCTAAATAGCAAAGTCTCACAGATCTTCTCAGCCTTATAATCAAGCCTTATCTAACGCAAATTGTTATATTTCTTGATAGTTTGAACGTCCATAGTTATCTTCGTCACGGAAGGTACATCGGTGATGGACTTTGTTCAGCTCTCTGACTAACACCTAATACTTGCTATTTTGATAGTAAATGAAATGATAGTCGGCTCTTTCAAAAACAGCTAACAAACGAGAGAAATTTGCCCTGGAAAGTTATTTAGGAATGTTATCATGTCCATGTTATCGCTTTCGACATATTTCGTTCAATTAATATCATTTTTAACTGGAGCCAGTTTAACTGCGTTAAATTCTTACTTTCATACTTTAATAAATTCTTTGTATATCTCCTTTGGTCTGTTATCCATCGACAAATGCTTAATTGAATAACTATTTTTTTGGCGGAGGAGTGTATTTAGTTTGACATAAGATCCGTTGTACGTGTGTGTTTGTGTTTGCTTCTAAACTTACTCTCACGGCCTCGTGCTTAACTCTTCCACCCCGCCACCCTTCAGAAACGCCAAGATTGAAAAATGAACCCAACGATTCAATTTCCAATCTTTGGCAGCAGGATTGGTAACTTTTAGCAGTTCAGAACATGCTACTAAGCTAAAAAATGTGTGTACATTATAGAACCAACATTTTTGTAGTGTAGTGATCGGTGTAGAACTAAATACACGTTTAGTGAAGTGTAGAGATCGGTATAGAATGAAAGTTACATTTCTGTTGTGTAGAAATTGGTATAGAACCAAATACACGTTTAATGTAGTGTAGAAAATGATATGAAACTAAAGGCACGTTTCTGTAATGTAGAAGTGACTAGAACTTGTTTAAAGACTGATTTCTGTAGTATAGAAATTGCTATAGAACTAAAGACATGTTTTCATGTACGAAAAACAATTTCACTGCTGTTTGAAAACAGTTGGATTCACAGGAATATATGGCTTTATAAATATATTAAGTGGAAGCATTAGTTACAACTGAGTAATTCAATATGTAATTAGAATTTAACTGAAATATTAATGTCTAAGAATGGATGAATAATACAGAATCAAGGATAAAGAGAGACGCCATTTATTAAAAGCTCTTTTCATAAATTGAGATAGAATAAAATAATTAAACAAATTATGGAGTGTGTTTATATGTATATTATTTAATAGGTAATGAACGGTAACATTCATTGATATTGTAAGCCAAGAAATTTAATTTGATAAAAATTACCCCCCCCCCCCCCCCCGTCGCCGTCTAATGGTGAGATCAATTATTCTTTTGTGAAATGATACTGGAACATTTAATCGTTGAGAAAATATTTTATATCGTGTCATGAAATATATGAAGACTCATGGTTTAGTTATTAGGATACTTGGGTCACGAGTTATGAGTTCGATTTACTGCAGCGCATTCTTTCCTTCAATAAGACCCTTTATTTTACGTTGCTCAAGTCCAATCAACTGTAAAAAATGAATTGTAATTGTTATTTAAAAGGGCCAGCTAGGTCACAGACTGCATCATACTAAATCTCCCTAAGAATTAAATGAAGGGTTTGTGGAATGTATGCACATTAATTGCCTGAGTAGGCAGTTGATAAAACAGCAAAAACACTAGTCGTCGGAACCGACAGAGTTACACTATCAACAACAGTGAAACGTACTGTGAAAAATATTTTTTCTGAAAAACTGCATATAGAAAAACTCTATTGGCACGTGGTAAAATTACGTAATAAAAATAGCAGACTGTGCTATAGTATTACATTAGAATAACAATAGATTAAGTCTTGGTTTTTCTCGACAGTCGGATTTCCGATATAGTAAAGTGGAAAAAAACATGTTTTAAATTAATATGTACAATTGTGGTGTATGTATGTATGTATGTATGTATGTATGTATGTATGTATGTATGTATGTATGTATGTATGTATGTATGTATGTATGTATGTATGTAGGTATGTATGTATGTTATCTCTTTCTCTTAATTTCGAGTATATTTTTTTGACCGGCCACCTTCCTGGTGGCAAGGTTGTAAAAGAAAAGAAATTGTAATCCCTTGAATCGCAAGAATGTTTTGCAAATTTTGAAGGTGCCAGCTATCGCAGCCATTTGTAGACTATGAATTAGGGAGCTGCGCTCTTTGTCCGCAAATGTATGTATGTATGTATGTATGTATGTATGTATGTATGTATGTATGTATGTATGTATGTATGTATGTATGTATGTATGTATTATGTCAGGTCACCAGTTGGTGCTACTGGTAACATGTATCCCAGTACAACCTGTCTCATGGTCGGGTCGTTGGCGACTAAACTGGCAACCCAACCAAGGTTTCTTGGTGAGGAGGGTGACTTTGGACATCCTGCAGGACTAAAAACAAAACCTGTCAAAGGGCAAAGGAGCTCTTAAGAGTCAATGGCCATCCAAAATCACCGGGAGAGATGACCCCTTTAGCCTTAGTCAAGGCAGAATTCTAGGAGAAGGAAAACTCTGATATAACACCTGCAACCCTGATGGTATCCAATGATGTTGACTTGTTCTTCTTTTTGGTAAATAGCATCTTGGTTAAGAGAGTGGGACTGGCTTTGTGCAGTGCCTTTGCTCACTATAAAAGCTTCACGGCACAGGCATTGCTTTATATCTGGAGATCTCTCTGCACTTGTCCTCACATGGGCCCAGCACTATGTGTCAATGATTGTCCTACCATGGGCCTAGCACTATGTGTCAATAATTGTCACAGGTGTAGTGTTTGTACCAGAGGTTTCAAGTCGGTGGCTGGACTAAAAAGTCACACTCGTTCAGCGCTTCGGTAGGGGTTATCCTACATGGATGTAAAGTAGTGGCCGTACTCGAAAACGAGTTGGCAGCCACCATGTATGTATGTATGTATGCGTGTATGTATGTGTGTGCATGTGTGTGTATGTATGTTGTGTGTTTGATTTCCCAGCAAGACACGTTTTCAAGTTGGTGAGTTAACTCAGCTATAAATACCCTGTAATTCAATGGGCTAGCCATGTCTCACACAATTGTTTGGCGTTGAATATCCCAGAGAATTAATTTAAGGGTATACATGTCTATGGAATGCTCAGACACGTGCATGTTAACTTCACGAGACGGCTGTCTGATTGATGAAACAACTGAAACGTCTTTACAAAATGTCTTTTTCGCGTAAATTGAAAATATATGTTCTACGCGTTCTACACACACACACACACACACACACACACACACACACACACACACACACACACACACACACACACACACACACATACACACACACACACACACACACACACACACACACACATATATATATATATATATACATAATATATACATATAGATATATTATGTAATATATATATATATATATAATATATTTATATATGTATGTATGTGTATATATATATATATATATATATATATATATATATATATATACATTTAGAAACACACAGATACATGCGGACACACACATATATACATGAATGCATCCGCACCCAACTGTGAGTTAAGGGTGCCAACTTCACCGATGTTGCTCAATGAATGACTGGGACAGACCAATTCAGTTTGAACCAGACTGAACCAGTATCAGAGTTAAAAATACATTATGAAGAGAGAAGAAACATTTAGATATAATTAGTAATAAAATGTATCATACCTAAACTGTTCCTAAATTCCTCGACTACGTAGTTTCGTGGCATAAACAAAAACAATATATCAAAGATATAGAGTCCTTGCGAGGTCTGCCGACTTATCAAGAGGATACCTCATTTTACTAGTCTCAAGAACGCGTCTACACGACGTGAGAAAGAATCCCAAAAGGCGGAGGGGGAGATAGTCACGCGATATAACGGTCGAGAAACAGAGCTAAGCCTCTTATAACCACGAAAAAATACCACGGAGGCGGAGGGGGTATTCATATCGAGGCCGTAGAAGAGGTAGTGAAGAAGGCGAGAAGTATGAGTAATGGAAGCTTTCCAGTTGTCCCCACACTTCAAAGATTGCTCGACCAGAGGGAGTTATTAATACATTTAGAAACACACAGATTTCTCGACCGTTATATCGCGTGACTATCTCCCCCTCCGCCTTCTGGGATTCTTTCTCACGTCGTGTAGACGCGTTCTTGAGACTAGTAAAATGAGGTATCCTCTTGATAAGTCGGCAGACCTCGCAAGGACTCTATATCTTTGATATATTGTTTTTGTTTATGCCACGAAACTACGTAGTCGAGGAATTTAGGAACAGTTTAGGTATGATACATTTTATTACTAATTATATCTAAATGTTTCTTCTCTCTTCATAATGTATATATATATATATATATATATATATATATAGTTGTGTATAATGGTAGCTATGGTGCTTCCATAGGCGGTATGCCAAAATTAGCACTCAATATTCATACAGAGTAGAGTGTGGATAGTATGTTTATATATATATATATATATATATATATATATAAGGCGCGTGACTTTGAGGTTAGAGAATTTAGTCGTGAGTTCGATTCCCGGCGGCGCAAGACACTTTATTTCACGTTGCTCCAGTTCACTCAGTTGACAAAAATAAGTTGTACCTGTAATTTGAAGGATCAGCCTTATCAACATCCTGTGTTTCGCCAAATCTCCGTTAGAAGTACGTTAATGGTACACGTGTCTGTGGAATGCTCACCCACTTCCACGTTAATTTCACGAGCAGGCTGTTTCGTCGATCGGATCAACTGGAACACTCGTCGTCATAACCGACGGAGTGCCTTCCATCCATTCCATTCTCTCTCTCTCTCTCTCTCTCTCTCTCTCTCTCTCTCTCTCTCTCTCTCTCTCTCTCTATATATATATATATATATATATATATATATATATATATATATATATTTATATATATATATATATATATATATATATATTTATATATATATACTTTTTTTTCTTATTTTCCTAATATATATCAACTCGTGTGTCACTTCTCAACATTCTAAATATAATATTATATATATATATTTGGAAAATAAAAAAAAAGTAGAAAATGCTAATATGATTTTCTCATAGAATAACAGAAAAACATTTTAAAAAAAATAATTTTAAGTACCGGTTTCAGCCGATAAAAATTTCGAATTCTTCATGCTACAGGAAATATGATAAAAAGTATATAATAAAGTTAAGGTGTAGATTAATTAGAAGAGGATATTAGAGAACACATTAGAGTTTACATATATAAATTCACATTTTCGTTTTCCTCTCTCTCTCTTCCTTAGTGGTGTGGTGGTAGTAGCGGCTAAAATAGCAGTTGGCTTGACCCCTATTACTGTCTGACTGCCATACATATACAAATACATTATATATATATATACATACACGGATATTTTGAATTGCTTTAGTTTCAATTTACGGGGAAACAAAATCAGCTAATGATTTTTATTTTATTAATATACTGACAAGAGCAAAGGAAGTTATTGACTTGAGTGAATCAAGAATATGTTTCTGACTTGGCAGCAACTACCGAATAATTTACGTATAGAATACTTAGAAAGTGTTCAAGAGATTACCATATCATAGTATCCAGTTACATTAATAATGATTATATGTTGGCAACCATCATAATTAAAGCCGGATTCCTATAGAGAATTAGTTTCAGTTATAATAGTAGAAACGTGCGAGAAATTCTTCAGATGATAGAATTTTAGTATCTAGAGCTTTCTCTCTCTCTCTGTTTGGATGTCTGACGATACTAGCGACGAGCTTTTCAGTTGCATGAACAACGGACCAGCCTGCTCTCGTGATTAATCAACGTATATTTGTCTGAGCATTCATCCGACACGTGCACCCTTAACGTAGTTTTCTTAAAGATTCAGCTTGACAGTATGCGTAACAGAGTTGGTTCTTTTAATTACAGGTACAAAAACTCATTTTTGCTAGCTGAGTTGCCTGACGCACGTTAATTAAAATGTGTTGCTGAAGGACGCAACATGCCGCTGTGAATCGAACATATGACCTTGCGATTGTGAGCCGAACGCCCTAATCATTATATTCCGCGCCTTCACATTAGAAGAGCTTCTAATCTACAAACTATATATAAAATCTTAACGAAATGCCGGACTATTAACTGCTAAAGTATTCGATAACGTAGGCAATGTCTTTACTTTCTACCAATCTCTATGTTCGTTTCAAACATATTTCTCCTTTAACCCCCTCCCTACTATCTACCTTTCATATATCTCAATATTGCTCTTTTCTTTCTTGTTTATCTCTTCCTGTTTTCTGTAATTCCTAAATCACAAACGATGGAATTTAATCAAGATTTATCATCTTTAAACGTCATGCATTGCGATATTTCATTCTTTTATTCTACTCTATGCCCATACAACATCACAGAGGCATGAAATAATACAATAGCAGTGATAGACAGTTTCTCCTATATCCCTCATATGTAGTAAATATTAAAAGAAATTTGTTTCGATACTATCAATACTAAATACGTTTGTCCCACTGATAATAAACACACTTGAAATATTTACTAGATGTCGTTGAACAATGAAACACCTTTAATGTTTTATCCATGGCAATAGTTTTCTGCTGCATCGACATATTTGTAATGGCTATAAACTTCAAATACTTCTATATGATATACGATATATTCTTAGCTTTTAATAGTCATAAAACCAGCCTTTAAAATGACTTATGATATATTTTATGTAAACAAATAATTGTTTCTACTTTTGGCACAAGGCCAGCAATTATCCCAGTGCATTGCTGGTACTTTATTTTATCGACCCCGTAAGGATAAAAGGCAAAGTTAACCTAGGCAGGATTTGAACTCAGAGCGTAAAGGGACGTAACTCTATGCTACAAAGCATGGCGTCCGACCCTCTACCGATACTGCCAATCCACCGCCCTTATGTAAACAAATAATGGTTTCTGATTTAGGTACAAGGCCAACAATTTCTTTTGGTGTGGGTAAAGTGGATTAAATACACCTCAGTATATTACGAGTGTTTTATATAATCGACCCCGTAAAGGGTCGTAACTATATGCCGCAAAGCATGTTGTCCGACGCTCTACTGATATTGCTAATCCGCCGCCCTTAAGTAAACAAATGATAATATGATTTTCACAACCAATGAAAATTCAAATTTATTGGAAAAACGTGTGCTGAACCTTCGTGCATTACGACGACGAGTGTTCGATTTGGTCGAACAACGGAACAGTCTACTTGTGAAATCAACGTGCAAATGGTTGAAAATTCCACAGACACGTGTACAATTAACGTATTTCTCACTGACAAGGCTGGCCCTTTGAACCATGGCGGTACAACTCAGTTTTGCAGACTGAGTTGAGTGGAGCAGCGTGAAAGAAAATGTCTTGCTGAAGGACTCGAACTCACAATCGCGAACCTAACACTTTAACCACTAAGTCACGAACTGCAGTAAATTTGGCCTTTTCACGTTCATGTTTTTCATCGAACATATAATGTAGAATTATTTTAGACAAAGTACAATGCCAAGCTTTTGCAGGAGATGGCTATAGTGGATTGATTTGACAGTTTTATATTACTGGTATTAATTATAAGCCACGGAAGTCAGTGGATTGGCGGAATCGGTAGAGCAACGGACAAGATGCTTTGCGGCATATAGTTACAGCCTTTTACGTTCTGAGTTCAAATCCCGTCGAGGTTAATTTTGCCTTTCATTCCTTATAGGATCAATGAAATAAAGTACCAATAACGCACTGGTGTCGATTTAATCGACTTTCCCCTTCTCTTGAAATTGCTGGCCTTGTGCCAAAAGTGCAACCAATTAATTATATATTCACGGAGGGTGATGGTCAAATTGCTTTGCGATATTTAGTTACGATTTTCTCTGCTCTGACTGCAAATCACGCCGAGGTCAATTTTGCCTTTCACCCTTCTGAGTCGATAAAATAAAGTACCCGTTAAGTACCGGGTTCAATATAATTGACTTTCCCTTTCGCCCGATTTGTTGATCTTATGACAATATTAGAAATAATTAATATAGCCACTGGCAAAATTTGAACTCATAATATATTTCTTTATGTTTTCAGCATTTGCTCCACACAGCCGAGCAACATTGTTTCTTCTCCACTCACTTACATAGCATGTATTTATGATGTGTAAAGGCGTGTGATTTAGAGATTAGGGCGTACAGCTCATATTCGTATGGTTGCATATTCAATTCCCCGTGGTACGTTGTGTTCTTGAATAAGAAATTTTATTTCGCGTTGCTTCAATCCACTCAGCTGACCAAAATAGTCAGCCTTGTCACAGTCTTGTGTCATGTTCAATCTCTCTGATATATACGTTATGGCTGCACGTGTATGTGTAATGATCAACTACCAGCACATTAATTTCATGAGCAGTCTGTTCTGTTATTCAAAAGACTGCAGCATTAATCGTCGAAAGTGACAGAAACCCCCAAACAACAGCAGTATCGATGGGTTATCTAAGCACGTCTTATTTTCTGTTATAGAATGCGAAAATTAAAAAGGGTTGTTTGATTTGTTGGACTGTAATTTCTCAATGTTCTGATCGAAGGGTCTATTCCTCCATTAATATGCATTGCTTAAACATTGCCATATGCTGTATAACTACAAAGAAATGTATATTTATTATCTTCAGATAGTAGAATATTAAATTTAGAACGTGGCATATTGTCTCTACAGTCAATTTTACGTGAATACATATGAATCCATGAATATATGGGCTGCATAATATATATATATATATTGAGAGAGAGATAGAGGAAATAAATATATTTCTCTTTCCTCGTTGCTTGAATAAAAGATGTTATACATATAAGAAGAAAAAAAGATAAGTAAATGTCCTGAACTGATGTTCCATACCATCATCGCAATTATCTATGGAGAGCTGTGGACTGGTTTCCCCATATTTTAAATAGAATATTTTGGCATTCATGAACTAACCGAGCGTTGAATCATTTTTAACAAATATATAATAAAAGAAAACCATTAGCTCACGAAAACTTATTATCTAAAGGCTTTTATTATGTGAATCTGCGAGAATATCTTATGTGGGTTGCTGATGACGGCTGTGTCTTGTTTCCTTCCTTGCTCATATTTTCTGTTCCTTTTACTCTGTCTCCTTACACTTTTCTCCTTTTTCATGTTACTGTCCTGTTTTTGTCGTTGCATTTATTTCGTTTTATTACACACACTCACACACACAAACATATATATATATATATATATATATATTACCTAATTTTTTGTGGACTGGCAATCGCTCTGTATAATCAGCTCCTGATTATCACTGGAATTCTATAAGAATCCAATTTCTATAATTTTAGGCGGAGGCAGGGGAGTGTGTGGTTTTGATAAACGCGAACGCCAACGACTGTCAATCACTCTCCCTTTGCTTTCGCTGAAAATAAGTAAGTGGCATAGTCACTACTTTAAAAATAATAGCGAATGGTCTTTGAAATGTTTTTAATTAAACATACGGTATATTGCCAAATATACTATACATACATACATTCATATATATATATATATTTCGTTTCTGAATTTGTTTAGCAAGATTCTTTATCTGAAATCGTGTGTTGAAACCGATATTGTTATACTTTGGGAGGGTCATGTTGCCAATAAGAAACACACGCACCAGTTGCTTTCACTTCAATTTATTATATATTTATAAACACACACACAGAAACAAAATGGCGTAGGATAGAAGAAAGGAAAGGCACAGAAACAAAGAAAGGAATCCCCAGTCACTGAAGAGGTCACAGAGTGTGTGACGAAAGGACTATGACTATATATAAACAACTATCTGGTTGTGGAACCAACCAACCAGAAATTTATAGGTTTGTAAATTTGTAAATTTATAAATTTATAAATATATAATAAATTGAAGTGAAAGCAACTGGTGCGTGTGTTTCTTATTGGCAACATGACCCTCCCAAAGTATAACAATATATATATATATATATATATATATATATATATATATATATATATATATATATATATATATATATATGTGTGCGTGTGTGTGTGTGTGTGTGTGTGTGTGTGTGTGTGTGTGTGTGTGTATGAAATATATATGTATATATATATAAATATATATATATAATATATGTATGTATATATATATATAATGTAAAATATATGTATATATATATATATCTTAACTATAATAAAGGAACGTCTGCGGGATTGTATCCAGAATATATGTTTTTTATCCCATTAGTAAAATAAGTTGGATTACTTTGAATAAATAATGAATGAATATTACATAATTTATGTGCTAAATTTCGTGGCTGTTGATTAAATATATTTCATAGCTTAATCTTTAAAATTCACTTCTTTAAAATTATCAAATGTCAACACTTCCGGTTAGCGGCCGTTATATTATAACACTTATAAATCGTATATATTTCCGTCGCTAATTTTTTCCTAATGTAGTTTATATATAATGTCGTCTTTTTTTTAATATATCATGGATTACTGATTACAGAAGACAGTGTAACATAGGCTTTGTTCAATTTCTGTGTATATTGTCAATTACGATTTTATTTGATGTATCATATCTACATGTATATATATTTGTGTATAATATCAACAAACACACTACACATGCTAGCAGAAAACCACCCGTTTGGTGGTTTTTCTGCTAGTATATATAATGTATAATATATGTATGTATGTGTGTGTATATATATATATAGAAAAGATGAATATAAAATGAAAGTGCTTTTATAAAGGAATTTATTAGGTATTGACATATGTTTCTGTAACAGACGGAATACCTATGTATCGCTGCTTGCGTAATCATACAATGTTAGCAAGTATTCGATAGCAAATGTATAAACAGTTGTCACTTCTTCAGAGATATTGGATAAATTGGAAAAAATCAGAAAAATTAAAGTATTTATATTAGTTGTAAGAAAGAAGAGAAGGGATAGTATATGACAGATGGCAATTCAATTTGCTGGTAAACAAGTATATAGAAGGTTTTTAATGAGAATACAATGAGTATGTAGCTTATTTTATCTAAATAAGAATTTTTGGGAGTGCCTATTTTAATCTATATTTGACCAACTGAACAATGGACAGGGCTGGTCGTTTGGTGTAGTAGTATTAATACAGTAATACTACTACACCAAACGATCAGCCCGTTTAACATTCCAACATACAATTGTTTACTTTTCCCATGTTATGTTCTACTGCTAAAAGTTTATATAAAGTTTATGACTGATTGTATGTCTGTATATATGCACACGTATGCACTCACGCATGTATATATATATATATTTAAAGAAAATGTTAAATGTATAAAAGTAGAGATATTTGTTAATAAATTTCATTAATTTTTCATAAATTTCATTAATTTTTATCGAAACCCTCGTATTTGTTTGTAAACTCAGATTGGAATTTGGTAAATAAAAAAAAGTTCTGTAACATAATATATAATATATTTTTCTATGTTTGTATTATTGTTTTCGTTATTGTAATCTTTAGAAATATTTTGTGACTAACTTTCAAAGACTTTTTCTCAATACTTTTGATTTCTATTGAAAAATAATATTTGAAAAATAGTATTTGAAGTCAGAGAAAAGAAATATATTTTCGTTAGATTAAGCTAAACAAAATAATAAAAAATGTCATATAAAAATAAGAATACTATTATTGAATTTACCTTTTACACACACACACACACACACACACACACACACACACACACACACACACACATATATATATATATATATATGCATACATACACACACACATATATATATTCTAAGACAAAGAGGTCACATAGAGATTGCTAGATTTTGATGAAAGCAAACGCAAATACAGTTTTTCCGCGCACCTGCTTTTCTCTCTCTCCCTCTCTTTCACTCTCTCACTCTCTCTCACTCTCCCTCTCTCTCACGCACACACACATTGACATAGAGTACTTACTCCTCTTTGTTAAAGCCCTTGTAGAGCTTAGAGGCTCATCAGAAGGGGACATTAAACGATTAAGTGTACAAGACAACTCCGACCTAGCTGCTAGTCCTCATTTTTAGCTGAGCAGACTGAAACAACTTGCTCAATAACACCGTGTAGCATCTGATTTGGGTATAATAGCCATGATGTTACGATCGTGTGCCGCCGAAAATCCCAAACTCAAAGAGCCAAACATTCATAATGATTATTATGAAGACAATGACAAAGATAACTTGGAAGTCAGTTATAGCAGTATCATTATGAAGACGTTAGGCTTAGAGGTTAGGGTGTTCGGCTTACGGTCGTTAACACGTGAGTTAGATTCTTGGCAGCACATTATGTCCTTGAACAAGACACTTTATTTTACATTGCTCCTGTCTTTTCAGCTGACAAAAGTAATTTATACCTATAATTCAAAGGGCCACCTTTCTAATGCACTGTGTCTCATTGAATCTCCCCGAGTACTACGTTAAGGGTATTTGTGTTTGTAGTATACTCAGCCACTTACACGTTAATTTCTCTGGCAGAGTATTCTGTTGTTCGAACGACTGGATGACTTGTCGTCGGAACCGACGGAAGTCCATCAACAAGATTATCATACAAGCTGTCTGGCTGCACGTTATATAAGTATGTAATTTAGATGTAAACGTTGGTTTTTATGGTTTAATGTGAAAGAAGGGGCATTAATCCTGATATTCGTGAACTTTTCTCCACCTGATAAACGCCGGTGTGATTCAAGCGGTTGATATTTAGATGAATATCTGCAATTTCACTTGACGTGTGCTGGGAGAGGAACAATCAAGAAAAATATCTTTACTTCTGCATCGTTGTCGTTTTAGGGAATTGAGAATAGGAGTTACTATGAGGCCTGGACAGTTGGAGATTGCAAGGCAAATAACTATATAAGAGAACACATATCACTTTAAAATGGAATATATCAGTTCGAAGTGACAATAGTAATTTCATAGTGAGCTCCTGTCACTAAACTATAATTAGCCAAGAATACATAATGTATATTTTCATAGAGAAAATGTAACAGGGAAAACTTATCAGTAGGGGAATACAATATTATAAACAAAACAAAACAATAAAGCGCATTTCTTTAATCCCAACTCCTTTTCAATAGAATTAATAACATGTGACGGAATGGGGGGGGGGGGGGGTTATCTAAAATCGTTGTACGAACGGAGCTTTTAGATATAGTGTGGCACCTAATAGCCTAATAGTTAAATATGCTTTTTAATATCAAGACAAACAGCATCAAGTGAGTATTGAACAAAGAAGTCACAACTGTTCACCTGTGATCGCAGTCAGCACATAGATTGGTACGATCGAGGATTGGTAATATTAACTACTTCCCCTTGAAAAGAAAAGAAAACTACAAAAAACATGGAAGATATTTCAACTACATGCTTATTTTATTTTACTATTTTTTTTGCCTCGTTACCAGGCTGAATAAGCGGCGAATTAGCAGAGTCATTTGAACTTCAGATAGAGAGCTTTGTGCTATTCGTTCCAGTTCTCTGGGTTCAAATCCTTCTGAGGTCAACTTTGCCTTTCATTCTTTCGAGATCGATAAAAAACATTTACCAGTTTAGTACTGGGAACGATTCTTCCTCTATATCTATTTCTCATTTTATCTCCTATACTTTTTCTCCTTCTCTTGAAGAATTTGGTTGTATTCATATACGGGACCATAAAATACGACTAGGCTGATAAAAACCTATGTTTATTAACCAAGCAAGTTCGGTCTTCTTCTTCTTCTTCTTCTTCTTCTTCTTCTTCTTCTTCTTCTTCTTCTTCTTCTTTTTCTTCTTGTTGTTGTTGTTGTTATTATTATTATTATTATTATTATTATTATTGTTATTGTTATTCCTTGAATCTCAGTCATTGATGTTGGTTAACTGGAAATTATTATTATTATTATTATTATTATTATTATTCCTTGAATCTCAGTCATTGATGTTGGTTAACTGGAAAGTCCGTTGGATTGAATATCAAGCCACTACCTGCAGCCTCAGATATTCAGGACGTATCGGAGGGTTCTTGCCGTTCCAAGCAAGCATGCCTTTTGAAGCGTTCCAAAAAGCGTGAAGGGGCCGATTTTCTTTAACCATCCCTGGAAACCTTTGGAGATAGTCCCCAGTGCGCCTATGACAATCGGGATCACTTTGACTTCATGGCAGTTCCAAATCCTTTTCACCTCCCACTTTAGGTCCTGGTATCGGTTAATTTTCTCCCTCTCCTTCTCTTGCACTCTCGTGTCGAACGGGCAGGCCACATCCACAATCAGGCACGATCTTTTTTCTTTGTCCACAACCACCAGGTCAGGTCTATTGTGTTCCAGTTTTTTGTCCGTCTGTATCCTAAAATCCCACAGCACCTTCACCTGACTGTTCTCCATCACCGCCTCTGGCCTATGCTCATACCATTTCTCAGAATGTGGTAGATTGTTTACTTTGCACAGGTGCCAGTGGATCACCCTGCCCATCACATCGTGTCTCCAGCCCTTATAGTGGGTCTGGGCTAGGTGTTTACACTCGGACACAATGTGAGCCACAGTCTCCTCTCTCTCTCCACAGATCCTGCACAGTGGGCTAGCCTCCTCCTTGTAGATATGGTGCTTCAACCACTTCGTTTTGAGGGCCTGCTCCTGCGCAGCCATTAGCATTCCTTCTGTAGCCTTTTTGAGGTCTCCTCTTCTTCTTCTTCTTCTTCTTATTATTATTATTATTATTATTATTATTGTTATTACTCTTTGAGTCTCAGTCCTTGATGTTAGTTAACTGGAAAGTTTGTTGAGATGAATATCAAGCCACTACCTGCAGCCTCAGATATTCAGGACGTATCGGAGGGTTCTTGCTGTTCCCAGCAAGCATGCCTTTTGAAGCGTTCCAAAAAGCGTGAAGGGGCCAATTTTCTTTAACCATCCCTGGAAACCTTTTGAGATAGTCCCTAGTGCGCCTATGACAATCGGGATCACTTTGACTTCATGGCAGTTCCAAATCCTTTTTACCTCCCACTTTAAGTCCTGGTATCGGTTAATTTTCTCCCTCTCCTTCTCTTGCACTCTCGTGCCGAATGGGCAAGCCACATCCACAATCAGGCACGATCTTTTTTCTTTGTCCAAAACCACCAGGTCAGGTCTATTGTGTTCCAGTTTCTTGTCCGTCTGTATCCTAAAATCCCACAGCACCTTCACCTGATCGTTTTCTATCACCGCCTCTGGCTTATGCTCATACCACTTCTCAGAATGTGGTAAATTGTTTACTTTGCATAGGTGCCAGTGGATCACCCTGCCCATCACATCATGTCTCCAGCCTTTATAGTGAGTCTGGGCTAGGTGTTTACACTCGGATACAATGTGAGCCACAGTCTCCTCTCTCTCCCCACAGATCCTGCACAGTGGGCTAGCCTCCTCCTTGTAAATGTGGTGTTTCAACCACTTCGTTTTGAGGGCCTGCTCCTGCGCAGCCATTAACATTCTACTGTAGCCTTTTTAAGGTCTCCTCTTTTCAACCAGTTCCATGTCTGTGGATCTCTGAATTCAGTTTTCTCAAAGAAGGTACTATGAAGGGATTTTTCCTGAAGGCTGCTCTTTCTCCTTGATGTTATTTCCTCCTTGGACATCCCCTGGCCTATTGTCCCCTCCTTCAGTACAGTTCTGAGCATTGGCTCCTTACTATCAGTCACGTATTTGTGTAGGTTGTTTTTCTCCATCTGAACACAGTCCTCTATGCTGATAAGACCTCTTCCACTCTCAGATCTCCTTAAGTAGAGTCTATCGACGTCACTCCTCTTGTGTAACATATTGTAGATAGTCAATAGCTTCCTAGTCTTCCTATCCATTTCTTTTTGTTCAGCAACATTCCATCTCAGAATTCCCGCACTGTACCTAATAATAGACACAGCTCGGGAATTTACTGCACTTATGGCATTCCTACTGTTCAGATGTGACTTTAATACGCTCCTTACTCTCCGAAGGTATTCAGTTCTTATCAATTCCTTCATTTTTTTGTTCTTGATGTCATCAGCCTCCAGAACGCCCAAATACTTGTATCCTTCCTCAGAGTCAATTTCTTTTATCATCTCACCTGTTGGTATCTGGATTCCGTTACTTCTGCTCAACTTACCCCTCCTCATCACAATGACTCCACACTTACTAATACCAAATTGTATACATATATCATTGCTGAAAATACGGACAGTGTCAACAAGCACATCCAACTCCTTCTCACTCTTCCCGAAGAGCTTAAGATCGTCCATGAAGAGGAGGTGATTGATGGTAAGCCCTCCCTTTCCCAACCTGTATCCTGCTCTCACTTTTCGCAGTACACTGGTCAGGGGCATCAGGGCAAGGACAAACAACAGAGGGGACAGACTATCTCCCTGGAAGATACCTCTCTTGATCTTCACGCTTCCCAAGGATTCTCCAGTTGATGTTAACTCTGTTTCTCAGGACTTCATACTTTTGCCCAACAACTGTCTGATGTTATCTGCCACCTTGAAGATCTCCAGGCTTTTGGTGATCCAAGAATGAGGCACCATGTCAAATGCCTTTTTGTAGTCTATCCATCCCATGGCAAGACCAGTGTGTCTCCTCTTGCAATTCCTCATTACCATCTTATCAATAAGTAACTGGTCCTTTGTACCACGTGACTTCTTTCGGCATCCTTTCTGTTCGTCCGGTAACAAGTTGTTTGTGTGGAGGTGATGGTAGATTTCCTCAGACATAATACTTGTCAACAGTTTCCACATTACGGACAGACATGTGATAGGTCTATAGTTGGTAACATCATTACCCTTGATTCGGTCTTTCATTATCAGAACTGTGGTACCTTTTGTCAACCACTCTGGTACCTCACCTGACATCAAGCAGTCATTGAACATGGTTGTCAGTTTCGGGTGGAGGGATGTTATGCCTCTAATCCAATACCCCTGCACACCATCTGGGCCAGGTGATTTCCAGTTGGTTAGGTTTTTTGGCCTGCCCCTTAAGAGTTTCAACTGTGACACTCAAATCAGTTTGTTGGTGTGCCTGTTCACTGATCTCCTTCTGTACTGTCACAATCCACACTGCCTGGTCATTATGTTTAACATCCTGCTCCCATATTCCTCTCCAGAATGTTTTAGTTTGTTCCGCCTCAGGGATCAAGTCGTTGCCTCTTTCTTTCCCTTCAAGCTGTCCAAACAGCATCTTCTGGTTGTTGTCGAACATGTGGTTCTGTCTATACTGGCTGACTCTGTTCTCGTATCGCCTGATTTTTGCACTCTTTGCTACAATGCGTTGCTTCAGTTCCTCTATGATAATATTTAGCTTTTTCCTCCTAGTTTTGTACTTTATTTCCAGTCTATTTTTAGTGTCTATGTTTTTTAGTGTCCCATTCAGTAGGGACTCAAGCTTTCCAATGTCATTTCTCATTTCCCTGATTTGACCACTCAGTCGTTTCTTCCAGCAAGGCTCTGCTCTTTCTTGTCTGTTGTTTCCTCTCACTTTTATACCAAGTAGTTCCCTCACCGTATTTGCTGTTGCTTTGAGGATATTGTTGCACTGTTGGGTGAGAGTCTGTCACTTGACATTCTAGTCTCCATTTCACCGTTATTCGAACTGTTTAGGTTCGACATTTAAACACTCTTATCGAGGATTGGCGAATGTATGGTTACATAACCACCGGTGAATTACTTGTCTCCGGTGGTTTCGTCACTCCACGTGACTTTTGTGTGGCATTATCACGCTGTAGACAAACCCAAATAAACAAACAAACAAACAGGCAGAAAAAACCCTAAAAATGAATAAGCATAAGTTTCATTGTAATGTAGTGTTAGAATGTCTGACTTAGTTTTTCCCTTCCCTTCTCTGTCCGTCCGTTTGTTTTTCTCTTCATTTTTATTTCCTTTACGTTTTTCGTTGTTGCTGTGCTGCTTTGATTTGTAATTTTTTTATTTTTTTTATTTTGACCGGGCCATCAATTCAGTCTATTTATATATTTTGATGCCTTCCTCTTTTAGTGAGAATTCTACAATGTAGCAGGGGCTAGCGGGAGAGAATAGCGGCGGCAGTGACAATGAGGCAGCGGCGGCGGCGGCGATGGCGGTGCTGTGCCAGCAACAACCAGCAGGGGGTAGTGGGAGAGAATAGCGGCGCTAGTGATAATGAGGCAGCGGCGGTGGCGATGTGGTCGTATTACTGTAGCGATGGTGTTGAAGATGGAGTAGAAATTTGAGTCGACTTGACCAGAGTTTTCATCGTGGTAGTGGTGGTGGCACTGGTGGTGATATTATCTTTAGTGAAATTATCATTAGTCACGTATATGTGTTGACATATTTCCATAATATTGGAATTAAACATTTTGTTAAAAGTAAAACTTGATTTTGATTTTTTTCTTCTTTTTTTTTTGATTTTGACCAGGTCATCAATTCACTCTATTTATATATTTTGATGTTTTCCTCTTTTAGTGGGAATTCTACAATGTAGCAGGGGGTAGCGGGAGAGAATAGCGGCGGTAGTGATATTGAGGCAGCGGCGGCGGTGGTGGTGGCGGTGCTGTGCTAGCAGCAACTAGCAGGAGGTAGTGGGAGAGAATAGCTGTGGTAGCGATAGTGAGGCAGCGGTGGGGGTGATGTGGTCGTATTACTGTAGTGATGGTGTTGAAGTTGGTGTAGAAATTTGAGTCGACTTGACCAGAGTTTTCATCGTGGTAGTGGTGATGGTATTGGTGGTGAAATTATCTTTAGTGAAATTATCGTTAGTCGCGTATATGTGTTGACATATTTCCATAATATTGGATTTAAACATTTGGTTAAAACTAAAACTTGAGGCAATAGTAATAGTAATTATTATTATTATGCTGAGATTGGTGGTGGTGGTGGTGAAATTACCGTTATCGGGCTGTTGTGTTTAGTGTACACAGAGGGGTGATGGGGTAGGTGGTGTATCTAGTTTCTGATGTTGGTGAAATTGCTGTTATTTGGCTATTCTATATAGTGTAGACAGAGGGGGTTTTCTTCCATTTATAACCATTTTCTTTTTTGAATATAAAATGTATAATACAAAATTGAATATTTGAGCGATATAACAATATATTGTGGATCCGAATTTTTTGGGACTCAAGCTGGATGTTTTATGCAACATTTGTACTAAGAATTGTTATTTCACAATTGATTTAAATATGTCAAAAAATCAAAACTTACGGGAGCGATTTCTCGACCTTCTATCCACCATGTGTGTCTTCTTCCCTTATTATTATTATTATTATTATTATTATTATTATTATTATTATTATTATTGAATGCTATGGTTGACGGAGGCTCGGCTCTGTAAGGTATTGTAAATTTTGAACACTATAACAATTGTAAATTGTTTAAAACTTTAACGAACTTGTAGACAAAAACACCCTCCTCCTCGTGAGAGGGGTCTTTCTGCCCGTTATTTGGCCCTTCGGGGTTAAATAACTGCTTATTGGGGTTTTGTACCCAATATTTATTTTAAACAAAAAAAAAACAACATGGCTACGAAAAAGAAATTTCATAGGTCAATCCCACTCATTCCGTCTTCTTCTTCCTCAATCATCACTACAGCAGAGAGAAGATTGTCTCTCTCCCACCCTTCTTTAAATGTGTCTCTCTCCCTCCCTTCTCTTTTGCAAGCGACGAAAGAAAAGAAAAGTCTCGTGCAAAGCGTGCAAGGTTTCTCCACGACGACGACGACAGCGACGAAACAGGTGTGCGGGAAATACGAAAACCCAGTTCATTCGTCTGACGTCAGGAATAATAGCAGTAGCAGCCGTAATAACAACAGCAACAGTGACAATGAAAACAACAGTAGCAGCCGCAACAGCATCACCAGCAGCATAAACAACAACAGCATTAGCAGCAGCAACACCAACAACAACCACAGCAACAGCGGCGGAGGCAGTAGTCGTAGTACCTGCAGCAACAACAAAAGTAACAGCAGCTCTGACGACAACAACAACAACAGCAGCAAAGAAAAACCAATCTCATTTGCAGGTATTGCGAAAAACTTGGAAACAATCCTCATAACAAATGAGGAATTAGAGGAAGCGAAGAAGATGGTGACAAAGACTGGACACCGAGCAATCTGCAAGGCAGCGGAAAATTTTTTCGAAACCCAACAGCACTGTACGGTTACGTACCGTACAGTAAGTACAAAATCCCGTAGGGTGGAAAGAGCCACAGAGGCTCAAATACAAAAAGCCTTGGGGTCTGTGTGGCAGCGGAAAACGCACATCACCGGAGGCAAAAAATATGCCACCGTAGACGTACTTTTTGACACACCCCAGGAGGCAAAGGCCCAATCCGTAGTGACCCTAAGGAGCGAGGAAATGGTGTTGGTGCCCTCCTACTGCGGGCAAAAAATTGTGAGGTTCAAACTGACCCACGTCCCCCCCGGGATGGCCCCTTCTTGGCTGGCCGCGTCTGTCCTCGTCGGAATCGTGGACAAAACAACTGTACTGCAAGTACAGAAAAAAGTAAGAGAAGATTGGGTCGGCACCTCCATTGAGATGCTAATCCAAACCAACCAGGAGTGCATCGAAGCTATCCCGGATGTGATAGACTTCGATAACGGCACTCAACTGCCCATAAGTGTTGAGGGAAAACGCCCGAAATGCTTTCGCTGTGGATCGAAGACTCACCTCAGGGCCATCTGCAACGAGAAGACCCTGAGAAAGGAGAAAACCCCCCTCCTTCCAAAACCGGCTCCACGGCTACCAGCAAGAGGACAAGCGGCAACCAGGAACGATAGGTCCGTGGCACCCATACCCACGCCACGGAAATCAAAAACAGCAGCAGCAGTGGAAATATTAACAACAACAACAGCAATACCAAATGCAGCTGCAACAGAGACTCCACTGCAAACATCACCAACAACAACAAGTGAAAGAGTGGAGCTGGTACCCCTCCCCGACCTCACAGAATCAGACATGGAGTGTGAGGTGGGAGAGAGATGGCAAAAGGTCGTAAGAAGGCACAAACGCAGAAGCAGCGCATCGTCGCCTTTGAAAAGGGAGGAAAGAAATGAGAAAAGGGTAAAGTCTACTGCAAAGAGACCCACAGCAGCAACACCACCAACACCATCACCACCCACACTAGCACCACCATCACCACCGGCGACAACCCCACCGCCAACAACATCTTAAACACCACCACCACAAGCACCAACATCGCAAACACAACAACAAAACACACACACCCAGCAACAACGACAAGAAAATAGCAGAACCACACCCCACTCCCAGAAAAAAAATGCACGGCAATAAATACACACAACAAGAAACTAATGACTTACATAATTGAACACACAGACATTTCACAACACGACTACATAATACCAGCACCAATCAAAACGCCAACTAACATAAGACTGCTAAAAATAGCACAGAAACAATACACAAACATTAAAACGAAATTCCCCAACGCAGTTGGTGATTTCAGGGACCTAGGAGGAACTATCAATCGAAGAGTATATTCAGACATTCTCATAGAAGAGCCGACGACCAGCCTAAGGGACGATTCAACGGTCCCTTCACCAGACGATCAAGTGAAAAGGGATGTAAAAACCATCCCGCCTCTACCAAAAGTACGGTAAGTGGTCTTTCCCATCTTTTCCACTCTATTTTAAACATGACCTCACTCAGAATAGGCAGCATAAATGCGCGTGGCTTGGGGTCGTCATGGAAGCAGGGTCACCTGCTCAACGACCTCAGGTCACTGAACATAGATGTAGTGGCCATCAGCGAGACCAGAATCTCCGAAGCAAGGGCCTTCGCACCGATCTTCGGCGGCTACGATGTGTACGCATCTCCCAGCCGTCCTGGATCGGGGGGAGGAGTTGCTGTGCTTTTTCGGAGAGGTTTGAATCTCGCCATACGGGCCATCTTCCCTGACCCAGAGGGTAAGTTGGTGGTGCTGGACGTGACCAGCGGAAACGGGCAAGCTTTCAGGCTAGTAACCGTCTATGCCCCGACAGGAGCAGGGTGGCCTAATTTCTTCCGGCGTCTGGAGACCTTTCTTGGAACGTCCCGATCTTTAGTGTTAGTGGGCGACTGGAACGGGATCTTAGATGCACGCTGGGACTGTGTGGGATTAGCGGATAGGGGAGGAGGGTGCAAGAGCCTCACCAACCTGCTCAGGCGTTTTGAACTGTCTGACAGGTAGTGATTGGATTTTCCGAATGTGCCAATGTGGACTTGGACAATTCGTATAGGGTCATCCAGATCATATCTAGATAGAGTATTTTGTAGGGAAATAGATAGGTCTAGCATAGGCTGTCCACAATTCAAGATAGTCAGCTACACGGACCACAAATTCGTGATCTGTGTGCTTGACTTAGATAGGCTTCACAGACGAGGACCCGGTTACTGGAAGCTAAACGCGTCCTTACCAGCGCGAGAGGCCTACAGAGACCGGATTAGCGAACTAGTTAAACGGGCGTTGACGGGGGACATCGTCAACAACAAGTGGTCGTTTGCTCTGAAAAGAGCAATTAGAATAGAGTCCATTAGGTTTAGTAAGGCTTTAACAATAGAGAAAAACAGAGCAGAGGGAGAATTAGTTAGAAAATTAGACGAGGCGCTTTGCAAAGGCATCGCGACCGACGTACTTGCGGCGAAATTGGCCCTTGACCAATTCTTCAATGTAAAGCACGAAGGCTGCGTTGTCAGAGCTAGGGTGCGTGCTCTCAGACACGAGGGGACGAAAGCCGTTCAATGGGCCTGAGTGGCGGAGGCGCGTCGTGGCAACAAAGCCACGATCCGGTCTTTGGTGGACCACGACGGGCGCATGCTACTCGATCCCGGGAACATGTGTGAAGCTTTTCAGCTACTCTTCGGTCAACTGTTCGGGGGCAGCGGTCGGCCGGATCGAGGGATGGACTTTAGTGTCTACCTCGACGGACTGCCGTGGCTCTCGACCACTGAGGCGGAGTGTTGCGAAAAGCCGATAACAGCCACTGAAGTACGGGAGGCAATGACTGGCTGCACAAGGGGTAAATCGCCTGGTTTGGATGGTCTGCCCTATGAAATTTACGTACAAATGCCAGACTTGTTCGGAGGCCTCTTGGCGGACGTCTACTGCAACTGGCAACAGAACGGGAGAATTCCCAGCTCTGTGAGCCGAGGAGCGGTGCCGCTGCTGAGAAAGGATCCGAACAAGGGGGATAACATAGATAATTTTAGGCCCATAACTCTGCTAAACACAGAGTTCAAGATTTTGGCCAAGGTGCTAGCAACGTTGGCGCTTGTCGTTGGTGGTTTGGTGGGAGAGGCGTAGACATGCGACATTCCCGACAGATCCATCCACGACAACCTCCATTTCATGCGATACATCGAAGAGAGGGTAGCTAGGGAACCTGGCACGGGTGTGTCCTTGATCAATTTAGAGCAGTCGAAAGCTTTCGATAGGGTCGACCATCGTTACCTAGCGGCAGTCCTGAGGGCGGCTGGCTTTGGGCCCGTCTTCAGAGGCTGGATTGCTGCCATGCACAGCGACATCTGCTCTGTGGTGAGAGTGAACGGTCACCTTTCGGAACCGTTCAACATCATGCGCTCGGTCCGCCAAGGATGTCCCCTCTCGTCCCTCTTGTACGTATTGACTCTCGAGCCATTACTGCACAAACTGGAGACGTTGAGGGGGGTCCCGCGCGAACTAGGATGCGGAAGATCTGTGTCAGCATATGCGGACGATGTCACCGTAGTGGTGTCGAACGCCAAACACATCGAGGCGATCGTCACTACACTAAGAGAATACGAAGCGGTGACAGGAGCAATGATCAACCAGGAAAAGTCAGTGGACCTGCAGCTCGGCACCTGGAGAGGCAGGTTCATGCCGTCCAACAGCGTCGTCGGGCGCTGGAGGGACGGACCGGTTAAATTACCAGGGGTCTGGTTCGGTCCGGACCTCCAGACGGACAAAAACTCGGATGAGGTGACAAGCAGGGTGGCTTCTCTCACCCAGAAATGGGCGGAGAGGAAGCTATCCCTGAAAGGTCGAGCGGAGGTGGCTAATGCGTACATCGCGTCCGTAATTTACTACCGCCTGATGGTCGTACCTTGTCCTAAGCCCCGCCTGACTGCGCTGGAGCGTTTGCTCTTTCGCTTTTTGTGGAAGGGACGCGCTCCGATGGTCAGGCGGTCCATCTGCTGTCAACACCCGCTACGTGGAGGGCTGGGCATGCCATGGCTGATGATGCGCTGACACGCGCTCAGGCTACGACATCTCCACCTCTTCCTCGACGGTGATCAGGTGTGGTAGGCGTTTGCTAGACACGTATTTCCCCAGCTCGTCTCCTTGACGGAGCTGCAGTCCTGGGTCAAGCGAAGACCGAGAGGGAGCGCTTGGAGACTGGAATGTTTTCAGGCGCTCACAGCCCTCGACCAATCGGGCAATGTGATCGGTTGAAACTCCACCTTGGCGTTCTATAGATGATTAGTGGAGGGGAAGAGCGACGACGTACTTGGAGAAACTCTAGGCGTCGACGAAAATCAACTAGCCATTCTCTTTGGAAGGACTTTCGGGCCTTGGCCTATGGACAACTTCCAGAAATCTCTGGCCTGGCAGTGCTACCGGGGAGCTTTGCCAGTTCTGGATAAACTCTACAGGCATGGAGGTGCCGTCAGCCGGGCATGTCCGAGATGCGCGCAGGGCGACGAAACCGTCCTGCACGCACTCGTCCAGTGTCCGAGCATTGCTGACTTGTGGGTTTATGTCGAACACCTGCTGTCACGTGTAGGACGGATCCAGCTGAGTCCATCGTGAGGATTGCCCCGCCCTCTTCCTTTAGCCGGGAAGGGCAGGCAGTTGTTATCTGTCTAGTGGCCATGGCGAAAGAGATAGTATGGTGGACACGTTTGAAAGGGCTGAAGACGAGCACTTACCTCTTCGGTGATGCCCTGATTAACTTTTTCAAATTTCATTTGAAAAGGAAAATCAGGGTAGAGAGGGAAGTGCTCTCTTCCCAGCATTTTGTTGAAAGATGGGTGAGAGAAGCAAGTATGGCCCGAGTGAATGGGCCTACTCTGAGTATGTGTCTGTAAATTAAAGGTGGAAAACTGGGAGAGGGCACTTGCCCTGGTGGCCAGGGTCACTGTGGTATTTTAATGGGCTTTCTCCACAAATGTCCCTCGGAAGTCTACCCCCTACTGGGGAATTTCTTTTGTTATTTTATTACATCCTCTGTTTTTTTACACGCAGAAATGCCCATCGTACCGTCCTGTATTGTCCTGTACTGTCCTTAATGTCTACTTTATGTAAACCCTTGTGGTTAATAAAGAAAACATTATTATTATTATTATTATTTGCATTTATCTTGCTTTATGTTTATACGAGTTATCACCAAGTCACAACCAGTGACCTCAAGAGACAACAAGGTCCGCCATGTTCAAGAAAGAACATACATATCCACACATGCATCCTTAGTGTTTAGACTTGTGATGTACTTATATTGACAGGATCTTCCTTAGTATATGGGCAGTTCCCATTAGTACTATCTTTTGTATTTCTCCTATACGCGGGTTTCCTGGGATTTGCGATAAGTAGTCATTAGACCCCTTAGGTATCATTCCCAGAGCGCCTACAACCACTGGTATTGTTTTAGTTCTCAATTTCCACATTTTTCCAATTTCTATCTCCAGGTCCTTATACTTGCTCAATTTTTCAAATGTTTTTATAGATATATTCTTGTCTATTGGAACAGACATATCAATTAGCAGGCATACCCTCCTTTGAAAGTCCTTCAATATTATATCAGGTCTATTTGCATCTATTTTTCGGTCTGTTTGGATGCTAAAGTTCCACAAGATTGAGATGTGATCTTTTTCAAGTATGGGAGGTGGTTGATGTTCCCACCAATTCTTTTGATGGGGAAGGTCAAAATGCTTACACATTATCCAATGTATGTATTGTGCAGCTCTGTCATGCCTGTTTAGGTATTCGGTTGGAGCTATAGGACTGCACATTGAAATTATATGGTCAATGGTCTCTGGTTGTTTTTTTGCATACACGGCATAATGGGCTGCACCCATTTTTTATTATGTTGGCTTGGTAATTTTTTGTTGGCAGACACTGATCTTGTGCGGATATAATCAGTCCTTCAGTCTCCGATTTCAGTCCAGAGGATGCCAACCACTGATGGGTTAAAGTTTTGTCAACATCAGGATTGTTAGCTCGCTCTGGGTATTTTCCATACAGAGGCTTTTCTTGCCATTTCTTAGCCAGTTTCTGTAGCAGTTCTTTCTTTGCAGTTACTTTTACCTGCTTTGCTTTTTCTGTGTTTTCCATTTCAGCAGTAAATGGGACTTCTGAAATTTGTAGTCCATTACTGTATCTTTGTGCATCTTTTGTAATGGAATATGATCTTTTGGTGCTTTCGTGTTTCAAAACGAGTTTGATCATCCAATCATGTGATTCCCTTAGATATGTGGATAATCCAATTGTTGCAGTTTTCAACGCAATGTCTAACTGGATTAACCCACGTCCTCCTTCTTTCCTAGGGAGATATATTCTATCTATGTCTGCCTTAGGGTGATGCATTCTGTGCATGGTTAAGAATTTTCGGATTTTTGTATCGAGCCTACGGATCTCTGTGCTTGACCAGTTGATGACATTGTAACTGTAGGTTACTACTGGTATGGCAAGCGTGTTTATGGCATCGATCCTATTCCTTGCATTCAATTCCGTTCTTAAGATTGCTCTGACTCTGCGGTAACATTCCTTCCTTATCCTTTCCCTCATTGTCGAGTGCTTGATTCCGTCTCCTTCACAAACACCTAGATATTTGTAAGTTTGTTCTTGATCAAGCTCTCTTATCACGTTACCCCGATCAAGATTAATGTCTGAACTCTTCAGCAGCTTACCTCTGGTGAACGTTGCTTTGGCGCATTTATCCAGTCCAAACTCCATTTTAATGTCATCACTGAACTGCTTCACAGTGGATAATAGCCCTTGCAATTGTTCATCATTTTTTGCAAATAGTTTCAGGTCATCCATGTAGAACAGGTGATTAATGGTTTTGTCATAGACTCTATATCCATGTTTTGTTTCATTGAGCATTTTACTTAATGGTATAAGTGCGATGCAGAATAAAAGCGGTGATAAAGAGTCACCCTGAAAAATTCCACAATTAATGTTAACTTCTCCAGCTTCCAGTGATTTTGTTTCACTATTCAAAAGGAGTGTCGTTCTCCATGTCCTCATACTGAATGAGAAAAACCTCCTGACAACGGGGGATATTTTGAAAATCTCTAAACATTTTTCAATCCAACTGTGTGGCAAACTATCAAATGCTTTTTTATAATCTATCCAAGCAATCGATAGATTTTTGTGTCTATTATGACAATCTTTCAGTATCATTTTGTTAACCAGAAGCTGATCCTTACAGCCATATGAGCCTCGTTTACACCCTTTCTGCTCAATGGGAAATAGGTCATTTGTTATCAGGTGGTCATATGTGTATTCAGTTAGGACTGATGTTAAAATTTTATACATTGTGGTCAAGCAGGTTATCGGTCTGTAATTTTTGGGATTGTTTGTCTCATCATTCTTCGGTAGCAGGAATGTAATGCCGTTAACTAGCCATGATGGCATCTTTTCTGGCTCCTTAACTATTTCATTGTAAAGTTGGGCTAACAGCTCATGAGACTCTGTGAAGGCATTTATCCAAAAGTTTTGTATTACCCTGGGATTCGAAGTGTTACAGTTTACCTCGTTTTATTATTATTATTATTATTATTATTATTATTATTATTATTATTATTATTATTATTATTATTATTCGCCCACTTATTCCTGAGAGGGTCGTGTGGGCAGAGTTCTCAAGCACTCTCAAACACTCCTTCCAGTGGGTCCTGTTATAAGCGACCGTATCCAACTGATCCGGTTGGATCTCCAAGCCATAAAAGCCAAGCTTATGAATGTTATCTAACCATCTTGTTCGGGGTCTACCACTAGGTTTCCAGCCGGTTAGTTTTGCCCGTAAAATCTGTCCTGCGATTCTTTCCTAAGACATTCTAATCACATGCCCATTGTATCAGAGCTGTGATCGCTCAATTCGGAGAAGTAGCGGCTCCACTTGGAGTTACTCTCTATTCTCCGAGCTACGCACACTATCGAGTAACGTTACTCCAAAGACCCTTCGGGGGAACACCATTTCGGCCGCTGGTATTCGCGATCATATTCTTTTGGTCAATACCCAAGATTTATGACTATAGGTAAGGGTTCGAACGAATATTTAATTGAAGATAGCGAGTTTGGCTTTTACACCCACTTCCCTTCTTTTGATTACAGAATATTGAATCTGGCCCATTGCTGCACCAGCTTCTGCAATACTTGCACTTAATACAGCCTCCTTCTTTCCATCATTCGTGAATACGGCTCCGAGATACTTGGACTTTGCCACCTATTTCAGTGGAACTTCATTCACATGTAGAGTGCACTGCACAGGCTTCCTTGAGAGGACGAGTGCCTCAGGTTTTGCATCACCTATTTTCATTCCAACCATGCAGACTGGGCATCAAATCTATCAAGTGCAAGTCAAAAATCATCTTCTGTCAAGTTCAGTAACACCATGTCGTCTGCAAATTTCAGCTGAGTGATTTTACACCTGTCAGTCGTGATACCACTTGCAACCCGACTGCCCATGCCAATCCTGTTCGTGAAAATAATGAACAGGAGAGGTGACAATACGCACCCTTGGCGAGCCGACTCCCACAGTGAATGGTTTCGATTTATCACCATTTATCCAAACACAAATACTTGGGCATTCGTATAGAGACACCAGGGCAGCAAGAAGCTGGCCATCGATCCCATACTCCTGCAAAATCTTCACAGCAGGTCCCGAGGAACGCGGTCATATACCTTTTTGAGGTCTACAAAACAAGAATATACCTTATTTAATCAGTTGTCCTGCGTCCGGGGCGAAAACTACCTTCTTCATCAGCTAGCTTGGACTTGATAATCTCCCTACATCTCTTTGCCAGACACTTAGCGTAGACTTTACCGGGGTGGCTTAACTAGGAGATCCCGATATAACTGGAACAATCTCTCATGTCTCCCTTTTTGAAATTTGGTATTATCACACCCGATTGCTATTGTTTAGGTGCCTTTCCAGAGTTCCAGGTCACTTGGCACACACGAGCCAGTCAGAGAATACCTTCTCTATTTAAGGCTTTTAACATCTCGGGTCTGATTTCATATTCCCACCGCGGCCTTACTACATTTGAGCTCAATGTCCGAGAGATTAGTCACCACTCCCAGATGCATCCCCTGTACATCAGAAGATGCTGTTGTGATCGGGTTTAGGAGATCAGCAAAATATTCTCTCCACTTCGCTAGGATGCACGCCTCTGAAGAGAGGGAAACTCTCGGCGCGTTCCTTATAGTAGATGTGGAGGATGCCTTCTTATTACGAAGTCAGTGGATGGTCTGGCAGAACACTACATTTGCTGATCTGAAGTCAGTTTCCAACTTAACCCCAAAGTTCTCCCATGTCTTCACTTTGGAAGCCTTTACTGTCACAGTTGCGATTCGTCGTTCCT
>OZ024741.1:126446305-126451305 GCA_964016885.1 Eledone cirrhosa
GAAACGAAATTTCATTTCTCACTCTTAGTACGGCTCTTACTTAAATGTAAGTATGTATGTATGTATACGTACATACATATATGTATACAGACGCACAGTAGTATGTATATATATATACATGCACACATAAATATATGCACGTATCGGTTTACCGAACATTTATTATAATGCTCGGTTTGTTTACAAACAAACAAGCAGAGCATTATAATAAATGTTCGGTAAACCGATACGTGCATATATATATGTGTGCATGTATATATATACATACTACTGTGCGTCTGTATACATATATGTATGTACGTATACAGCCCGAATTACGCCGTACAGTGTTTAGGCAACCACGTCACCTTTTTGTTCAACACTGACAAAGGAACGATGTACTAGTTTCAAGCTTATTAGCTATCGTCAGCATCGTATACCTTCCTGCCAGATGGTTGAACGTCTGAATGTATATACTTTTCTTATGCATATTAACGGCTGAGCAGCCTAATTTGCATATCGAGTGAGTTCAGTTGGCCGGGCACACCGAAAACGATAAATGGAATAGAATGAAACGAAATTTCATTTCTCACTCTTAGTACGGCACTTACTTAAATGTAAGTATGTATGTATGTATACGTACATACATATATGTATACAGACGCACAGTAGTATGCATATATATACATACATGCACACATATGCACGTATCGGTTTACCGAACATTTATTATAATGCTCGGTTTGTTTGTTTGTAAACAAACAAACAGCCCGAAATACGCTAGCTAATAAGCTTGAAACTAGTACATCGTTCCTGTGACAGTGTTGAACAAAAAGGTGACGTGGTTGCCTAAACACTGTACGGCGTAATTCGGGCTGTTAGTTTGTTTACAAACAAACAAAACGAGCATTATAATAAATGTTCGGTAAACCGATACGTGCATATATATATATGTGTGCATGTATGCATATATATATACATACTACTGTGCGTCTGTATACATATATGTATGTACGTATACATACATACATACTTACATATATATATATATATAATAGTAATAATAATATATATCTAACATATATATAATATATATAATATATATATAATATATATAATATATATTATATATATTATATATATAATATATATAATATATATTTATATAAACTGTATACTATATATAAATATATATATGTATTTATATATATATATATATATATATATATAAATATATATATAATATGCATATATATAATTCAATACAAAGAGAGAAAAACACAGATATATATATATATACATCTGTATATATAATATCTATGAATGTATGTACAGTATATTTGGCAATATACCGTATGTTTAATTAAAAACACTTAGAAGACCATTCGCTATCACTTTTAAAGTAGCAACTATGTCTCTTACATATTTTCGGCAAAGGCAGGGAGAGGGCTGACAATCTGTTTCTCGCTTATTGGTGTTTATCAAGACCACGCACTCCCCTGCCCTTGTCGAAAATTATAGAAGCTGTCAATAAAAACACACGTGCCTTTTGGTTTTCACTTCAATTTATTATATATTTCCGGCTGGTTGATTGGTTCGAATACCGGTTGGTGGTTTATATATTGTCAAAGCTCTTTCGTCCCACATTCTGTGATCTACTCAGTGACTGGGTTTTTATTTTGTATCTCTCCTTTGTTTTGTCCTACACCATCTTGTTTTTGTGTGTTGTGTGTTGACTCACTGAGGAAGTTACAGAATGTGTGACGAAAGAGCTTTGACAATATATAAACAACTTTCCGGTTATCAAACCAATCAACCAATTGGTAGGGAGATAGATGTATAAGTAAGATCGACTAAAATATTTTTGGTCTGTCTGGCTTATACTCCAATAAAGAGAGTTTTTTCTTCATTTAAATTTAATATATATATACATTTTGAGTATATGTTGGTTGTTTACCGACACCTTAGTATGCAGACTGGAGCACTCGACGAAGTACGCAGGTTGGTTTGTTTACTGCGGAGTAAAGTAAAATAATTAAGTCAATTATGTAAAATTTGGCTTCGTTTATTATAAATTATAGATATACTGCTATATATGTCACCGAAATATATATAGCAGTATATCTATAATTTATAATAAACGAAGCCAAATTTTACATATTTGACTTAATTATTCTATATATATATATATATATATATATATATATATATATATATTTAATGTGTATTTGGCGGTTTGACGCGCCCCCCCCCCCCCAAAAAAAAAAAGATATCGATAAAATGAATACGAGAATTTTGAAAAGGTAAGTGCTGGCGTCGATATGATTATCCTGTAGGATCTCAATATATGTTAATATAAGTTAATGAGATTTTTAGGTAAGTTTATATTTTAAGCTATAGTTTGTACTGAATTTGGAATAAGTAAAAAATCCTTTGCATTTTAACAGAATGAAAATCAGAGAATTTTGATAAAATCCTTTTATAAGTTTTTTTTAAGAACTTCATTTTAATGTTGTCACACACACACAGCGCGCACGCACACACACACACACACACACACACACACACACACACACACACACACACACACACACACACACACACATGCATGCACACATATGCAAAGACGGAATGACGCATGGCTTAAGACTGATCAGCTCACATTCATAAGGTCATGATTTCGAAACCCAGTGGGGTGTTCTACCTTTGGGTATGACAGTATATTTCACGTTGCATCAGTCCACTCACCTGGCAAAAATATATTGTACCTGTAATTCTGTGTCATATCTTGCTGAGAAATATGTTAAAGGGATACGTGTGTGTGTGTGTGTGTGTGTGTGTGTGTGTGTGTGTGTGTGTGTGTGTGTGTGTGTGGAATGCTCAGACACTTGCACGTTGTTGCAACCGACGACGGATGTCTAAGAACAACGACGTATGAACACACACATACGCATATACATATAAAATAAAAGTGTACCACAGTAGCTTTAATAATTCGCTGCATTAAAAACTCTATAGTTTGTATTGAATTACTCAGTTATATTTCGGATGGCTTAAATGTTAAGAACACACACACACACACACACACACACACACACACACACACACACACACACACACACACACACACACACACACACACACACTCACGTGGTAGGTTTTCTCTCATGGATTTCCCATGTTTTATGAGAACATATAGCGACCTCAGCAATAGGGTTGGGTGTACAAACCAGAGAAACGAAACACAACAATGGTTAGAGAGTTATAGATTCATTTACTATAGCTACAAAACTATACTAGTGTCTCAAAACTCGAAGCTATACGCGTAACATGTACTTAATGCACTTTATGTGAAAAGTTTGAAAATTCCGTTGTCCACAAATGACTAGAGCATATCGTAGCTATAATATGTTATATATATGAATACGTATATAAATACGTATATATATATATATATATATATATATATATATATATATATATATATATATATATATATATATATATATAAATACATATATATATATATATATATGTAGAAGTTCTATTTAAATTGTTGGGATACAATAAGCAAATATTTTTATAACTGATATAAAGCACTCAACAAATTATTGGAGTAAAAATACGATATATTAACAAATGGAAACTATATTTATAAAACCATATTTATTTCATTATACATATTTCAAGGACACCACGTTAAATTATGGTGCGCTTTCATCAGATAAAATGTAATATAGATCAGTTTTATAAATAAATATTGACATACCCTTAGAGAATGCGACCATTTCTGTTGGAAGCTTCCACAGTTGAAAATTGCAAACTTGACTGTCACCACACATTATGAACCTGAAGATTGCGAAAGCATGAAAGTACTTGTTCAATTAACACTTAACATTTAATATTCTAGCATACTATTTCATTATAATACCATTATAAATTTTAAAGGATTGTAAATAAAATGAGTAAATCAGACAAAGTTGGAATTCCTCTTATTAATATAATCTTCTATACACAATCATACACACCCGTGTATATCTATCTATCTATCTATCTATCTATCTATCTATCTATCTATCTATCTATCTATCTATCTATCTATCTATCTATCTATCTATCTATCTATCTATCACGTTTGGGCTGACAATACAACAGAACAAATACGAATAAATAAGGAAAATATGTTCATTCAAAAATATTTCTACTAACGGAATCATTTTTCTACACACACACACACACACACACAATATATATATTCTCTTCATCTTAACATGCTAACCATACTCCCACACACACATAACACCCATACGCACACACATAACGCCCCCCCCCCATAAACACACAACTCTCTCCCCCATTTCTACTAATAGAATCACTTTCCTACAAACGTACACACACACAGAAAATATATATATTCTCTCCCCCACACACACATACACACATATACACACACAACTCCCTCCCGATTTCTACTAATAGAATCATCTTCCTATACACACACACACACACACACACACACACACACAAGCACACATGATACATATCTCTATTTTCTTTATTTCAATAGAAAGTCTGAATTCTGACACCCCAGCGAACTAACCATATTCCCTGAACCAGAACAATTCTCCCATCTCATTTCTCTTGACCATTATCTTTTGTTTGTCATAAAATTCTCTAAAATTCTACAAAATAAATTCCCAAATACGGGCACGATATTTAATGAACTTGTTCACGTGACAGTCATAATTTCATTTATAACCAATCAAATTTCATTTATAAAAAAAAAGCCTTCGTGAGCCACTTTTTTTAAAGTAAAAAGAAATTCAAACAAACTGACGCGAAAGCTGATCTGCTTATTCACGTGACTGCATCAACCAACCAAACTTCCCTCATATATGAAAAAACAGCCTGCCATATTCACTGAACCAGAACAATTCTCCCATCTCATTTCTCTTGACCATTATATTTTGTTAGTCATAAAATTCTCTAAAAGACTACAAAATAAATTCCCAAATACGGGC
>OZ024741.1:126456305-126493805 GCA_964016885.1 Eledone cirrhosa
TCTGCAATGGGATAAAGACAGTTACGTAATCCAACTGTCGAGAATTCATTGCGTCATCAGGGAGTCTATTCTCAGCTGAGTCTCCAGGCAATGCGCGGACACTGGCGGCTCATATAAAAATAATAATAATTCGGTAGATAGAACAGCTAGCGAGGACTGGATTCCATGTACTGAAATTCTCACTGCTTCTAGTCAAATGGCCGATTCTAAAGAATCAATCACGTGACACAGAGGCTAGTTAGAAGGAATGGGATGGTAAGATGACTGACGCCTACTAACACCCCAAAAAAATTAGAAGTGGTTTTGGCAGGTTTGCTCGACAAATCAGTGATTTGGAGATAAATATAGATAATTTAATATATCAACTAGCATAAGCGCACAGGTGCACGTCCATGCCAGCAAATATACAGGTTATGTCATAGTACCTAGGTGGTTCAATGCAGGAGGATGCAGAACAATAATATAAAAGACGTAAAATAAGAAAATATTTTTTTAAAATATTAAAAAAATTTTTTTTCAACTACTTACCAGGCATATATTGATGATATACCAAATGTTTACCCAACGGATATCTAATGGATTGATCACAGTCCTTTTCTCCTCCGCTGACAAACATATTACCCCTAACTGCTGCATATCTAAAGTAAAAATAAATACATTGTTAAGCGGAGACGATTAACAGGAGATGAGTGAAGCCGGTTTCATTTAGAACTAGATGACCAATAGTACACGTTTCACCGTTAAACAAGACACCATTTTGATACAAGTATAACAATCTGGTGGTTCTGATAGACTTTTATTGTTTGAATTGACTGGAACAACGATAACTGAATTGCTTTGTACAAATATATAACATGTCGTCCGACATATTAATGACATAAGTGACTTTATGCGCTTATGCTAGTTGATATATTAAATTATCTATATATATATATATATATATATATATATATATATATATATATATATAAAGTACAGAATAATCAAAACTATGTTTAATACATTTTATTGCTGACAATCGTTTCTTCCAAACAGCCGTTTAGATTCATCGGAGCATTGGCAAAGCTTAAACATATAATTAAATTATTATTCTACAGAACAATCATAAAGATATGTTGATAGTATTGTGCCATCAGTAGTGTCATATTCAAAGAGAGTCAGGATGTTGTGGTCAGTAGCAATGGGTATAATAAATATTGTAAAAGAATTATAAAAGTAATTCGTAAAGGAGGACATTAGTGGTACATAGGCATATAGGCAGTAAGAATGCAGAGGTATTAGGCATATAAAATGTATTAAATATAGTTGTGATTGTTCTGTAGTTTATATTCCTGCTCTGTAAGGCATCTGATGTATTTACATTGAGCTATTTTTCAGACTGGTAATAAGGTGGTAAAAAATAAAAAAAATACTGACCTTTCCTGTTTATAATTATATATAGTTTATATATAAGTATAAATAATATTATATAAGTGTAAATAATATTATATAACTATAAATAATATATATATATATATATATATATTTCATATAGAAATGGCTTCTACAGGACTAGAACTGTTTTATTCGAAGGAAATCATCAGGGCTTTCTTGATGATTTCCTTCGAATGAAACAGTTCTAGTCCTGTACAAGACATTTCTATATTATATATTTATACTCTATGTATTGAGTACCTTACTTACTGTGGTTACCCTCGATTGAACCCGGGATACACACATATATATATATATATGAAACACTCAGAACCCCGATGGCTGAGCTTCGGCCGTTTCAACAGCTAGATCCGAACGTTCGGATATGTGTGTGTGTGTGTATATTTACGATTAAAGAGAAATCTCGCTATGAAATAAATAAAATTTCTTTTGGAAATAAAAGAAAATAAAGTGTATATCATATAGCCTATAAACTAGAAAATATAAAAAGAAACGAACATTTGTTTGTATAAGGCAGAAAGCAGGTAACATACAGCCTAAAATGTAATGTATTTCTATATATATCTTATATTTTCTTCAACCCTTTGTTACCATCTGCATTAGTCTAATTTGTGTATTGCCCTCAGTGAATTCACTAAATTCAGATGCTGTAAACATTGAGTCCGTCTTCTTTTGTTGTCTGTATTTTTGTGTGTGTGTAAGAATAATGATATTATTTTGACTAGACAGACGAAACAAAAAATTAATTTCCGTAAGGTGTATATAAGCACAGGAATGGTTGTGTGGTTAGGAGATAGCTTTGAAACCATGTGGTTCTCGTTCTCGGTTCAGTCCGGCTGCGCGGTACCATGGCCAAGTTATATATATTTACAACAAGATTTAATATAGAAATGGCTTCTACAGGACTAGAACTGTTTCATTCGAAGGAAATCATCAGGCCTTTTCCTGATGATTTCCTTCGAGTGAAACAGTTCTAGTCCTGTAGAAGCCATTTCTATATTAAATATTGTTGTATACACTCTAGTAATATATTGAGTACCTTACTGTGGTTATCCCCAATTTAATCCGGTACTCACACACACACATATATGTGTACGTGTGTGTGTTCGTGTCTGCGTTTATGTCACGCAACCTAGCTGTTACATAGCTGTTCGACAAAAGGGATCGATAAATGAAGCTGTTAATATACATATTTTCAACTTCCACATTATGTATTAATTGCAGCATTTTTTTCGTTTGCTCCTCCACATATCTCTCTCTCTCTCACTCTCTCTCCCTCTCTCCCTCTCTCTCCCCCCTCTCTCTCTCTCTCTCTCTCTCTATATATATATATATATATATATATATATATATATAGGAAAAGAGTCAGGGCACCGACGGCTGAGCTCCGGCCGTTTCGACAGCTAGATCCAGCTGTCGAAACGGCCGGAGCTCAGCCGTCGGTGCCCTGACTCTTTTCCTATTACTCACTCTACTACCCTAAGTATCGAGTACTTTGGTGCGTTATGGTCTACCTGGTTCCTTACCACACTTATATATATATATATATATATATATATATATATATATATATATATATATATATATGTCACAGTATTTTCCCCAACAAAGAATGTTCCGGTTGTTGTTCGACCAACGTAACAACGTACTTGTGAAATTAATGTGCAAATGGCTTATCATTCCATAGGCGCGTGCACACTTACAGGTTCAACTGGAGAGACAAGAGCAGGGTCAAAATAATGCGTTACTGGTACTTGAACTCATGATCTGATGATCGTCAGCCAAGTACCCTAATGCGAAAACTATACGTCTTCACCAATCATTGTGTAAACAAAATATCAAATCGAACAGTACTGTTAGTAATATGATGATGAAATATGATTGGAGACTTTGTTGATCTTTCAATTATGAAACAGTAAGCTTTTAATTACAAGATTTATACTAAACATTTCCCTTGTCACTGCGGAACATAACTCCCTGTTCAAAGACGCTGCTTTATTTGCACTTGCATTTACACTGCAGCATAAGATTGAAAAGAAAAAAAAAGCATTATGTTTCAAATAAAATCTTGACAAGGCATTTCCTATATTTTCTTCAAAATATACCCCAGACGTTTCGGAGCGTAAATTCTCTCCGAAATAAAATTTACGAGAACATCAAATCCAAGTTGATATTGAAAAAAAAAAAGTCATTTGATTTGTTTATGACTTGTCGTTATAGAAAGAGAGATATGACAGTCGACAATGTTATTATTTTGGTGGCTTTTAATTTTTAGATTTATTATTTCTGATTGAGCAGAGTTTCGTTATTTTTTTAAAATTTACAAATAATAATGGTTTCTAATTTAGACATCATCGGGAAACTGGTAGAGCTGTTAGAATGTCAGCCGGCCACAATGCTTTACAGGATTCGTTCTAGCTTTGATTTTTTTTTGTGTGGTGAGGAAAAACGGGAGAGAGGTCAAATATCTGGACGCATTTTAATGACTAGTTTATCGTCTGCTATTAAATTGATTTTAAATACCATCAGTTTTGATTTACCTTTTATGAATTTGGCCTCGATAAATAAGCGCAAGAAATATAATTGCTTCCATCTAAAAAGGTCCTTTAGCCGTAAGTAAAAATAAATCATTATATTGATTTTTCACTTCAGACTTTCATGTTACTGAATTAGTTAGATTTCTGAATGCGATTAAATGATAGAAACGATGAAGAGGTGAAATAAATATGTTTTGTAGTTTATTTTTAATTATGTCCTGTTCACATTCTGAATTGAAATCCCAAAGGGGTCAACTTTGCCCATAGTCGTTTCGGATGAATTTATTGGATGAAAGAAGTAAACATAAATTTGACAATTCACTGTAACTCTCTTACACAATTTTTGTTTCGTTTTATAATATAGGAGAGATATTATAGATTTGGAACAACGAGAAAGGCGAAACCAACAAGAGAGCCACCATGGGGTTGTTCGCAATGCTGAAGAAAGCAGCCAAATATCTGACAACTCCCACTCTACTGCAGTAGTTTCCAGCATATATGTGACCTCGTCACCCCATTTCCTTGTGTATGAAGGTTCGTGGCTTAGTGGTTAGGGTGTACGGCTCATCATCTTGTCCGATATTCGGTGGCATGTTGTATCCGTGAGCAAGGCCCTTTACTCCACGTTGCTTCAATCTACTCAGCTAGCAAAATGATTTGTACCTGTATTACAAAGAAACAGCCTTGACACACATCGTATCACGTTAATTCTTCCAGAGAACTATGTTAAGGGTAAACATGTTTATACAATGCTCATCAATTTTCACGTTAATTTCACAACCAAGCTGTTCCGTTGATCGAACATCTAGAATATTCGTCGTCGAAAGTGACGGGGATCCAACTCCCACAATTTATTTATAGAAGAGATATGACAGTTTAATGAAGTAAAATAAGTGCAACATGTTTAAATTTCTCCGCACATCTAAGAATTGAACCTGAGGGAACGTTTTCCGCTCAGCTGAATTTTACCTTTATCCTGAAATATTCTATATGAATAGCAAACAGATGTTTGTTTTTAGACGTTTAATGAAGCTTCCGTTTTGTTTTTGGTTTGTTGTTTTTTTTGGGGCCGTAAAAATTAAATTATTTCTAATAATTACCTTATTATTCCTTTAAAAAATTTATAATATCCTTGTAACGTTATGAAAAGATACGGGTTATATTAACGAAAGGAATGTATTTTGTTTAACAAGAACTGACTAACGTGATGAAAGCAAATGTAGCAGAAAATATTGCTTACACTACCGAATGTTTATAAAACTATAAATCATGAAAGTTTCAGACAAGTCGGTAAAAAAACTCTTCGTTCTGTAAGAAATAAACTAGACGATTCTCTGGCTAGTTTTTTTGCTTTTTGTCTAAACCCCCCCCCCCCTCTCTCTCTCTCTCTCTTTCTCACCCTCTCTAAGAAATGAAGATTCATTTGAAACATTTTCTGAGCAATTTAATGATACATAGTTTCACATTAGACTCAAAGTAAGAATACTTACGTAATGTCCAGTCATATTATTGTAAATCGGCAGACAGTATTTAACGAGAATAAACGAGAATAAGAGATAGAGAATGAATAGACTATATATAAATATAATGTACGCGCTTGTACATATATGAAAAATAAATGATGTATGTGTCTGTGTCAAAATATTACAATCGTTTCGAGTTATCTTTAACTTTCATAGATATGAATGTATAATAAAGTGTGTTTAAAAAAATTAGATATTTGAGATATAAGTATACCAGAAACTACCACTGTATATTGTAAATTAATGTTACAATACTGACAATTAGTGTTACAATGCCCAGTTTCATTGTTCTAGATTTTTGCAGTTTCTAGGATATTCACATCTCAAATGATGTCTAATTTGCCGAAACACTGTTTATATTTAAGAAAACACGAAAGATTACACAGGTGTAGGCACATATATATATATATATATATATATATATATATATAAAGAAAAAGAGATGAAATCGAAAATGCAACTGGAGTCTTATTTTTTAAAAAAATATATATATTTATTTGCTTCCTTTATCGGTTTCGCAGCTCTTCTGCTTTTCAAAAGGTGAGTTGAGATGGAGGGTCTGTGGTTTTTCTCACATCTGCGATGTGAAAAGCAGAAGAGCTGCGAAACCGATAAAGGAAGCAAATAAATATATATATATATTTTTTAAATAAGACTCCAGTTGCATTTTCGATTTCATCTCTTTTTCTTTATACTTTCACTCGTGTAGGACACCTCGGTTATTTTTCATTTTGTAAAAAAAAACCTCACTTTCTAATATATATATATATATATATATATATATATATATATATATATATATATAAAGAGATATTTAATTTGTTGGTTATTCAAAAAATTTATTTATAACAGATTCGAAGTACTTTACAGATTTCTTCTGGGGTATAATATCAATGATATTAATAAATGGAAACTATCTTTATAAAACCATATTTATTTTATAATATATGTTTCATCAGATAAAATACAAACTGAACTTAAAACGATAAGTTCTTGTTTTTTGGATATGTCAATATTTATAAAACAACTTTTGTATTTTATCTGTACCAACATTTTGGTACCCTTGAAATATACATAATAAAATAAATATGGTTTTATAAAGATAGTTTCCATTTATTAATATCATTTATATATATATATTTGGGAGCAAAGATTGGGAATACGGAAGATGATGTGGTTGAGAGGAAGAGCAAGGCCTGGGCGGCGTGTCACAGCTTGAGATCGGTGTGGAAGTCGGACCTTCGTAGTGACCTGAAAATCCGCCTCTTCATTGCTGTAGTGGAGTCTGTGCTGCTGTATGGGTCTGAGACTTGGACACTGACCAAGAGACTCACTCAGATGGTGGATGGGTGCTACACGAGAATGCTGAGGATGGCTCTGAACATTAATCAGTATACACTGAGGATGAAAAACTCAGAGCTGTATGGGAGCATCCCAAAAGTCAGCTCAAAAGTGACACAGAGGAGACTGAGGTTGGCTGGACATGCTCACCGACATCCAGAGTTGACATTGCACTCAGTGCTCCTTTGGGAGCCCCTACATGGACACACTAGAAGAGGAAGACCAAGGTTAACATATGTTGATGCCCTAAGGACAGACACTGGTCTGTTGGAGATGCAGGATATGGCAGCGATAATGAGGGACAGAGACCGCTGGAGAGAACTCGTCCATGGATCTCGGGAATTTTACCCGCCTTAGATATATATATATATATATATATATATATATATATATATATATATATATATATATATATAGAGAGAGAGAGAGAGAGAGAGAGAGTAAGCGAGTGTGTATGTGTATGTGTTGCAACTACTGTAACATTTGCTCTGTTTGACAAAATAATACTGTAACAAAATGGCTCTGTTTGACAAAATAATAAAGATTATCTGAGTTTTGGCTGTTTACTTTATTGCAGAAATATACGATGACGTGGTGCATCGGGTATCTTTCTGTGGTGAGAGATTGAACGAATGAATTACACATTACGGGATCTTGTTTATAACTGACTTATCGGCCTTGAAATTCAAGCGCCATAACAATTCTGTCTTCAAATGTTGTAGAATCTACATTATTACTTTCTATTGAGGAAGTATGTGAAGATGCGTAGCTTAGTGAATCAGGTGTTTACGGAATGCTAAGCTTTTTGCAAAATTATTTCTGGAGCAAGCTGTTTTGATGATCTAACACCTGGAACACTTATCGTTGAACCTGACGGAGATTGATTCCATTCTATTCAGCTTACTACACAAACCCATTAATATTGAGTTTGTACATAGGCTCAAGGTCACATATTTCGGTGGGACTGAGTATAATGTGCTATTATATCGACCCTAGTATTTAAATGGTATATTATGTTCTCGACTCCACTATTAATTTTAACTTCGTACATAGGCTAAAGGCCACATATTTCGGTGAGGGTTGACGAGTATAATTTCCTACTATATCAACCCTAGTATTTAACTGGTACTTTATTCTCTCGACTCCGAATAGGTGAAAGGAGTTAAAGCCAGTATAATTTTGCTATCCTGTAAAATCTAAAGACGAAACAAGTGGGATAGTTGACTGACATTTCTTGTCTATCGAGCAACCCGTAGAAGCTCCCTAGTATATTAAAGTCATGCAAAACTAGCCAGCAAGAATTACTCAATTAGGTGACCGAAAGTAGGGGTGATCCTCAGTTTGACAAAGTAAATATCGCATGTTATACTCAAACATTGCCGAAGTATAAAAAAAAAACTGTTTTCTAAATTGAACTAGATTATTCCATAAATATACCTACTTATGTAACAAGCAACTGCTCAAAATATGACAAAAAGCTTTTAAAATCAATAGATAACTTATCCACAATGTTCAAGTTGGAGTAGACAATTTAAATACGATAGTAATAAATTTTGGCATTGTACATGTCTGACAAGTCACTTTATCTAAAACTGTGTTGAAACTAAAACAGCGTTAAAAACACAGACAGTGCGACGAAAATGATTACGCCAGGAAGCAAATAATAAATATATAGTATTGTATGTTTTTAAATGGCAAATTTAATCTTCCACGTTGTAATTCTGATGATTATAAACTTTATGTGAATTGTACGACGTTAAAACTCGATCAAACGAAACCGATTTAAGAAACACACGTCTTCAGCTATACGTAAAATATATATTGGTGTAATAAACTAAGAAAGTATTTTTTTTTCAGCGGTAATATCACTCTCCTTAGATTTGGGATGAATACATTGTTATTCCTACAGAAAATAAGTGTGTATGTTTGTATGTTAAATATTTCACTAAACATATCTCATAATGTAATACGAAGCAATACCACAGTTGAAAACTAAGAAATTGAATGAGGATGGTTTTAAGACTAAATATAAAACAGGAACAAAATATTTGTTGTTATGGTTTTACGTAGTGAGAAACTATGTTGAAGTATGACTTAAGGAACATATGTTAAAGTATAGCTCAAGTACCGACAAAAGTAAGACATAGATTAGCGGAGAAGCGAACAAAAGTTTTCATGCATTGAGATTTTTTGAAAGTAAGAATATTATGAATATCATATTAAATTTACAACTAAGTAAATTCAGACTTGCCTACCGGCAATCTTTTACATACTTACTATATTTTATGGCATATAAGACATTCAGATATATAAGCATCCCTCCTTATTTATGCAGGGAATAATAGGAAAAATAATATTAACTTCGCATGAAAGAATCGGCAGGTAATTTCTTTAGGTATTTTCTGAGGGAAAATGGGGTTTTATATGCCATAAAATATTGCACGCTATATATATAAAAAAAAAGAAGATGAAATCGAAAATGCATCTGGAGTCTTATTTTAAAAAAAATATATATATTTATTTGGCTCCTTTACCGGTTTCGCAGTTCTTCTGCTTTTCAAGAGTAGAGTTGAGATGGAGGGTCTGTGGTTTTTCTCACATATATATATATATACAATGATATTAAATAAATGAAAACTATATTTATAAAACCATATTTATTCGAGTGCTCTGAATCAGTTAAATATCTCTTCTACACACACACACACACACACACACACACACACACATATATATATATATATATATATATATATATATATATATATATATATATATATATATATATATAATCGGTGTGTATATGTATGTATATATTGAAAAGGGTGATTGAAATTGAAAAGATAATGTTGAATTGTTTTATTGATTCGTAATCACAAATGTTTAGAACTTAGAAAACCGAAGAATCTGTAAAAATTAACATAATACAACGAGAGGCTTACTGCTTTAATTGACTAGAAAAATTGCACTTTTCTGGAAACGTTTTGCTACTTATGAAATTTATCTCCCAACCTTGACAGTATATTTAAATAAATATGCATAGTTTAGTTTATTTTAATACCTAAATGATACCAATTTGGATATTGTTCTTCCGAAATGCATATCTATTCACATTACACTCTCGAACTTAAACACATCCAGAAACAAATTGACTGCATTTAATAGACGAGTGTTTTTTAAGATTTTAAACCTAACTGAATAAACATTGGGATGATGGGGGTGGAGGAGAAGCGAACTTTTTTGTTTTTCCTGTGCTTGGAGCTTTTTAGTGTCTGGAGTTCAACACCCTAGGTTACTTACGAAATTTGATCGAATGGTGTTCTGTGTACTTGAGTAATTTATTTCATGTTGCTTCTTTTGCAAGACGTTGCGACCGGCAGATAAAATTAGCAATGGAAAAACCAATGGAAACATTGTTTACTTGGTCCGACCTGGACCGACTCCTTACTTTTTTGTGTATATGGAACAATACCCTCTACTTTTTCTTAATAACAGACTGAAATTTGGTTAAAAAGTCTTTTAAATATATATTTTTTCAAAAATATTAACCTTCAAAATAAGAGTGCATTTTATTAACTTAATTATATCCAATCATCTAGTTTAAACTTTACTAACCTTATGAAACTAATCCACTGATTAGAGAAAATCTTGGTCTTCTTTAAAGGAATGATTATTTCTCCACCAAAGTCAAACATAAGTGTTTTAGTAAAGCGCTGTTGTTTAGCTATAAATCTATTGTTTTAATACTTTAATGCCGAAAAAAAAAAACGAAAACAAATCCATCTGATACTGCATTATATATTCTATTTCTCGGAAGATAAGCGAAATGTGACTTGAATGAATAAAAAATGTGTACACAAAGAGGAATACATAAATATCTTTGTGATAGAGATGAGAGAATGAGACCTATTTATCAATTATGTATAGTAATTGATAAAAACAACAACAAAAGATTACACACGCACAAAATTATTTTTATAATGCTCTAACATTTACGTTCAACATCATCTGAGTTTATAACTTGCCGTTGGTTTTGCGAGACAGACAAACATTTCCGTATGTTCAAACACGGCTGCTGTTGAATTAATAACGTAAGAAATTTTTTTTTTTTTATCCTTTCAAATGTTTAATCACCTGGGGCATGTTAAATAAGATCATTTAGTGATGTCTTTGAGGTGATTTATTTTTCTAATAATACTGCGTGAAATACCACAAATGAGATTAGATTGATAGATGGTGAATGAAAATATATTTATACTTCGGTGTGTGGGTGGTGATTACTTTTATATATGATGAGACATACTTGCACATGTAAGTAAACGATTAAACAGAAAATGACCGTGGATTGATAGAATCTCTTGAGCATCAAACAAATGCTTCGTGACACAGATTTACGGCCCTTTGCGTTCTGATTTCAAATCCCGCCAAGGTTAGCTTTACTTTTCATCCTTACGGGGTCGAGAAAATAAAGTATCAGTAACGCACTAGGGTCGATTTAATAGACCCCCCCTCCGCCACCACAAATATTGTTAACCTTGTATCTAAATCAGAAACCGTTATTTTTTTGTCACTCTTTATATTCAGAGTTCAAATTCTGTTTTGGTTCTACTTTGCGTTCATCCATTCGACGTCAATAAGATAAAATACCAATCTAATATCGAGATTGATCTAAATAACTTTCTCCTGCCCTTCAATTGCTGGTCTTGTATCTGAATTAGAAATCATTATTACAGTGAAATACAATTTCGAAGTTTTACTGACGAACCGTTTCAGGAAGTATTTCATATTTTCAATTTAATCTAAAAACATTAACTTCGGGTGTGTATGTATATACGATTGTAAACACACTTGAGTGATTTCATATTACGAAAGAATGAGCCTTTGATATGTAAATATATAGGTAATTTATATATATTCTTTATATTTGTATATATACTATGTATACATGAAGTTAATAACATATCATGAAAAACTTGATTTACTGTTTTCCAGGTTACAGACTTTGTTTATATTTCCCATGCTAAAATATTGCGGTCTGTAAATTTTTAATATTGGACACTGTTTTGCAGGTATGAAAAATATGTACTGTTTATGTTTCGTACGAAATACTATGTCCCCCGATTTATAGCTGCAATGATTATATTTAAATTGCTGTTAGTGAAGCACTCTAGCATAAAATTATTATATGTAAGCACAGCAGTGTGGTTAAATAGTTTGCTTCGCAAACATGTGTTTTCAAGTTCAGTCCAACTACGTGAATCCTTGGGCAAGTGTCTTCTACTATAGCTTCAGGTTGCCCAATGCTTTGTGGGCGGAATTTGGTAGACGGAAACTGCAGAAGCGCGTCGTATATATGTGTGTGAACCTGTGTATGCGTTTACGTATAATATTAGTTTATATTCTATAACGAATAATAGAAATCAATACAATCATTCAACATTACTGTTATAGTAGGTATTTACAAATATGAGAATTAAACTAACGTAAATTAATTCTATAGCTTAAGGAGTTCACAGGTGACGTAATATGGTGGTCTAATGGTTAAAGTATTGAACGGACCTTTATAAGTTCGTGGTTCCGACTTGTAGGCCGGGTGTTGAGTTGTGTTCTCAAGAAAAGCATTCTAATTCATTTTGCTTTCCACGATAGGAGTCGGAACCCATCATTAAAACTCCTCAGACACTTTGTATAAGATACATCCTAATAAGCCAATTAAATCTACATATGTGTATGCTGTAACAGCAACATGATAGGGCTGGCACCCCTATCACTAAAACACTCAAGAAACATCCTCTGAAGCCAGTTAAACCTATATAGGTGTGAGCTGTAAATTTCATTTAATTTCTGTATGGTGTTTAATTCACAGCTGGGATTCAGGTTTTATTTTTATTGGATTATTTTTGCCTTACATATCTATTTTATCTGGTGAATCACTTTGGTTACATTATATGGAAATGCAGACTTCTGTTGTAATATAACGACAAAGGTGTATGGAATGTTTTCAAGTTCGTTAACGAGAACAACAGGAACAACAACAGAAATAATTGGTAAAAAGAATAACAAAAGAATTCCTAATATTTTTATTAGTGTTATTCTTTATTATTCTCTTTTTGTTCCCGTTCCGTGCTGCTCTTTATATAAGTCTATCCTGAGGCCGTTCCAATAGCAGATCAGTTCTCGTGTTAGTAAACGCTGGTCGCATCTCACCTAAATCTTCATATCTGGTACTTTATTTATCGACACTGGAGCATGAAAGGTTGACACCAGTGGCAGTTGAACTCAAAGTATAAAGAGCCGGAACAAATAAGCAAATCTCTTTACAACACTACCAAACCTGCAACCATAGAGCAAAACAGAATTGATGGTAGAATTTTTTGTTTTATTATCCAAACTCAACAGTTTGGACAGTGGCGACTATTGGGATTGTACGCGAATAAATATCTACAGACGAGAATACTGCATACCGTATGACATTCTATAAGACGCTCTTCCGATTTTACCAATTCGCTGCACTATGATGATATTGACAGTGATAAAGGTATGGCATTGAAGTAGTTATAATTCAATATCCTTGATAATTCTGGCAATGTAGCAGTAGTAGCACTCATCAATTGTCAGTACACGAAACTAGTTTAAATCCATGGCCATACCTTGCCTGAATGGTTAAGTTCGTTTAGCAATTATCAGATCGCGAGGTCGATCTCACTGCATGGCATCTTGAGCAAATGTCATTTACCATAGCCTCAGGTCGACCATTCCTTGTGATCTCACAATAGAAAGTGGATAGACAAAAGCTATTACGAAGCCGAACAGACAGATTGTATCTGTAATTAAAAGGGTTAGCCTTCTTACAAACTGTGTCATGCTGGATCTCCCAGAAAATTAACGCTAAGATTATACGTATTTGTGGAATTCTCAACCCTTTATACGTTAATTTTATGAGCAGGTTGTACCATTGATAGAACCACTGAAACACCCATCGTCGAAACTGACTGATGTACATTCTACTTCACCTCAGTGGGTGTGTAGAGGGAGATGACTAACAGTTAAGATGAAATCATGATAATCTAAGCTATGATTGATTTAAACCATCTTATGTGGTCCACACATTTATCAAGGGTCTTCTCCCGTCTCCTCTTGCTGGGTTCGAAGAAAGGCAAGAGAGTGCTACAATTAGGAGAGACAAAAAAGTATAGAGGTAGCCAAGAAAAACAGCAATGCTATATTGGCAGTCCTTAATGAGAGTCCCTTTTCATTTATAGGATGGATGAATGGCCGTTGACTCATTGGTGAATTCAACCCCAGTTGTAAATAGGTTGTCCTCTTCTCTCCATAGACAAGGGATTAAAAGGAAAGTGGATGATTTATGTGGACACATCAGATAAATTTGTATTCTGCTAATATGAATTCGTTGAAGCCAACAATTGTGTAAACACACACCAGAATAATATCTGTAAATGAATTATCCATTCTCTGAAACCTTCAGCTCTGACATCAATGCCAAAGAACGACAAGAAAAAATAAAACAAAATAACAAAAATGAAATAAAAGCAAACAAAATTGATAGGTAGGCTATATATGTATATATATATATACATACATACATTAGTGTGTGAGTGAGTGAGAGAGAGAAATGATGCATCTTCATCGCAGCATTACTAAACCACTCCCCTTGAACAACAAAAGAAAATCTGTTACAGCAGAAGAAATCTCGAAATAGTACTGTGTACAATGCACTGTAAACATATCAGACTCACTAAGAATAGTCAACACGCTTAAAGTTCTCAAGCAAGAAAAAGAAAAAGTGAATAAATAAAAATAAGTAAGCAAAAAAAACAAACATGAACAAATAGATATTAGTCAGATCTAAGAACTGACACATTACAATACCCAACCACTGACAACATATTATGTCTATGACCATTAAATGTGCATCGTTTTCGCAACGAAATTATTTGTATTGCTAGATAATCACTAGCCTGAAGCAAGCGGTATGCTGTAAGCTCTCACACAGCTGTGACTGCAAGGCTATTTTATTCTAAGTTAAGGCCAATCTACTTTATTTGCATCTGTTAATATCATAAATGTATTATATATCTTAATATCATAAATGAGGGCGGTGAATTAGCAGTATCGGTGGAGGGTCGGACGCCATGCTTTCCAGCATAGTTACGTCCCTTTACGGTCTGAGTTCAAATCCCGTCGAGGTTAACTTTGCCTTTCATCCTTACGGGGTCGATAAAATAAAGTACCAGTAATGTACTGGGTAATTGCTGGCCTTGTGCCAAAAGTAGAAACAATTATTTCCTTTGCCAAATTGTTATACTTTGAAACTAAGGATATATTGTTTTTTAAAACAAAGTACTTGAAAGTTTGAACTCAGCTCACAGCTCCCCGCCTAGTACTATCTTAACGAACTCCCAATACTACCTTTGCCATTCATCCTTACGGGGTCGATAAAATAAAGCACCAGTAATGCACTGGTTAATTGCTGGCCTTGTGCCAAAAGTAGAAACAATTATGTTGAGTAGCACTGAGACAGTTTTTGCCACGACAAGACGAGAGTAAAATGTGCGATTTATTTTATAGGATAAATTTTATTTGAAGCGTATATTATCCTATAGACTAGAACAAGGGTCAACAAGTGAACCATTCACTGAGGTGTTTCAGTGGATATTGGATCTTTAGTGGGTTATTGTCATTGAGGTGTTTCTTGCGACTTGAACCACGTTTCTAGATTCAGTCACGTTGTGCGGCAGTGTCTACTATAGTCTCGGGTTAACCAATGTCTTGAGAGTGGCATTTGGTAGACAGAAACTGCAAAGGTCAGATATATATATATATATATATATATATATATATATATATATATATATATATATATATGTTTGTGTGTGTGTGTATTTCCTGATGATTTCTTTCGAGTGAAACAGTTCTAGTCCTGTAGAAGCCATTTCTATATTAAATTTTGTATCTACTCTTATGTATTGAGTATATATATATACACGTGTGTGTGTGTGTGTGTGTGTGTGTGTGTGTGTGTGTGTGTGCATCCGTATGAGTATCCATGTTTATTATTCGTAATTTATCGGCTCTACAAAAAGATGAAATGAATCACATACTTGGAGTGGAATAATCAAGTAAATCAGGGTGGTGCTCCAGTCTGTTCGCAGTATAGTGACTGAGACCAATAAAAGAATATAAAAATTCCCCTATGATGCAACATCGAACATCCGTCAAGAAGAATGAATGTGACATTTAACAAAATAATATAATTTTCATCCTGCTGATGAAAAATAAAGCATAAATAAATAAATAAATAAATAAATAAATAAATAAAATAAAAAACAAAAATACCAAAGAATCTAAAGAAAACAAAAGCTTAAAAACAATAAATTGCTTCAAAATATGAAAAAACGTAACAATTGCTGTCTGGCATTTTACCAGCGATGTCAATCATCTTGAGAGGTATATTATTTCAGTCGTAGGTATCCAACATTCCTGTGATGTAGGCCAGACTTCTTCCCCACCCACACCGATCTCCTATTTTCAGGCATATTTAACATAAATATACCATTTCGTTGAATGTAATTCACCGTAGATTCACCTGCTTACTTCAGTCCTTTAAATGGTTTACAAAAACAAAAGGTGAATGCCTGAAGACCAAGCATGCAGAGCTAACCAAGATGACGGAGAGATTGAGGTATATTGACGTGCACCGAGTGCTCTTTCTTCCAAGGAACTTCACAGCCCTCCCGAAACTCATCATCATACTGCACTTTGTCGCTCTCTCGCAGATCGTCACGTCGAATTTGATGTCCCCATCCGACTCTGTGCAGAACTCATCTGCAATATTAGTTTTTTACAGCGCTGGCTCGTATCAAGCGAAACTACCAGTGAAATTTGGTGGCCTCGGCCTCTGATATACTTCTGCCCTGGTATGGCCGGCCTATCTCTTTTCAATCTCTTCCAGCTGCCCGCTCATCAGTGACGTTCTCCACAAGACGACAGAATCTGAGAGGGTTCGGGACCTGGAGTCAGCTCTGGCCGATTGGACAGACGAAGACCCCCACCGTCCCCAATCATACAGGTGTTCAACGTAACTGGGAGGACATCAACCTTCAGGAGGATCGAGTCTTCCTTGGACCAACACTATCTCGCCTGCCTCCGTTCTGCTAGGCAACCAAACAACAGCAGGTGACTCAGTTCGGTACCCACCTCATCAACCGATATATTTATTAATAATGAGTATACTCGCATGAAAGTGGCCCATCGTCTCTGCCTTTACGTGTGTTAACCACACAAATGCCATTGTTGAGCTGTTTTGTTGACGAGTTTGCTCTGCTCCCGCTCTCTGCTGCCATAGCACAGGCCCGTACCCCCGACACGTTTCAATATCATCAGAAGGAGCTTTGACGCAACCGGCTTCCTGTCACAATTGGAGCCAGCTAGCCTCAACTGGGGTGATGGTCAGCGCCCCGACGGGATGACTCTTTTTCTATTCAAAGGAGGTAAATCCCTAACCAGGGATGTGATGTGTTGTGACCTTGTCGCTTCGGTCACAAACCTAGACATCCCCGCTCGCAATGAAAAAGAGAAGCTAAATAAATATCAGGACTTAACCGACCACTTCCTTGTCGTACTGGTCATTGTCGTGACGTTGGGTGTCCTCGGTTTCTACATTTGCTGATTTCCTTCATAAAATCGGAAATACGGCAGCCCGTCTGAGGAAGGAACCCCATGTGGTGGGGTGGCTGTTACAGCGGGCGTCTCAAGTTATTCTCCGCGGCAATACTTTTGTCATTTAATCTGTGGTGTGCAGCTGAAATAACACTCACACTGGGGTATAGCATGTAAGTCCCCTACTCTTTCTTTCGCTGCTTCTTTTTTTTAAATTTTTTTGTTTCCTTATTGCCAATTTCTATCTCATTTACTATTTTATCACACTGAAACTGTTTCATTTTGGCGGAATGCATGTTTCTTCTTTCATCTGGGTGTGGTTATAATTATTTTTTTCTGTTTTTATTGTTCATAATTATGTCGTATATGAGAATGTTGAAAAATAATGTATGAACTTCATTTTGTATGTACACAAATTGACTACAGAGCAGTGTGAAAAACGTTTTCTACGTCGGCCGTCGTACGAAGTTCTAGCAGCTGCTACTGTTTAATAAGGTGGAATCTGTAAGTTAATACGAAAGATGAAGAATTTTGATTTTATGTTTTAACTACACCAAATTATTCTGGATTTAGCATGGTGGAATATTTAAGTAGCTTGTTACGTGATCATTAATTCCTCGGCTGGATCCCAGTTATACCAATTTGTTTTGAGTATTCAAATCCTGCCAAGGTCAGCTTTGTATTTCATCCTCATGGATTCCATTAAATAATGTACTAGTTAAATACTGGGATTGACAAAATCGACTTTCTTCCCGCAAATCAGAAGGAATCTCTTTGGAAACCTATCAGATGGACTGTAATTGTAATTCAAAGGTTCGACCATGTCACATACATTGTATCACGCTGAATCTCACAAAAGAATTACGTGTAAGTGAATGCCCAGCTATTTATACGATAATTTCATGAGCAGGCAGTTTCGTTAGAGGAACAACTAGTATACTCATTGTATTTTGTCATGCTGATTAAACTTGGGAATAACGCTAATGTGGAATACTAAACCACATACATCTTAATTCAGGATTTGGACATTCAGTTCATCAAACAACTGGACATTCGTCGTAGAAACCGACAGAAGATCCATCATTATAGTCATGATTAATTAAAGCTATGCTGCTCATCTAATTATGTTCGTAATTACTTCCCTATTTAGTTACATTGGTGTGTTCAGTTTTGCGTTCTTCTTTCAATCAATCAAAGCCCGCAGCCTTGAGAGATCCTATTCTTTTACTCTTTCTACTGGTTTCAGTCATAAGAATGCGTCGAAAAAATAATGAATGCTTCAGGAATTTACATGTTATCCTTGCTCAGAGGCCTTGGTAATTTTTCCTGTATCGTTCAAACTTTAATATATGTATTCCGAAGCAAAGAAGTGTAACCGCCTCCACAAAAAAAAAAAAGAATCTCATGACCCCCCCCCCCCCTTATTTTCTTCGCTCATCAAACAAAGGTTTCCGACCGATCCAGTATAGTATTTGAGTTTCGTAATGTAATCATTGTTTTAATTGGCTCATAACTTGATGTTGCTTATATCCTTTCTGGGTATGGCTAGCTTTTGGATTCTCTTCAAGAGTCTCATCCACACATTAGCATGTTTTACTTTCGAATCTGTTGGGTACCACTCGCTATTATCATTAAAAAAAAAACAACAAAAAAACGGTGTGATCGGTTGCTTTACTCACCGACCAAGTAGCAACTAAAATATAACCATACCAACGTTCTTTGAACTCACATCCTGTTAACAAAATTAGGTGGTGAGTTAGCACATCTGTTTGTACATCGGATAGAATGTCTTGCAATACTATTTTCAGCTCTCTGCGATTTGAGTTCGAATCCCATCGGTTCAATGAATTTTCTCTGGAAACCCTGCCGGAGGGAGGTTGGCCCCACTAGCAGCTTTAGATGTTCAAAAAACGCCTGCAATTCTACCTTGGGCTGAAGAAATCTAAAACAAGGAAAAAACAACTATAAAAATTGCATTCGTTCTTCTGGGCGCAATTAAAGGAATATAGATTGAATACTAAATTCGTTATATATTCATTTTATTGACTACAAAACATATTAGCATTTTGAAAGCGATTCTTAGTCAGGTGTAAGTGTACATTGATATCATATATATATATATATATAGTGTGTGTGTAATTGTGCAGCAATAAAGGAAGATATTGGAAACCTACCTTCTTATGCTTTCATTTAAAAAAAATTAAAGTATTTAAACCTGTTTCTGTACCGACTACAAGATGTATTTATCAGGGAGGATAGACATAACATCGAGTGCGTTTGCTTGTTGCATCACGGTCTGCTAATCGGAATGCCTGGATCACAAATCCAGTTAACTATTAATTAAACCATGCAACATAATCGGAGTATATATATATATATATTTTTTTTTTAGTATATGTTGGTTGTTTACCGACACTTCAGTATGCAGATTGGAGCACTCGACGAAGTGCGCAGGTTGGTTTGGTTACTCTGGAGTAATGTAAAATAAGCTAAAATAAATAAGTCAAATATTTAAAATTTGGCTTCGTTTATTACTGGTATAGCAGTAATAAACGAAGCCAAATTTTAAATATTTGACTTATTTATTTTAGTTTATTTTATATATATATATATAATTATTAGTACAGATTAAAGTTTAAGCAAAGAATTTCTGCTTTTACCCTATTACGTGATCTTCTGAAATATTTGCTCTACGGGTTTATATATATATATCTCTTCGGATTTTGGGTTTATATATATATATCTCTTCGGATTTTGGTCTTCGTAATTATTACTATATATATATATATATATATATATATATATATATATATATATATATATATATTCTTTTTCTAAGGCGGGTAACATTCCCGAGATCCATGGACGAGTTCTCTCCAGCGGTCTCTGTCCCTCATTATCGCTGCCATGTCCTGCGTCTCCAACAGACCAGTGTCTGTCCTTAGGGCATCAACATATATATATATATATACCCCTTTTGGGCATACCAGATTAATCGGATGGAAATTACTTAATTATTTTTAAAAACAATTTAAATTTTATTCCTTTGCATGGAATAGAATTTGAATCTGTGTAATTGCAACAGGTTCATTATTCATTTTGTGATGTAGAAATTTTATAGAACATGCAATTAAAATCTTTAATTAAAAGCATGTTATGAATCAATGCTCCTCTTTGTGCGCGCGCACAAACGCACATCAATCTTTGTACACGCGCATTAAACGCGTTTTACAAATATATATACATACTTGCTTACATATATAATGTTAAACACGCATACGCTCACAAATATACATATGCCACATGCAATAGAGCATGACTTGGTAGTATGTATCATGCTTTCGCTTTGGGGTTTAGGTGCTCATCCGGGATATAGCAACTGAAAGGAGAAGGGTAAACCAGCACTGGCTCATAATTTCTTTATCGTTACACGGACACAATTACGCCCACGCACACACACACACACACGCGCACACACACGCACACGCACATACACACACACACACACACACACACACACACACACTGAAAAGCCAATTGTTTCAGTTTGATCATTTTTATTAAGGATTTTGTTTCATATTTCTTCTAGTTCTTTGTGCTTAGTTTGGAAAGGTAACGTTCCTATATCCATCTGTGTATTAAGATTTGAAGTCTTCAATGCTACATCTTCGTAATCAATATTAATCAAGTGCTAAGCAGAGGACTTAAAGTATCATGGGACTGGTAGGAAGTCGTGGATAGCTGACTTAAGGGTTGAAACATGGCAGTTATAAAATAGGTTTCACGTGTACTGTATCAATATGATAATGGTTTGTTTATATTCTTGTTCACTTTCTTTTAGAATGTTAGTGTTCTCAACTGTAACCATACCTATTTGTTTTACATGTACTGTATGGAAATGTTGCAACATCTCCTTGTAAGTGCATATTTAAACGGTGGAAAAGTGTCGTGTTTGTATGACTGATGTAACAGTTTTGTTCTGAGGTTCAAAGCTTTTACATTGAAGTTTATATTTCACATTGATCATCTTCAGAACGTCATGTGGTCTACAAGTTTGTGGTTTTGTGTCAATGGGGTTTTCCTTTACTCTAATTATTTGTAGTGTATTATAATTATGAAGTTGTGGTCAGGATCAATGCATGTCGTGCTTTGTTTTCTAAACGTCTGAAGTCTGGCAAGAGCCCTAGGCTCATCAGGCCGGTGCTTATCCCGGTTTCTATGGTGTGAAGCGACTGAAAATATAATACTTCCCCAAGGACAGCACAGCTGAGTATATTGGAGCAACGTTAAATGAAGTCTTTTGCTCAAGAACCCAACACACATCCCTGTCCAGAAATCGAACTCATGGCATTATGACCATACGTCCAACATTCGTACCACTAAGCCATGCGCATCCGATTTGTTTTACTAGTTTTCTAATGACGAGTTCATTCAATCTAACACCAGGGTGGATTTGCTGCTGGAAGTATACACAATGTCTGGTTTGTGTATTTTTCTTCATGCTGTTTCTGTTGTATCAGTGTAACTAAATTTGTTCTTATATTCTTCATGTCATGGTTTACTCATGTGTTGAGATATCCATTGTTAATTAATGTTTGTTTACACATGAGATTTCCTTATTTAAATTGACCTTAGCGGGTGAAAATGTAAGACTTGAGCTAATGAGAGCTTTAATGGTTCATAATTTGTATCTCTGGGAAGACACGCTATCTGCAAGCATGCCTAGGCCTTTGTTAGTATCATTAGTGTAAACAGAAGTGTTATACATGTTATTTCTAATTCCTACGTTTATGTATAAGAATGGGTTGTTATACTGGACTGAGTTTGTGTTATATACCCATATGAATACTAATAGATGTGTGTGTATATGTATATATATATATATATATAGCTTTCACCGTATCTTTTGACTGAAGAAATTTTAGCCTGATACTGGGGTTTAGAAGCCTCTAAGAAATAGAAAAACAGGAGTATTGACGTACATGTACGTCAATACTCATCTTTTTCCATTTGTTAGAGGGTTCTAAACTCCACTACCAGGTTATAATTTCTTTAGTAAAAAACTCGCTCCCTGTTTCAAAACATACTTACTTGCCATACATATAATGTGTGTGTCTCTGTGTATATTTCTATACCCCAATATGCATACATATGTACTTAAATATATGTGTGTGTTTACACTCATATACATATTTTATATGATTGTGCGTGGCTTAGTGATTAAGCCACCGGGCTTGCGACCGTAAGGTCCTGAGTTCGATTCCAGTCCTGAGTTCTATTCCGCTGTGTCCTTCAACAAAACACTTTATTTCGTGTGGACCCAGTTCTCTTCACTGGCAGAAATGTGTGTACCTGTACTTCGAAAGGCCAACAATGTCACGCTGAATCTCCCTGAGAATTATGTTATGGGTGCACATTAATTTCAGCAGGAGGCTGTTTTGTTGATTGAGAGCATTGGTCGCCAGAAGCAACATATATACACATATGCTTGTTTATATAATTACATTCACTCACACACTCATGAATACAAGATTATATATACATAAATATAGCATAGCGCACACACATTACAGCATACAAGCACGCACACAAGCACACATACGCACAGACATAAACGCACACGCACGCACACATACATACACACATATACACCCCTCCCCCCCACACACAGCCATCCATTGTGTTTGGACAACACAACAGCAAGGATATCAATTCCATTTTGTCGCAAAGAATGAATAATTTATGACATGGAATATGAGGAATAAAAATGCTGGAATCTCAAGGTTGAATTCAAACCAAATAAATCTTCATAGAAATTTGGCAGCAAAGTTAGTTTGTCATTCTGCTAGTCGTAGTTTCACCGTAGTTGACACTATGTTGATAAAAAGAAGACGGTAAATAACTCAAACATTATAGGAAGATAAATCAGTCTGTGTGTCCATAATTAAAACAATTTGTCAAACGGGGCGTTGTTGTAGTTATGTGTGTGTGGCTAATGATTGTATTGCCGTGTACTGCCGTATAACCGAGTTGGAAATGAGTAACTGAAGGTTAACCCTATAATGGACTGGTATCCCGTCCAGTGGAGCTTCTTTTACTCAAAATTACTCACACCGTTGTGTTCTTGAACAAGGTCCTATATTTCGCGTTGTTGCAATCCATCAGTTAGGAAATGAGTAGCTGTGTATTAACCCTGTGAAGGACTGGTATCCCGCCCAGAGGAGTGTCTTTTATTCGTAAGGTTATAGGCGCAGCGTTGTGTTCCTGAGCAAGGAGCTATATTTCACGTTGATTTTGTCTACTCAGCAGCAAACGAGTACCAACATTAATTGAGGATTAACCTTACGATGGCAAGCAGCCCGTCCAGGGCTCAGTCTTGTATTCTCAGTTGTTCACAATCGTAAGGTTTTACATTCGATTCTATGATCAGGCAGTGAGTTGCATGTTTGAGTAAGACACTCTCTTTCAAGTTCTAATCAATTCAGGTGGAAATGTTTAATAACAATAGCTGAGCGATGGAAAGGGTTAACTCTGCGATAGATTCTGTTTCCAAACTATAGTGAAATAGGGATAAGCTCTGATCGAATGAGCCCCACCACGGATATTAAATATTAAACATACTTTAACGTTTAAGTAAGTTTCTTAACTAAGCTAACATACTTGATTGATAGAGTCCGATAACTTTAATATATTAACACTCTACCAAACTTATAAGGTATTCGTAATATTAGGTTGACCTGAGGACCAGCTAAACCTGCATTCATGTTAGATGTAAATTTCCCACACACTATTCTAAGACTGTTTTTGTGTGCATCTATTCAAATAGGGATGGATGAAATTATTCAGAACAGAGGCATATATGCCTCACAAGGTACACTATATAGGATAATATAAATTCCTCAAGCAGAGATTTCGTTAACTAATTTGAAGGGTTATCGTTGGGAGCATATTTCAACAACTTCCATTATAATTACACGAACACAAATCAAGTGTTAAGAATTACCATCAACTTAGAGAGGAAGTGAAGATATTCATGTACTAACGTAGAACTCAATAAAATGTCACGTAGGATGTACTGGAATGTTGACATTGCCAAAAATAGACCAAACCGTCTAACACACACACATATATATACACATACATACTTATATTAAATTGACCCTATCAGACACATTCCATGATTCCAATGTGAGAGATACGACTGTATTACATTTCGGGTAACACCGGGTGGTGTTACATATGTAATATAATTATTTGTTTCTACTTTTGTTTACAAGGTCAGCAATTTGAAGGAAAATTCGATTAGATCGACCCCAGTGCGTTACTGGTACTTTATTTTATTTAGCTCGTAAGGATGAAAGACAAATCTAGAGGACCGTTATTCTCTGCCGCGAAGCAGCGTGTCCGACGCTCTACTGGGTTGGTTTAATCGACTTTACCCTCCCCAAAATTATTGGCCTTGTACCTAAGTCAGAAACCATTATTTAAACGGTATTTGTAACATAACTTGACAAAAGGCTCTTACATCAAATTATTCTAGAAGATTGATTTAAATAAGACCCGATAAAATTGGGGTGGGTCGTAGAACCAGAGGCAGTTTTGGGCAGGTTGGTATCAAGTTAAACAACTGCTTGGGTTTCTTTTTTCGTAGTTTAGACAGTTTTCCTTGTAGTAGCGATAAATTACTGCACACACCTAGTATATATTCCAGGTAACATTCCCATTTCTTTGCTTCTTATTAATGTTAGTCTTTTTCTCTTTCCTTTTTCATATCGTTGCCTCAAAATTTATAGTTTAGTTTGTATTTTAGTAGCTTCCTAAAATTAACTCCTCGGTGTGTCTGTATGGGTGTGTGTGTGGTGGAGGGTGCACCAGTCTGGCCTTAGTCTATTGATTGAAACTAGTAAAATAATAAAGAAGACGCTTAGCTTACATTGCATCGTAACGTTTCCAAGAAACATAAGTTGTATAGGAAGAACAGGGATCAGACTCAGCCCACTGTTTTAACAGTATCTATTTTATCGCCCCAGCCAGTAAAAGTGTGGTTATAGGTGGCCTAGTTGGTAAGGATTTGGGATTTAAGATCATAATGTCGTGGGTTCGATTCCTTGACTGGGTTGTGTTTTTGAGCAAAACACTTCATTTCACGTCGAACTAGTAAACTCAGCTAAAAATGAGTACCAGCAATAGCCAGGACTTTAGCCCTGCAATGGACTGGCATGCTGTCCAGAAGAACGTATTATACTCTCAGTTGCTTAACGTCCCGAAAACCGGGAAAAGCACCGTTCTGGTGTGTCTCCGGGCTCGAGAATAATTACAAAAGGAATCTGACCAGCATTCGGAGCGCCAGCTTATGGGAATGTAATTCGATGCAGTGGAACAGTTTACCCGGCAAACACTACTACTCCTGCCATCTATCGTCCAAGTTTAAATGTACTAAATCTTAAAATTTATCACAAACTCCCGAAATGTATATACGAACACGAGAAGAAGAAATAAATAACTCAAATAAAGCTGTACAATATTGGACCTGAGACCGCCAGCTATCGGAGACTGGTGTAGTATCATAATCACAAATGATAGGAAGTAAAAGATGTATTTGCAGAAAACTTTAATGCCACTTTTTTATAGCTCTAAACAAATTTTCAGCGACTAATAAAACGAAATCTTATGTTCTGCCATAATAATTCAGTCAATAGAATTTGTCTGAATAAAACATAGAAATATATCTTATGATCTCTCTCTCTCTCTGTCTGTCTGTCTGTGAGAGAGAGAGAGAGAGAGACAGAGAGAGAGAGAGAGAGAGAGAGAGACAGAGAGAGAGAGAGAGAGAGAGAAACGCGAGTTATTTAATGTAGGTGTCCCTTTTTTTATTTAGGAACTACAAAACAAACAGCACAAACTTATATTTGGTGTTAATTATGGTGTGTGTTAAAAGAGTTTTCTGCTTATATTATGTTTTATTAAATTAAATTAAAACGGCGATGGATTGGCAGTATCGGTAGAGGGTCGGACGCCATGCTTTGCAGCAAAGAGTTACGGCCCTTTATGATCTGAGTTCAAATCCCGCCGAGGTTAACTTTGCCTTTCATCCTTACGGGGTCGATAAAATAAAGTACCAGTAATGCACTGGGATAATTGCTGGCCTTGTGCCAAAAGTAGAAATAATTATGTTTTATTAAATTGCCTAAATATCCTTGCATCTCTCGTCTTTATGATTTTGTCTAGCCTAACATGTAATGCAACTTCTAATGTAAGCCTTAATGTTTACTGTATTTTATGTACAAACCTTAGCGGCTTTTAAAGAGATCATTATTGCAGAATTATTATGATTTCGGGCAAAATACTTTGCGGTATTTGTTTGGTCTCTTTAAGTCAACTTTGCCTTTCATCCCTCTGGGGTCGACAAAATAAAGTACTATTTAAATATTGGAGTCGATGTAACCGGCTTTCTTCTTCCCACAAATTGCTGGCCTTGTATCAAATCCAGGAAGAATTATTTGTCATCACTCATGGATGGATGGCTTGTATAATACTTAGTATTTTATTAAAGAAAAGTATCACGGTGTTTGCCGGTCGTAAAATTTTGACTGAATAATTGCAATTAATTTAAGGAAAACGTTTTTGCAACAGTTAATTGGCAAAATGTTAAAAAATGACATGAAAAATTTATATTTATATGCAAACACATTATCCCTTTTTTAAAAATTATTATTATTATTATTTTTTTAGTAAAGTGAATCCAGGCAAGTAATTAAACGAAATGTTTTTCTATCAATTAATTTGAATAGCGTTAAAAAAAAGACTTCAAATGTATATTTAACCACCTCGCACACGCACTCACACACACACACACACACTAATGTACTGATGTGTGTTGAAACTCCCTCGGTTCCGACAACGATTGTCTCAGTTGTTAGATCATCGGAACTGCTTCCTCATGTAATTAACGTGTAAATGGCTGAGGAGCTACATCGTGACAATCTCAAAGCCGACCCTTTGAGTTACTAAGTGGACTAAAGCAACGGGAAATAAAGTTTCTTGCCCAAGGATATATATACTTTGTTTTTCATTACCCCGCAGTTAATACTGTCCGTTGAAGGGCGATTGATCTATACGGTTAATAAAGGGTCATGGGGATGGTGTGCAATATTTGATCTAGCGCTTTGTGATCCGAGTTCAAGTCCCGTCTCACAAAACTTATGATCTAACGATCGTTTGTTGAAAACCCTAACTCCTATGCTACGGATGTCCATGAAATATCTGTTTCATTTACCTAATAGCGTATATATTTCCAAATTTCATTGGCTAATAACCCATCAATTTTGTTGATCCGTTGGTAAGATTTGAACCCGAAAACGACAAAACATGAAAGTACACTATTTTCAGTGGATAACCCCAACTGCCGAGACTGTGCACACTAACGCTTCTTTATGCCTGCTCGTTCACGGTTTCCAAGTGAAACAAAAAACACATACGTACGCACACGCTATATATCTATATATATTTTTTAGGTATATAAGGGTGCAATTCACTTTTAGCACTCAACGTCATATTACTTCCTAAAAAAAGGCTGACGGAGTACATTAATAAAGAGAAAAATGCGATATCTAACGTCATTGAAATATGGATAGCGGTTCAATTAATAAAGGACCCTAACATCTTCAACTTCGCATTTCCCTCTTTTATATATATATATATTATATATATGAAGGACTGTAGATTGGCAGTATCGGTAGAGTATCGGACACCATGTTTTGCAGCATAGAGTTATCGCCTTTTACGTTCTGAGTTGAAATCTCGCAGAGGTTACATTTGCTTTTCATACTTACGGGGTCGATAAAATAAAGCACCAGTAACGCACTGGGGTAATTGCTGCCCTTGTGCCAAAAGTAGAAACAATTATATATATATATATATATATTATAACTAGAATGCAATGTACATAACGTTTCGAGATTTAAAAAAAAAAAAAAATACAACAGGACTTTGATCAAATAGTTGTAGAAAGCAAAACGTATATATGTAAATATATAATTAAATATAATGTGAAACTTTTAAATCTACACTTCTCAAATATATTCAATGGTTTAATCCTGACCACAGTGGGAAGTGAGCTCCATTGCAATTAATTACAGATTACATAAAATTTAGAAAAAGAAAAATGAATGCATGAATAAATACAATTGACAATATTTCTAATAAGATCATATTATTGGTTTTCAACATATTTCTATGAACAGCAGCACAGCTGCACATTTGCTTTCCAACACAACGCGTTATTTTTTTCCATTTCTTCATTAATATCAATTGATATCTATCTCTAATGTTAAAGCCGAAGGCACGTGAATCATGCATTAACAATGATTGTAAGGCCGTGGTTTCAATTCTTGGCCCGAATGGAGTACTTTATTCTTGAGTAAAACACTTCACTTCACGTTGCTCGAGTCCACTCAGATGAAAATGTATACCTACTAACGCCATTTCGAGGAGAAGTCATCAACTCTTAACGCCAATAAAACAGACAAGCATAGACCTGACGAGCCTGCGACCTTATGATGACTTTTTTTTATATTTTGTGTAAAACGTCGATCATGCCGGTGAGGGGAAAGTTAGAGCGCGCGTGAGAGAAGAGTGGTGGTGGTGGCTAAGCTCAATATAGTCTTTTTAATCTCTCACTGTAACAAGTCTTTATAGAAAAAGCTGTTAATAGTGTATTTAGGGAAAGTGGTGATGGCGGTGGCAATGCCGAACAATTGTATTTAAATCCTGGACGATTATAATTTTGTGTGTGTGTATATATATATATATATATATATATATATAAAACAGAGTATGTCTGTCTGTGTAAATCCCTAAAACTTGAGAAATACCCGCCGACCGATTTTTTTCAAACTTTAAACATGCGTTACTTATATTTCTTGAAGTGCAATGGGCTAAAATATTTCTATCTTTTTCTGCCTTAGGCGAAAAACTGCATTTTTTAAGGCATTTTTAGGCTTTCTTTTTAGGCGTAACTTAAAAATAATCCAGCCGATTTCCTCGAAATTTGCAGCACACGTTAGTTAGTCACCTCGCATTGCTGTGGACAAAGAAATTTCAGATTCCATTAATGGTTTCTAGGAAATTTACGAATTAGCATTGGGCATTACATGCCATTTTCATTTTCAATATAAACGCTACATAAACATCGTAAGTAGCGTATAATATTTCGTTTTAATTTGGTTTATTTAGCAGAGGACACAACACTTATTTATTTTTAAGCAGGACCATTTTCGGGGGATTGAGGAAATGAGGAGGACCTTAAAGTTTTTGTCGGCGCCCTGTTGACGCTTCGTGCTTTCATCACGCGCAAATCCGGGCCCTGTGTAAGTTGCCGTGTTATTGACACCGTAAAACTCACGTCTGTGCTACTTCTACTAAGACCCCTTTCGTTGCATCTACACCGCAGTATGAACGCCCTGCGCAAGTACGCCGAACAGCGGTTGTGCTAACTCCGCGATGACCCCTTTTGTCGCACCTTTGTTGCTGTGTAAACGCAATGCAACCAGTGTCGCCCAGCGTTTGTACTAATTGCACTATGACCCCCTTCTGCTGCAACTACATTGCCACGCTAATTTCGTCATCTCAATATCGCTACTTAAATGTACATCCCTACTTGGTTTTCACACAATTGACTACCTCGCTCCTTCAGACTGACCTGTGTTCCCCACCCGTGACGTAATTCGTGAACAGACTCACGACATACATCGATACATCGCCCCACAACACTTATTCCTTTCGGATACATGATTCTAACACTGCTACTACTGGATTCGGCCTGCTGGTATTCTACGTTTCCAGTAGATGAACAGTCATTCCCTGAGAATAAGGGAATTCAAAAGTACACAGCTCTATTCCTCATATATTACATATATCAACTAATTTCAGCAGATAACGGGAAAATATTGTGAATTCGTTTTTAGTTGAAAAATATTGGAGAAATGATTTGGGAAAATAAATACACCGTGGTGCTAACAATTATTCTGAAGCATATAGGTTGGAATGAGATTTATACTGGATTTTAATAGGGAAGACAGAACATAGTAGAAATCTAAAATGTCGGCTGTATGGGGAGGAAGTATTAGACGTAGTTGTTTGTCTTGGTCTTGATGGTTGCATTCAGTGTAGATGACTATAGGAGAAGAGGTGAGTCGGGCGTAACTTAGTGGAGGTATAATGAGAATGGCAATTAGGAAGAGCAGAGGCAATTGTAGTAGCGGTATTAAAGGTAGGGGAGGACGAAATAGAACGTCTATGGATCATAGGCTGGAGAATGTTTGTGATTGACCTCAAACCAATCAGAAACCATTATTGAAGTTGACAATTATGTCACGGGTTTGTTCCCAGTGTGTGTGACATCTTAGACAAGTGTCGTTTACTACAGCTTAAGCTTGACATATGCCTTGAAGGAAATTGTATAGACAGAAACTGTTTGTAAGCCTCTCGGATGGACTGTACCTGTAATTCAAAGGGCCATCCTTGTCACACAGTGTCAAGCTGAATCTCCCTGAAAATTACGTTAAGGGTACATATGTCAATGAAATGCTAAGCCATTTACACATTAATCTCGTGAGCAGACTGTTTTGTTGATAGATAAACTGGAACACTCATCCTCTAAACCAAAGGTTCTCAGCGGGGTGCATATGCACCCCGGGGGCGTTTCGGAACTCCAGGGGGGGCGTTTGGGAGCAAGTTCGCGTTAGGGGGGGGGGGGCGTTTGGAGCGCGGGGGGGGGGGGGGGTCAGGGGGGCGCTGGAAGGCTCTTTATTTTGGTAAGTTTTATAAGCCATATTTGTATGTCTTTGAGACAGCCAGTGTGAATGCATTTGAATGAGCTTGCAGACAGCATAACTATAGTCTGACCGCAGCTGTGAGCAGGTGTGCAGGCATGTCCGGTAATTGAGACGTTAACCGGTAATTGAGATCCTAAAAATGGAAAAACCCACAGTCAACTGGGTCAAAGACACTTTGAGCGCAGCCAGTTAGAATCTTATCTTTCCTTCACCGATAACAATGTATTTCATGTCTGAAATTATTGACTCAACCGTAACGAGTTAACACTATGTAGATCTATTTTATTCCCTATTGTATAAATAATATTACAAATAAAAAATAATAAAATAAAAAAACAGAAGCGAGTAGAACACACATCTAGGACCCACATACAACACATAATCAGATAATACACACATCTTTGGAATATTGTTAATACATTTTTTAGTAATCTACTGATATAAAAATCAGTAGTATATTGAAAATTGAAAAAATAAGGTGGCGAGGGGGGGGGGGGGGGGGGCGTTTTGTGATTTCGAGGGACAAAAGGAGGCGTTTGGCCTAAATGGGTTGAGAACCTGTGCTCTAAACAGACGAACATCCATTCCAGACAATAACGTAAATTCCCAACCCTAATCAGCTTGACAAAATATGTGACAGGACTGGTCTTAGAGCTTACCACGTAAGAGTAATATAGAGAAAGGCACGGTTAGGCAGATATGCTGCGTTGTGTTTGGAAATGATTGTTTGTATATTGATTTTTATTATAGGCACAAGGCCAGCAATTTGGGGGAAGGGGAAAGTATTTTAAATCGACCCTAGTATGTTAATGGTACTTTATTTTATCAACCCCGTAAGGATGAAAGGCAAAGCTAACCTCGGTGGGATTTGAACTCAGAACGTAAAGGGCCGCGAAGCAGGGTGTCCGACGCTCTACTGAAACTGCTAATCCACCGTGTAATATTAATGATGGGGCATTGGGAGAATCCCGAGAGCATCGATTAAATACCTTGCGGTACTTAATTATCGTTGATTTCAAATCTCATCGAAATCAACTTAGCTTTTCAACTTTCTGGAGTTTGTATAATAAAATACCAGTCAAATAATGCTATCCTTATAATAGACTAACACATCTTCCTAATCGATATAATAGACAAATAGACTAGTTCATCTTCTCAATCAATAAAATAAATAGCCTAGCACACACCCCTATCAATATAATAGACTAACCGATCTTCTGAAATTATTGGCCTGTGCCTACATTAGAAATAACATTAAGAGGTAAATCGATAGATCATCGAAGGAAATGCTATTCCATTCAGGACAATGTTTCTTCTCGGCGGATAAAATAGTTTGTGTCTATTTCTGGAATCAATATAATTGACTATCTCCCTGCTATAAAGAAGCACATGGGGTGGTAAACAAGTTAGTTCTGAGATTGATTGCGCACAATGTTGATTGCACATAATATAATGTCCATTGACAATAACCGTAGAACATGCCGGTAGAAACTAATTTTTTATGACACTGTTTTTTTAAGGATTGATAATTTTGTTTTATTGTTTTGGCAGAGTTGTTAGAATGTCGGATAGAATGCTTTGTGGTATTTGTTTTGACTCTTTGCTCTCTAAGTTCAAATCCTGCCGAGGTCGATAAAAAAAGTACCAGTCTAGTACTGGGGTCGATTTTCCCCCATTGTCTCCGTCACACTTCCATTCTCTCACTTTCTGTATTAAGACATGGAGAGGGGATGGGCTGTGCCAGGTTTTAAAATGCCCAAGAAACGCAGTATGGCAGACCAGCTCCCATGCGAATCCCCCAGAAGTTACAGGACCATACATACAGTGAGAGAAATGTAGAGCTCATTACATCTTCCATAGTTTTTGACTCGCATGATTGCAAAACAATGCATTTTTCTGTCACCCAAGGACAGATTACGGCTACCACCCAGTTAGACTTCGGTAGAATTTAAACATAGAACACTAAGAGTTAGAACAAATGTCGCAGTGTATCTGCTCTACCAATTCTGCAAATACCGCCGCCTTTGACTTAATCGTATTGACACCGAAAGGATGAAAGGTAAAATTGTTCACGACGTTATTGAAACTCAGAGCACAGAGAAACTGAACCAATAGCGCCAGCCATTTTGTCATTCTCTCTAACTCTGCTGCCAATTGATCACCTAAAAATATTCTTCTGATACATGTTTAAGTGGCAGATAGAAAGTGGATTTTGATGAAGGACTAAAGGTTGTTTTCTGAGAGGATTCACAGTTCAGGCATTTGTTGATTTAATAGCAGACTATAATTGACTCAACAAATAACCAATAACCGACAGTTTGTTGGATCATCTATTATCTGAGGAAACAGATTGAAAGAAAAGAGATAAAAAGATAATGAAGTGCTATACAAAGCTGCAAGATCAAAACAATAATGGAAGTGCTAAAGAGAATTTCTATAAAAACAGTAGAAGCAGATTTTTAGAACAAACTAATAAAACATTTTCAGCAACAAAACAAACGTATCAAGAGATGTTATTGTTTGGGATTAGCTAATCATGTGATATTCACAGCTGACAGAATCACAAAATAAGGCCATGCTTCATCAACCATTACTGTAAGGTTGTGATTTCTTCAATAAAGTTTGGGTATTATGGAATGGAACTACGTCGACTTCAACGATGAGTGTTCCCTTTGTTAAATCAACGAAACAGTCTGCTAATAAAATTAATGTGTAAATGGCCTAGCATTCCACAGAATTCTCAGAGATTTAGCGTGACCCAGTGTGTGACAAAGCTGGCCATTTAAATTGATACAGACCACGCGACGGGTTTCCAAACAGTTTACGACTCATTAATTTCACTCAAGGCATGGATCTACCTGAGATTATAATGAATGACACACAGTGAAATCCAGCCTGGGATCTAATGATTGCGAAGCAAGCGAATTTACCATGCGCCCATACTGAAACTAATTGGATGTCATATTATTTGGCATAATCTTAATGCACTCCCCCCCTCCAAGTATTAAAATTTGCATATGTGTATGTATGCATGAATGCATGTGTCTATATACGCATACATGCATATGCGCATGTCCGCATGAATGTGTGTATAAAGGAAGGTGGGCGGCTTTGTGCGTTCGGTTCATCCTCAGCAAGATTCCTTATTTCAGGTTGCTCCAGTCAACTGGCAAAAATGAATTGTACTTGTAGTTCAAAAGGTCAGCCTTGTCACACTATCACGCCGAATCTTCCTGAGAATTGCATTAACATAACATACTTCTATAGAACGCTCAGCCATTTGCACGCTAATTTTCCGACGTTTTCACTTTGTCGAACAATCGTAACCGACAGAGGTACAACTGGAATCCCCCAAATATTACGCATGCACACATACACAGAAACAGACACACACACACACACAGACACAAACACACACACACGTCTGTGTATATAGTATATATGTGCGTGTGTATATATATATATACACACGTACATATACTATACACACTACTAAACCCAGCACGCACGGAAATGGGACTAGTCAGTAAGTCCATACTTAGAAACATAGTTAAGACCATTAAGACCAAGTCCAACCTGTCCCAGTGGGAGAACAGCAACTCCGTCATTAAGTGGCTTAACTCCTTCAACTCCAAAAAACAAAGTTCACGCAATTCGACATTGTAAATTTTTACCCGTCGATCTCAGAGACCCTGTTAAACAAAGCGTTGGAATTTGCTACTACTTACACTACCGTCCATGTTTTAGACAGGGAGATCATCGCACACTGCTGGAAAACCCTCCTCTTCAACAACGGAGTAGCCTGGGCAAAGAAGTCAACCACTTCAGAACTATTCGACGTCTCCATGGGATCGTTTGACAGTGCTGACGTATGCGACTTGGTTGGCTTATTTATTTTAGACATATTACGTGTTAGATTCCCGGACTTCCACACGGGAATATACCGCGACGAGGGCCTGATCTTATCGAGCCATAAAGTGGTCACGGCCTCGACCGGTTCAAAAAAGATTTAACTTCTACTTTTAATGAGTTAGGACTTAGGATAAAGGTAGCTACCAACCTCTATAGCGTAGATTTCTTCAGACCCTTCCATAAGCTAAACGAAAAACTTAATTACATACACAGGACTCATGTCACCCTCCTACTGTTTTTAGAAACTTTGTATATAATATCAATACTGGAATCTGTAACATCTCCTCTAATAAGGCTATCTTTGACAGAGCGGCCCCCTACTATAACACGGCGTTAGCTAACAGCGGCTTCTCGCAACCAATTACATACTCCCCCACTAACAACAACAGCAATAAGAGAAGAAATCGTAACAATAGACAAACTATCTGGTTCTCTCCCCCCTTCTCACTCAACGTTACAACTAATGTAGAAAAAAGATTTTTAGCTCTTAGATAGACACTTTCTCATAGGTCAGAAATACCGCTTCATCTTTAACAGACAGAGAGTAAAACTAGGGTACTCCTACGCTAAGAATATGAAGGCCCACATCACCAACAGTCCTAAGAGCAGCATCCCACCAGGATGCTCTTTCCCCAAGCCTGAAGATTGTCCCCTTCAACAGCAATGCAACACACCCGCTGTAGTTTATGAAGCTGTGGTCACTTACAACCGACCAAATCAACCACAGGAGGTCAAATCCTATGTGGGTATGGCGGAGGGCCGATTTAAGGAACGCTCCCTGAACCATAAGTCAACCTTTAGGTACCCGGACAAGTGATCCTCCACGAAGCTCGCGAGAACGTATGGTCCCTCAAAGACTCAGGTATAGACTATTCCATTCAATGGAAAGCTATCGCTAAGTCCAAGCCATACGCAAGGGGCAATCCGTCTTGTGGACTGTGTATTTAAGAAAGGATAAATATTCTAACCAGATTACCCAATAGCGATTGCCTAAATTCAAGAAATGAAATCTTCTCACGTTGTCCACATATCTGGAAGCACCTCTTGCATAACTACAAAGCTCCGGATTGAATAACAACAACATTCTAATTTTCTAATCAACTCGAACATTTTATTCCGGACTTTCGCAGTTGTCTTCCCTACACATTTTGCCCGTGGTTTTGTATCGCTTGGGTGAAGTGACGGTTTCTGTGCATGTGCGTTGATACGGTTATTCTACCTGTTCCGTATAACCATGACCAGTCCGAGCTGAAGATCCGCGTAAGGTGAAACAATTGTTCTCGGTATGGTGAACTAACTGTTGTGTTACTACTTCTATATATAAAATATATATATAGTGTGAATGTTTCTATATATATATATGTAGATAGATTTTATATATATATATATATAAACGGAAAAATTGAAACGAAATTTCATTTCCCACTCTTAGTACGGCTGTTACTTAAATATAAGTATGTACACGTACATACATATATGTATACAGACGTACAGTAGTATGTATATATATATACATACATGCACACATATATATATGTACGTATAGATTCACCGAACATTTATTATAATGCTCGGTGTTTGTAAACAAACATCCCGTATTAAGCCGTAGTGTCCAGCAACCATCGTTGCTCGTTTGTTCAACACTGACAAAGGAACGCTGTACAAGTTTCAAGCTTATTAGCTATCGTCAGCAACGTATACCTTCCTGCCAGATTGTTGAACGTATATACTTACCTTATGCATATTAACGGCTGAGTAGTCCAATTTGCATATCGAGTGGGTTAATCAGCCCCGGGTGCACCGAAAACGATAAACGGAAAAAATGAAACGAAATTTCATTTCCCACTCTTACTACGGCTGTTACTTAAATATAAATATGTACACGTACATACATATATGTACACAGACGTACAGTAGTATGTATATATATATACATGCATGTACACACATATATATGTACGTATGGATTCACCGAACATTTATTAAAATGCTCAGTGTGTTTGTAAACAAACATCCCAAATTAAGCCGTAGTGTCCAGCAACCATCGTTGCTCGTTTGTTCAACACTGACAAAGGAACGCTGTACTAGTTTCAAGCTTATTAGCTTTCGTCAGCAACGTATACCTTCCTGCCAGATTGATGAACGTACACCCGGTGCACCCGGCTGATTAACCCACTCGATATGCAAATTAGGCTACTCAGCCGTTAATATGCATAAGGTAAGTATATACGTTCAACA
>OZ024741.1:126498805-126503805 GCA_964016885.1 Eledone cirrhosa
AACGGGATTCTTCCTTGTGTTGTTTCTTTCGTCCCATTGTTTTCCGAGTTCACCTATGACGTCACTTATTCTGCAGCTACAACTCCGACAATTTACTTATCTCTCTCCATATCCCAATAATTTTGCAGATTAAAAACTATAATCAGTATTACTGGTATTGGATTTATAGGAAATATGAAAATAAATGTATTATCAAATTAGTCTTGAATTTAGAAAATAATTATATACAATTAACTTCATTCAGCTGAGTGGACTGTAGTCACTTGTATTAAAGTGTCTTGCTCGAGGACGCAACGAATGTGAGCCGAACACCGTATAACAATGTTTTCCGTTGTTTTTTGTGGATAGGAAATTGAAATTAATTTATATTTGACTTGGAAAAACATGTATTTCCCTGGAAATATTGACATAAATGTTGTTTACGAGTTATAGGTTCAACTAGTTTGATAATATCGAATATTGTATATAGAGATGTTAGATACTTCTAAAAAAATCGTTCAAAATATCTAAGTAAAAATGTTTCGAAATATCGATTAATCAGTATTTTGCAAGCCTTTATGATCGAAACTAACAAATATAGGAAATAGCATTCTTGTTAATGAAAATACTGAATCGAATTTAAACTTAAATCAAATAGAATTTTATTGAATTTCCTTTCAATATAAACCATAGAAGTAATAATTGTTTCTACTTTTGGCACAAGGCCAGCAATTAACCAGTACATTACTGGTAATTTATTTTATCGACCCCGTAAGGATGAAAGGCAAAGTTAACCTCTGCGGCATTTGAACTGAGTTCGTAAAGGGACGTAACTGTGCTGCAAAGCATGGCATCTGACCCTCTACCGACACTGCCAATTCACTTATAATGATTTCTACTATAGACACAACGTTAACAATTTGGATGTGGGGCGGGGGGGGGGGGTCGATTAAATCGATGCCAGTAGGTTACTGATACTTTATTTTATCGAAAGGTGAAAGGCAAAGCTTACCTCAATGGGATTTGAAATCAGAATGTAAAGAGTCATAACTCTATGCCACAAATCATGATATACGACGCTCTACCGACACTGTCAAGTGACCGCCCTAAACATAGACGCTATAAGAAGGTGCGTGGCTTAGTAGTTAGAGTGTTAAACGCATGGGTTCGATTCTTGAACCGGTGGAACTTTGTGTTCTTAAGCAAGACACATCATTTAATGTTGCATTTGATGATAGGACTAGGCCCCTATAAGTAAAACATGCAAGAAACCTCCTGTGCGATATATCCTCATAGGTGGTCAGCTAAACCAGCATATGTGTGAGATGTAATTTTTCTTTTTCTGAAGAAATAATAATAAATGTTACGGAGAATATTCAGAGCCGGTCCCAGAGTATTTGGAGCCCTTTTCTAAGTTATGCGACCCATTCTCCCCAATGAAACAATTTCAACTACTTCGCCTTCTGGTTACACTAAGAAAATTACTAGGCCTGCATTTTTTACTTACACAGTCCTAATTCATTCTCGCCAAATCATGTTACAGGTCATAACACGATATAGCCCTCCCACACCGCTGCCACGCGGCAAAGGAGTTTAGAGATTTATGTACTGATCGCAGTAAATTATTATATATTTAACTTAATTATACAAATTACTGTATCATTGTGATCTTTTAAGATTTAATAACGCGTCTTTCTGAAGCGGCTGTATAGTTGTCCTTGATAGTAGCACAGCCCCTGTGTATATAACAATACATGTTAGTTGTAAAGATACTATATTATTGGATTGTTGTTGTAGATGAATAGAAAACTGAAATACTAATGGTTGCCTGGGATATTTTGGCAAGAGAAGTGGGTAATAAAATACGATTATAGTAGTTAAAATACGATTATTTGTCTGCTATTTTGGCAAGAGAAGTGAAAAATAGATTATGATTTAGAATAGTGAAGGGTGATACTAATGGTTGATTTGGGATATTTTGGCAAAAGGAATGGACAATAGACCACGACTTACAATAGTGAAGGATGGGAGATAAAAGATCAGAGCATTGCTGTCAAAGAAAGTGTGATTAGAAAAAATTAGCTGTTAAAGATATTGTATAAAATAAGAGACAAAGGATGTTTCCGGGGAAATGTGTGAAAGGAAGTTTGTTTATTGAAAGGTGATTATATTGATTCAAATCAAATTCTAATAAAGAAAGGAAACGTGAAACAGAATAACGAAGGGTTTACAATACAGAAGAGTTGGCAGTCAAAGCAAGAGAAGTTGGGTTCTCTCACTGTCTCTCTGTTTCTCCCTTTCTCTTTACATACACAGTGTTTCAAAACTTAATATCTATTTTGGTTCTATTAGTGCTATTCAAAACAATAACTATGGAGATAACCTCTGTGTATGTGTGTGTGCATGTGTGTGTGAAAGAGAGAATTTTCCTGTGCCTTTATTGTGGTTTTCTCCTGTATAAGGTTCACACCTTGTCTATGCCTTCTAAAAAAACCCATTTAAAAATCAAATAATTATTGTCCCTCTGAAACAATGAATTCTTTTTGTGACTAAATATATTCATGTTGTGGAGAGATGCATTTGGCAATCTGTAGTAAGTCTTCTGGACTGTACTATTGTTATAATGGGAAGTATGTACGTCTCTATCAATCCACCGCTGGCGTGTTCTTTCACTGTGAAAACTAAGCACTAGGTGTTACAATCTCGCAGGGTGTTGCTAACTGGTGTATAAACGTTCTGAACAGGTGACGAAAACATATTTGTTGATGAGCTTTGATCCGATCACTCATAGGTCTAGATTGGGCAAGACAGACTATTATGGAACGGGAACTGCTATGGACAACAAAATAGTGATGGGAATTTCCATAGGCCCTTGTCTACTGATGGAGTCGTCATGACATATGGTATTTAAACCTAGCAGAGCCCATCTCCCTCCATGTCTGATAATAGTCGAATTATTACAGACAAATGGAGCGGGACAGGAGTGAAAAAGATGTAGAGGAAGAATCGACACCGGTATTGAACTGATACTTTATTTACCGATCCCAAAAAACTGAAAGGCAAAGTTGATCTTGGCGTGACTTGAACGGAAGGTGCAGAGAGCGGGGATCATGGAATGAGCCAACGTCGGTTTCGACGATGAATGTTCCAGTTGTTCAATTAATGTACTTTTAACGTAATTCTCTTGGAGATTCAGCGAGACAGTGTATATGACAAATCTGGCCCTTTGATTTACAGGTACATTCCAGCTAGTTTCCATCAACTCAATTTCCTTTCAAGGCATGAGTGAACCAGAGGCTGTGGAATTGACATTTAGTTTTGACGCCTCACTATGGGATCGAACCCGACTCCTAATTATTGTGAAGCGAATTAATTATATGGCCATACCGCGTCACACGTGCAAATATATGTATATGTCCACACATGCATACACACTCACACACATCAAAGTATATTCAAAAGCCACTTATAAAATCTCACTAGTAGTTTTTGGTCGAGTCATAACGACAAGTTCTCTCAGGGCTGAAGAGAACTCTTGAAACGAATAATCGTGGCACCTTGGGAAAATATTCTCAACTACAGCCTTGGTTTGACCAGTGCCTTGAGAGGAAAATTTGATAGTTTGAAACTGTGCAGACGTCCGGTATTGCGTTCACAGATTGACTTTGTTAGTTTCAGAAGATCCCGTTAAGGGTGTAAGCAGCGATTCTTAGCTTAAACTTTAATCTGTTATTTTAATAAATATTTGCTCTACGGTTCTTATATATTTGATATATATTTATCCTTATCAAGCTCTCTTTGGATTTTAGTCTTCAAATTTATTATTATTACTATTTGACTCTCTCGGTTAAGCACTCTATTGACTTATATTCATCATGCAGAAACAACATCTGAATATTTCTACAAAGAACATACCCGTACCAAGCAGGAAAACATACCTAAAACTCCTGATACAGAAAACAGACGCGTTCATTAAAAGGTTGCGTTGGCGTGCCTTTTATTTCGATAATCAGAGAAAAGCAGACAACAAACAGGATTAATTTGGGTTTAAAACCTATAATAAACCTCCGAGTAACCCAGCATTGCTACCCTTCGAAAATGATGTCTTGGAACTCATACGGAGTATCAAATTTCGGAATAGGAGCAATTCCTTCCAGCAGGACCTGAAGAATAGAATTCGTTCTATTAAGTATTATAATGCCGTGCACGTCCATTCCGACAAAACTGGCAACCTATATCAAGTGGAGCGCAGTACTTACCATCAACTGCTACATAATGCTGTAACTAAGGATTACCGTAAAACTAATCGGAGCGTCATTAATGAAATCAACGATGCTGGGTTTAAAATCACCTCTGATCTCAACATCCTGGACCGGACCGAACCTCTGGACCCTATTTCTCCCCACTTTACCCTGAAGGATCACAAATCCAATTTTCCGAACAACTCCTCTATTGGGTTTGTTAACCATACGAAGTCCGATTTAGGTAGACTTAATAAAAGGATTCTTGATAGAATTATACCTGAAATTAGAAGTTTGGCCCCTCTTGCACTGTGGAACAATTCTTTCGCGGTAATTGATTGGTTCAACGGCATATGCAACAAGGAACATTGCCATTTTATCCAATTCGACATCAATAATTACTACTCCTCCATCACTTTACCACTTTTCTTAGAGCTATCAATTTCGCTAAAACCCTCACGGTGATTAAGGATTTCGAAGTTGATGTCATCCTCAATGCCCGTGAGTCGGTGATTAATTTTGACGACTCTATTTGGATTAAAAAATCTTATCGGCCTTTTCCTTCTTTTCTCTGTCAAGAAAGAATTTCCCAACGAGGGCGGTGGTTTATACCGTGATGATGGTCTTTTGACCATGACAAAGTGCGGCCCACGTGCTTGCGACAGGTTCAGTAAAGAACTCACAGCCTTCTTTAAAGGCTTCAACCTCTCCATACAGGTTGAGGCCAACCTCTACGTCGTTAATTACCTCGACGGTACCCTCAATTTATCGAATGGATTG
>OZ024741.1:126508805-126521305 GCA_964016885.1 Eledone cirrhosa
GAGCAATGTCGTTATATTTTGCTCTTATTGCACATTAATAGTGTTTCTATTTTTCGGCACAAATCCATTACGGCAGTCCATTACTGGTACTTTATTTTATCGAATTAGTAAGTATGAAAGTCGAAGTTAACCTCGGCAGGATTTGAACTTAGAATGCAAAGGACCATAACAATACTGCAAAGCATGGTGTCTGACGCTCTACCAATACTTGTGTTGAGCTGGTCATTAATTTATGGTGGTCGTGCGTGAAGTAGAGCAATCGCTAGTTGAAATATTATGAACAAAACATTTTTATTTGCCGAAGAACATATTTTCAATACTGTTTGTGAATGTGACGAAGGAAATACATTCTGATATGGAACAGTGTACAAAGTGTGTCTGTGAATAACATAATGTTACCTCATGTTGTTGTCAAGACATAATGGATTTCGTTTATCCAGTTAGAAGATGAAACCTAGCCATCTCGGATTAGTTATATTTCATGCCATGTGTAAACGTGTTTGAGGATAGCAAAATATGCGCGTTAATTATAATAATTAGTTAATAATATTACAAAATATACCTAATTAAACTCTTTGCTTGAAATGTTATCATTCTTCGTTTATATATATATATATATATATATATATATATATATATATATATAGAGAGAGAGAGAGAGAGAGAGAGATTTATCTAGTCCTTCGCTCAAGATTAATCTATAAGTTTAGATGTTTGCCTTCGTTTAAGTAAATATTACAGTAAGATTTTTAATATAAACAACTACAAAAAACAATTAATATTAAAACGAAAAAATTATCAATGATAAAAGAAGCGGATGCAACTTTTTTTTTTATAAAGTTATATTCCTGTTTCTTTAAAGAACATTTCATTTTTGTTCTATTGTAGGCGAAATAATTGTTTCTACTTTAGGCACAAGGCCAGCAATTACCCAGTGCATTACTGGTACTTTATTTTATCGACCCCGTAAGGATGAAAGGCAAAGTCAACCTCGGCGGGATTTGAACTCAGATCGTAAAGGGACGTAACTATGCTGGAAAGCATGGCGTCCGACCCTCTACCGATACTGCCAATCCACCGCCCTCTTGTAGGCGAAATAATGCAATGGTTTAATAGGGAAGATATAACTTACGAATTATGTCTCTAACCGTGTAACGCTTTTTAAGTAGATAACTACAATTGAAAATACTAAAGAAATGGAACCAACAATTCAATTTGAAAGTCGTCTAGTGACAGTGTATTACTGGTACTTTATTTTATCGACCCCGTAACGATGAAAGGCAAAAATGCAAATGCTTAAAATTTAAATTGCCTTAATTCTATCGTCTGCTGTTTCATTAAAGGGAGATTATCGTCTGTATTTAATTCTATCGTCTACTGTTCCACTAAACAGATATACCTCCACTATCGTCTCTATTTATACATTTTAACTTATAACTTATACACATTTGATTTGAAATATTTTATCTAGTCCCCCCTCTCAATATTATGATGATTTCTTTCGAATGAAACAGTTCTAGTCCTGTAGAAGCCATTTATATATATAATTGAACTGAGTTAAAAATTCACAATATTTATAATTAAATAAGCTCATATATATATGTGTGTATTTATCTGTTTATTGTATTATATATAATGTGTGTATATACAGGATGTCCCCCAAAAATATATACACACTTCAACAGCATTCTAATAACTATTGCCTGTACAGGTAATCAAAGTGTCAATCGAATGTTAGTTTCGTGTTTTAACAGTACAAATTTACAATACACACATAAAACCAGTGTATATACATACATGAATGTGTATACACATACATGAATGTGTATATACAATATATATGTATATATATATAGACACATATATTCACGGTGCAACGGTACATTAAAATATAGATGCGGGAGAGGGGGGTGTATATATAGGGGCGCTGGGGATAAAGGAGTGTAAAGCGTGTGTAATTGATATATTGAAGGAGAGGAGCGTGCAGCGATAGAGTAACAAATATATAGAGAGGGGGAGAGATGGTATTGAAGGGGAGGAGTGCAAAGCGAAAGAGTAAGAGATATATATAGAGACGGAACAGATAGAGAGAAACAGGCGTAAGTAACAGTGGAAGAGATATAGAGAGAGGTACTCTGATTGGTTGAAAATTAGCCAATGACATACGATCACCACCACCACGGCTATCCCCGAAAAATTTTTAAAGAAGCTAGGCATATATGTTAGAACACGAAAAGTGAACATTCTGTGTTTCACACTTTTCGTGTTCTAACAGATATCCATCCATGTCTGTGTTTACGTTTGCGTATGCCTAGTTGTTTGACATATACTCGATCGATAAAATAAGTTCTGGGATTCGATATGGCCGCAGTTTAATAATTTATACCGGTAAAAGAATAAGACATTTTGAAGGCGAAAGAAATAAGAACGAGATTTCATGAGAGAACGAACGAAAGTACATTTTATGGAATGGCTCTGCTATCATTTAGATAGAAAATTCGTAAATGGATACAACAGTTTTGACATTTTATTGACTACAAATATAAAGGTTGCACCTAGGTTAATGGAAGTTTATTTATTTATTCCGGTTTTTCCTTCGTAAAGTGCTGTAGTAAAATATTAAGTGAAATGAAAAGAAAATAATACTTTTACAGTTGACACATTAGACTTATGGAATTGTATTTGATACCTAAATCCGACACACATACAGTCCCCCCCTCTCTCTCTGGTTTAAAGTTGTAATTTTCTGAAATAATAGAGTGTGATGAATAAGAATTAAAAATATATTTGAAACAACCATGAGCATCATTCCCCAAAATATCATTTCTACAGTTTATTATATAGTTAATGGTATATATGAAAATGATATATATTCCTGATGGACATTTACATTATACAGCTAACTTCGAATTTCCTAATTGGTAGAGACAAAACAAAATTGTCATAAAATAAAATGTATAGGCGACATGTGTATATGTTATCTATAGATGCATGTGAAAATTGTAGTTGATAGAAAATATATACATCGTTCTTTGAGGAATATTTTTCGAATTTTTCGATTCAATATAAGTTGATGGAATTTTTAACGAGGCAATCAATCTTTACACGAGAATATCAAGCGACACCATTTTAGCGCGTATATATATAAGAATTATTTTTGGGAGTGGAGCGAAAGGGAACCATACTTAAATAAGGTACTCAATACATTAGTAGAGAAGGTGCATAGTTATTCCATATAGAAATGACGCTCACATGACTAGAATGGTTTCATTCATTCGAAATATTATTTCTTCATTGGTTATTATATAGTTACACACTTCAACACCATTCTAATAAATATTGCCTGTACAGCCAATCAACGTGTGTATACATATGTTGAGACGCCCTGTATATATATATATATATATATATATATATATATATATATATATATATATATATATATATATATATATATATATATATATATATATATATATATATAAAGAATGAATAATAACAGGTAGACATCATAAAAAGGTAATTTATTCCGTGTGCTTACAAATGTTTCCACGGTGGTACTACAGCCTAGTTATGCTATGTGCAAATTTACAAGTATTTGCAGAACTCAAATATCCAATGCTGTGACCACTGTATCCTCAGAACAGAATGGTAAAATGTACAATGTAAATACCCTTAAGTGGGGTTGTTGGGGAAGATAGAGTAGAAAAGGAAGAGAGAAAAGTAGGGGAGAGGGAGAGAGAAAGAAATATATGCAGGGGTTGGAGAAGTAGGAGAGAGTGGTTTGTAGATATCTTAATCAAAATGTTATGGTAGGGGTTTTATTATACTGGTTACTTTTGGAGAGATGCGTTGATAGTTAAGGTCGGAATTATTTATTGCCCCAGAGGGCAGGTTCATAGATGTGGAGAGGGGGGTAGGCCAAAGACGAGAGAGAGAGAGTGTAATGGATGTAGAGAGAGAGGTAGAGAGGGAACAGACGAATATGCACTTGCGCTGGAAAGTATATCCCTGCTGGTTGCGTTCACGGAATTGCCAAGTCTTGTTGGCGAGCGTGGTCACAAAACGGTGATTAGGATGTTTGATTGAGAATCGATGACGGTACCAGCTAGATTTAAACGAGGTGGTGGTAGATCCGATATAATACCATTTCTGGTCGTTCGATTCAACCGTGCATTGGTAAACAATGTTGGACTTTAGGCATTCATTCTTCAATGGACATCTTTCAGGTAGATGGCAGTTACATTCTTTGTTGTGGATATACTTTCCAGCGCAAGTGCATATCGGAGTGGATTGAAGTACTGCAGGTTATGTAACCTTGAACTCTTTTACATATTAAAATCCAAAAACTAACTACTTAACGATAGAATTGAACGATCATTATACTGCAACCACAAACTAAAAGCTAAATTCTCTCACTATAAAATAACTTAACATTCGAACCCGTAACTATAACATCGCTTTCTAGCTAACCACCTTCTCTTCCCCCACACTACAAGACAATACACTGCTTATCACTATAAATGGTAACTCAGTGCAATTCACAGATAACTACTACAAACCCAAAGTTCACTCACCACATAAACTTCGTCTGTCCCCTCTCTACCTCTCTCTCTACATCCATTACACTCTCTCTATCTCGCCTTTGGCCTACCTCCCTCTCCACATCTATGAACCTGCCCTCTGGGGCAATAAATAATTCCGAGTAGAACAACAAGCGCTATTCGAAATAGTATGAACAAAACATTTTTATTTGTCGAAGAACATATTTTCACTACTGTTTGTGAATGGGCATCTACTTATAGTGACAGTGTATTACTGGTACTTTATTTTATCGACCCCGTAAGGATGAAAGTTAATACTGACAATAATGCAAATGTGTAATAGTGAAAATTTGCGCCTTTTCAATAATTTATCGTCTGCTCACGTTGCATTAAAGGGAAATAACTCGTCTCTCAACTGTATTTATACATTTTAACTGAAACATCAATATTACACATGTGATTTGAAATTTTTTTTTACCTATCTTTCCGCTGGAGCTTAATCTATAAGTTTAGATGTGTGGCGACCGTTTTAGTAGAGAGACAGACAGGCAGACAACCTCAGTTTTATATATATATATATACATATCAAAGATTTTTAAACGCGTGTGACACAAATTTTTACAATGTTTTTAGAAAAATGATTTTTACAAATATTTACAAACAAAGCGGAGTTTGTATTATAATCGGAACTCTGCCTATACTCGATTGCAATATATAAAGAGGAACAAGATACAAAGATATATTTCTTTATTTGGCACAATGGCGCACAAAAATGGGACATTGCAGAACATGAATATCCGCTATTTTGAAGTGTTTAAACATTTTTTACAAACAAAAATTTAGAATTGTTTTGTACAAACGATAAATTTTAAAATATTTGTACAAACTTTTACGATAGACTTTCATCTTATCTATTGACCGCCTAACCCTAACCCTAACGTCAATATATTACATTTGTTTTAAAGATAGTTAATATAAATTTTTAAAAATCATATAACGACGAAATAACAAAAATAAATGAACTAGGAAAACAAACAAAAAAACATGGCGGATGCTTTTGAACCTAAATAGGGTTAAGAAAACTATAATTGAATTCTTTAAAAATTACGACCTTAAATTAGAAGTTGAAAGTAGTACCAAAATAGTTAATTTCCTTGACGTTACCCTTAACTTAAACTCAGGTTTTTATTACCCTTTCCATAAGCCCAATGAAAACTTAAACTACGTTAGGTATTACTCTAATCACCCTAAATCTGTGAAAAACGCAATAGTCAATAGTGTACAGAAACGCCTAACTAGAATATACGCTAATAAATCCATATTTGATGAAAAAGCAGGATATTATAATGACGCTCTACGAAAGGCAGGTTATAAAAATAATATAGAATATATGGATAATAATTTGAATTATAATCCTAATAAGATGAACATGTATAAATGAGATTCTAAAAATTATAACACCACTACCGTGAATAAATCGGGATAAAAATCAGAACTAAATCAGTTATATGGTTTGCCCCCCCGGCTTCTGTAGCAATAAAAATTCCACTCGCAAATCTATTCTTTAAAGCTTTAGATAAATCCTTCCCCATTCAACATAAATACCGTTCCATATTTAACAGACACACAATTAAGCTTTCTTATTCTACAACTATGAATATCGCCCAGAACATGGCTAAAATAAATAGTAGAATTCTATATCAACATACATTTAACGATAATGAATATAATAACACTACCAATATTAATACTAGAAATAACAATAACATTACTATCAATAGAACATTTCGGAGTACTAATAATGTTAATGTAAATAGTACAATTTATAGTAATAACAATAAATCGAGATGTAATTGGAGAAATAGACCAGATTGCCCTCTGCAAAATAACTGTCTGGATAGCAATATGGTATATAAATGCACCGTAAACGCAAATAACATCACATACAACTATATAGGTGCAACTTCTTCGATATTTAAATCAAGATTTGCGTATCACAAATGCTCTTTTTCGAATCCTAATGGGAAATCTTCGACTTCTTTATCACAACTTATATGGTCATTAAAAGGCAAAAACTTAAAATACTCGATTTCTTGGGCGAGGCTGTGTAATAGTAGAATTTATTTAAATTCTTCAATATCACCTAACTACAACCTCTGTACCATGGAGACCCTTTTAATAATTACTAATTGTGAAAATGTAATTAACAAAAAGAGTGAATTATTCTAAAACTGCCTTCATAAAGCTTTGTCTACTTTCCAAGCATCGCAAAAAGTTAGGAAAAAATACTAAATAAACAGGCTCTAATTTTTGACGTCTCTTATCAACTGTGTACCTAAAACGTTATAACAGATTATAAAACTTTAATAATTTTTTATTTTTTATTCTTTTATGATATGATTAATGTTAGATTAAAGGGTCCTGTATAGGTATATAAACACATTATTTGATAACATGATCTCTTGATGGATGTGCATATATTTTGATTGTTAAGATATATTTAATTTTGACTGGGATTCTTGTATATTTTTTTTATTATAATAATAACGGTAGTAGTACAATAATAACGGTAGTAGTAATATAAACAATAACTCTGAGTATAGAAATAACAGCTATAATACTAATAGTCATAACAATAGCAGGAGAGTGAGAAATAGTAATAATGGTAATAATATTAACGATAGACAGAACAACAACAACCACAATAATAATAATAATAGAAACATTAACTACAGACACAGCAGCAGCGACCACAGTAGTAATAACGGTAACAATACGAATAACAACAACAACAACCACAGTGGTAATAATAGAAATAATACATGTAGCAACATTAATGATAGACACAACAAAAACAAGAAACATAATAAAAGTAACAACCACAATGGTAGAAATAACAGTAACAACAACAATAACGGTGATGAAAACAACAATCACAGCAACAATACATCTAGCAATCATAACAACAATACATCTAACAATCACAGCAACAATACATCTAGCAATCATAACAATAATAATAATGCTAATGATAGGAACAACAACAACCACCATAATAACAATAATAGCAACACACGCAACTATGACGATAGATATAATGACAACCCCTTAGAGAAACTATTCTTCAACCCAGCTGACAAGACATATAAGATGGGTAATATCTATCCTACGATGTTACCATTTAATAAAAGAGTTTGCATACCACAACAAATAGATGACGAGACAGAGGCACAGTTCACCAAAGCTAGAAATAAGATTAGACAAATAGTAGACCGGTATACTAAGAGACAGAGCAGACCAGAGGTCCAACAACTTGGGAGGAAACCTGTAGAAGGCTTGGTTAGCCTCAAGGAGCGCACAAGGGATGGTGAGGTAGTATGTCTACCCACGGATAAGTCTGGTAGGATGTCAATAGATAGCATGCCGAACTACATCAAGGCTATGCAACCCCACATCACCAACACGAGCGAAATTGCACAGCAAACACATGATGGGAGAGAGAAAATCCTCAACGCTCACATGATGATGTGGACCGACATCCTAAAACCGAGCAGACGCACTACCAACAACTTCCAGGTGTCTAACAATGGCATACCACCCTTGTATGGGCTCCGCAAAGACCACAAGACAGTCGACGACCCGACAACAGGACCACCAACAAGACCCGTATGCGGAGCAAATATAGCTAGCAACTACAGGATCTCCTACTTCCTCTCAATGGTTATACGCCCCATAATCAAGATGTCCCCAGATGTATGTGACAGTACAGAGGACCTCTTCAGCAGAATCAGTGAGTGCAACAAAAACAGGAACCTATCCAACTGCATAATAGGCAGCATGGATGTGGTATCACTGTACCCATCCATTAACATTGATTTTGCTGTGGAAAAATGTGTGGAGATGATCATTGAGAGTGAGGTGGAGTTCTGCGACGTCGACACAGACGAACTGGGCCTCCTACTTAGACTTACCTACGACACTGACTACCTAGACAGCCATCACCTTAGACGTTTCTGCCCAGTAGACCCATAAGAGGTAGACCCCCCACCATCACCTCAATGGCTAAAAAGACTCCCATGGGAAGGTGGATTGAGTGGACCAAAGCTATACGGACCCCCCAAAACAATGATCAGGTAAGAAAAATGGTCACACATGCAATAGGGGCTAGTATCAAAACTACCCTAAAGGGCCACATATTCAAGTTCAACGAGAAGATCTACACCCAAAATGAGGGAGCAGCCATTGGCGTCAGCATAGCTGGTGACGTTGCCAACCTTTTTATCGTATGGTGGGAAAGGAGACTTAAAGATCTCCTTAATGAGAGCTCCATAGACCGCATCATGTACTCTCGTTACGTGGACGATATCAATATAGTTATAAGAACATCCCCACAAGAGAGCACTAACAAGTTTGATTTAGAACGTAGCACAATGGAAAGCATCCAGCAGATAGCTAATTCCATACACCAGAGTATAACTGTAACTATCGACTACCCTTCCAAACACCCTAACAATAGACTACCTGTATTAGACACGGAACTCTGGATTAACACTATAGACGAGAGAGCCCAAATTCTCCAATCACACTATGCTAAACCCATGGCCTCAAAATACCTGATACTCAAAATCTCAGCAATGTCCAGTAGTGCTAAGTTTAATATTCTGATCGCAGACTTGGTACGAGTGATAAAGAACGTGTCCCGCATGTGCGACCCAACAGAAATGGAAAGACACATCCAACACTTCATCAACCGGATGCAGTCTGGCTACAACCAAAGAGACAGAATCAGAGTATACGAAGGAGCCACGGAGAAGTATATGACCCTCATAGAACTGGACATGAAAGGAATTTGGCAATTATACAGGAGCAAATCATGGAATAGCTTAGATAGGGCTAGACATAAGATAGGGAAAGCCACCTCGTGGTACGACAACCAGATATACCAGAGTGTCATGTTTGTGGACGCTACCCCTGGAGGGAAATTAGCTAACCAGTGTAGAAAGGCCCTGAGAAAGACCCACTTAAAGATTAAGGTGGTAGAAAAGCCAGGAACCACCATAAAATCCCTGATCAGCAAAACCTACCCTTTTAAGAAAACCCACTGTACTAATAGGAAATGTATCATATGTAAGGTAAACCCCCGGATAAACTGTAAAACTAGAAACGTAGTCTATAGCATAATATATACAGAGGGTACTTGCAGAAACATGACAACAACCTACATAGGCGAGACAGCTCGTAGCATAGGGGAAAGGATAGACCAACACTGGGGGGAACTAAAAGGACGAAAAAACGGTTCAGTACTATACGAACATGCCAGACAACAACATGACGGTAACATAGACAACATAGAAATTAGAATAATATCTAAACATAGAAATGGCCCAGCAGATAGGCAAATCAGAGAGGCCAGTGTATAAATAAATAAATAAATAGATAAATAAATAAATAAATAAATACACAAGCACAATAACAACAAACACATATAAACACACACTAGTAAAGATAGAATACATTAACCAATACACAGTCACCCAATCACGAACACACATGAAACAAAACACTATACACACACGCAAACGCATGCGCAAAGAAGACAAAATAAAATAAGCAACTAAATAAATATATAAACAGACTAAATAAAAATGGCGTAGAAAATACAATGCAACGGAAGGAAACAATAGCACCAATGACGATGTTGCAGCTGTGCAACGAAAGAACTTTGATAAACTATATATGTGTTTGTGTCTATATTGTATCTGTATTTTTGACCGTTGGTCAGTCAATGGCAACATTGAGGACCGAATAAATTACATTACCGATATAAAAGACACAGAAGCGAAAACCAACCAATAGGAAATGTATCATATGTAAGGTAAACCCCCGGATAAACTGTAAAACTAGAAACGTAGTCTATAGCATAATACATACAGAGGGTACTTGCAGAAACATGACAACAACATACATAGGTGAGTCAGCTCGTAGCATAGGTGAAAGGATAGACCAACACTGGGGGGAACTAAAAGCACGAAAAAACGGGCCACTACTATACGAACATGCCAGACAAGAACATGACGGTAACATAGACAACATAGAAATTAGAATAATATCTAAACATAGAAATGACCCAGCAGATAGGCAAATCAGAGAGGCCAGTGAAATAGAACTTAGAAGACCAAGACTAAACAGAAAGAATGAATGGAATAACAACACCCAAACAAACAACACTGACCTAAGACAAGTATAAATAAGTAAATAAAATAAAATAAATAAATAAATAGATAAATAAATAAATACATACACAAGCATAATAACAACAAACACATAAACACACACTAGTCACCCAATCACGAACACACATCACACATGAAACAAAACACTATACACACACGCAAACGCATGCGCAAAGAAGACAAAATAAAATAAACAATAAATATATAGACAGACTAAATAAAAATGGCGTAGACATACAATGCAACGGGAGGAAACAATAGCACCACTGACGATGTTGCAGATGTGCAACGAAAGATTTATGATAAACTATATATATGTGTTTGTGTCTATATTGTATCTGTATTATATGACCGTCGGTCAGTGAATGGCAACATTGAGGACCGAGTAAATTAGACACAGAAGCGAAAAGCGAAAACCAACCAAACAGTGAGTGTGTTCTGTTATTAATTCTGGCAATATTACACATATATGACCCTCCCCAAGTATAACAATATTTGTTTCGACACACGATTTCATATAAAAAATCTCGCAAAACTATATATATATACATATAAATTATATATATATATATATAGAGAGAGAGAGAGAGAGTACTGAAGTCTGCTTGAAGCATTGTGGAATAATGAGGTATATTTCTTCAGGTCGTTTTGGAAGTCTCAACAATGCAGATGGGTAAATCTCCGGGTAACAAGATCCGGTGGTGGAGAGAGAGAGATGTAAGTGAGTGCAGGTTGAGATCTGTAGCGTGTAGAAGAATGTAGGAAAGAGCGTAAAGGATAAAAATAATAACACGAGATAGAGTTACCTTGGATGAGATTTAATTGTCCCTATATATTTCAGATTCACATCCATCAACTGGGGCGGGGGTTGAATAGTCAAAACAACGATCAGCGGAGGACACGTTTCGCCCCTTTCCGACAGACAACCTCCTACCCCCCGGAAAAACCCCAGTTCTTGGACTTGAATCCGAAATATATAGGTACAATTAAATCTATCCCAAGGTAATTCTATCTCGTGTTATTATTTTTATCCTTTACGCTCTTTCCTACATTCTTCTACACGCTACACATCTCACCCTGCACTCACTTACATCTCTCTCTCCACCACAGGATATTGTTACCCGTAGATTTACCCATCTGCATAGTTAAGGCTTCCAAAACGACCTAAAGAAATATATATATATATATATATATATATATATATATATATATATAAAGAAAAAGAGATGAAATCGAAAATGCAACTGAAGTCTTATTTTTTTTTTAAATATATATATTTATTTGGTTCCTTTACCGGTTTCGCAGTTCTTCTGCTTTTCAAAAGGTGAGTTGAGATGGAGGGTCTGTGAACCACAGAACAGGCATAAATTCAGGCTGTTCAGTTTGTTTACAAACGAACAAAGCGACGTTATAATAAGCGCCGCTAAACTGATACGTGCATATATGTATGTGTACCTGTATGCATATGTATATATATATGTATATATATATATATATATATATATATATGTGCATGCTACTGTACGTCTGTATACATATATGTATGTACGTATACATGCATACTTACATTTAAGTAAGTGCCATACTAAGAGTGAGAAATGAAATTTCGTTTTCATTTTGTTTCAATTTATCGTTTTCGGTATGCCTGACCGATTTAACTCACTCAATATACAAATTAGGCTGCTCAGCCGTTAATTTTCATAAGGAAAGTATATACTTTCGA
>OZ024741.1:126538805-126546305 GCA_964016885.1 Eledone cirrhosa
TGAGATTAAAAAGATTTATGATAGAGAGAAAAAATAATAATGATTGCGGATGAATATTCTAACGTCAAAACAACAAATGTATATGTTATGATTTTACAAGGTGGAGATAGAATGAGGGTAATGAGTAAACAAGTATTATAGAGTGTATAATGCCCTTTAAAGTAAGGTAGATGGGTATATTTTAAAGAGGTGTATGTATATGTGCCTTTGAGAAAAGATTCTAAATTGATAAAGAATTGAATATTAACTGTATACTTTGTGAAAAGTTCTATGGAATTTATGCAGGCAGATAGAAAACAAATCTGTACGTCTATTTATTTTAGAATCTAGGTTAGAGATAATGGTAAATTTTTCATTTAGGCAGAGATTACAGATTTTCGATAGAGAGCTGTTCAAGTATGAGGATGCAGAAGAAATCTTCTTCCAAAAGATGGTATATTTAATGTTTTTGTCTTTTAAGGACCATATGAGTTCTGAGAGAGCAGTGTTGGTTCTTTTAAGTTTGTATTTGAAAGATGAATGATGATTATAGAGACGAGCTTTAAAAGAGGTGGAAGTGGAGCCAAAATAGGTGAAGGAATTGGTTCTAGTTATAATTTTACATTCATAAATTAAGTTTTTATCGAGACAATGGTTGTTGAGAGGACATTTATTTTTAATGCGGCAGTTGCAATTAGAGAGATTATTAATGAGTGACCTAGTGTTATCTATAGAAGGAATTGGATTGGAGAAGTTGTTTGCGATAGGAATAATAGGAATAATAGTTTCTTGATTTAGAGTTGGATTATGAACATTTAGCGAAGTTGTGTTTGACGTTGTATTTGGGTTTACAGAAGTTAGCCTAGGGTTTACAATGACGTCGGGAGTACTATTACTGTTATTATGAAATTCAATATTGGAAGGAAGAGATTTAGTATTTAGTATTTTATTGTTGTGTTTAGAGATGATGTTGGAAATATTGGAGGATGTAGAATACGAAAATTTGATGGTGTGTTTGTTAAATATTTTACTATAGATATGTGAGGGAGGGAAGCATTTATTTAAGGCACTAAAAAATAATTTAGGAATATTGTTATTAATAGAGATGGATAAAGGGGCATTATACCAGATTATGTTTTTGTATCTAGGTCTTTTATTAAAATTATTGGAATGGTCATGATTAATTATTCTACTGTAAGTTTTTCTAGAATTTGTTTCTTTACTATATTTGATTTTATCTGGATAGCCGGCTTTAGAAAGTGCGTTATTATAGTAATTGGCGTTAGCATCAAAGATGTTTTTATTAGAAGATATGTTAGATATTCTTTTTCCAATATTATTAACTATAGCATTCTTGATATTGGTAGGATGGTTAGATTTAAAGTTAACATAATTTAACTCCACATTATTTTTCTCAAATCCTCCTACATACAAACCTTAATAATTTTTCTCTTCGTTAACTTTGAAATTGCCACAATATCTTATCAACATACATTTCTTTTTTTGACGTTAGAATATTCATCCACAATTATTATTTTTTCTCTCTATCTTCATACATAAATTCCCTTCGTTAATTTTCAAATTCCTTTAATTAATACAATATTTTCCAACGGTTCCCAACCTCTCTATGTAAAACTATATATCTTTTTCTCAGTTATAAAAACTATCTCTTTCTCTCTATCACCCATCTCTCCCTCTCCACCTTCACTCTCATCTCCTCCCCCTTTTTTCATCCTTCCCCCCCCTCCCTAAATAAAATATTTTTTCCTCACACATATCCTCCCTTCGTTAATTTTCAAAATTTTTTTAATTTTTAATCTATACATTATCTTACAACGGTTTTCAACCTCTCTATGTAAAACAATATATCTCCTCTCAGTTATAAAAACTATCTCTTTCTGTCTATCACCCATCTCTCCCTCTCATCTCCTTCCCTTTTTCATCCTTTCCCCCCCCCTCTCTAAATAAAATATTTTTCCCAATATCACACATCAATCTAAAACCACTTTTCATATGTTGATTTAAAACTGCACTATCCACAACTGTTTTTTAGCCTTCATATCATGTTCTCCTGTTTTATCTGATGAAAACACAAATATTATTGCATGATGATGTTTGTTTTTGAAATGCGCATAATAAAATACATGGAACTCCTTTAACCATCTTTTGATCTTATATTATGTATACTCCAGTCCTACAAATTGTAGAGTGCTTCTTATCCGATATCTGCATTGCTTTATTGTACTACAATAAAACTCACCTCCTACATTAACTTGCTCCTTAACGGTTGAGCGCTTACTCTCATATTGGATACCTTTTGATGGTCCTTCACCTCTTCTTCTACAACATGGATTATTACAACATAACCAATTCAACTAAAGACATTCCTATACCTGGTAAATCTGAATTCACCAAACTTCTTATTGAAAAAACTGACTCCTTCGTAAGAAGACTTAGATGGACAGCCTATTTCTATGACCAGCGCCTAAAAGGGAACTTTCATACCAAAGAACATAACTTCCTCGATCATCTTTTTAATTCTAGACGAAATCCTCCCTCCAACAAAAATCTAGTACAATTCGAGGAAGAATTAACTAAATTAATAAAAAATCTTAAATTCAAGAGATACCCTTACAAAGGACAAGAGCACCTTGTAAATCTCAAGAACACAATCTCTAACCTAAATTCCTCAAAAAATGTTTTAGTCCACTCTGACAAAACCAATAACTTATATGGTATTTCCAAGGATAATTATAACAACCTTATCCTAAAGGAACTTAGGAAAAAGTATCGTAAAACCAACCATGAAAATTTAGAATGCATAAACCTTGAAGCCTATGAGATTATGTCAAAACTTGGCATTGAAAAAAAGACCGAACCATTCCTCCCAAGAACTCCGAGGATAAATCTGAAGGATCACAAAAACAATTTTCGCACTGAACTACCTGTTAGATTAATCGCCCCCTCTAAATCTGATCTGGGGGTTGTTAGTAAAGCCATCTTGGATAGAATTATCCATTGCTCTTCTTTGAACCTAAATTTATGGATTGGTACTTCTGAAGTGATTGGCTGGTTCAACAAATTGGATAATAAAAACAAACTAAAATTTATTCAATTTGATATTGCCAGCTACTATTCCTCCATTTCGCCTTCACTTCTCAATAATGCTCTATCTTTCGCACTTAAATATTCTGACATCACCACAGATGAACTTCACATCATCCTCACCGCACGTAAAACCATCCTAGAGTTCAACAACGAATATTGGACCAGAGCCGATACCTCTAACAACTTCGACATCACAATGGGAGCATCCGATTCATCCCAATTGACTGATTTAATTGGTATCTTCATTTTGAACTCTTTGAGTCGGAAAATTCCTCAACTTCGCGGTGGAATTTATCGTGACGATGGACTCTTTACTATCCTAAATTGCAATATAGTTAACCTTAATATTATTAAGAACAATATACGTAATCTCTTTAACCAACATAACCTAAAAATTGAATTTGATAATAGTATCAAACTAGCTAATTTCTTGGATGTATCTCTTAATCTTGACACTGGCCTATATTACCCTTACCATAAAAACAATGAGAACCTAAATTATGTTAACTTTAAATCTAACCATCCTACCAATATCAAGAATGCTATAGTTAATAATATTGGAAAAAGAATATCTAACATATCTTCTAATAAAAACATCTTTGATGCTAACTCCAATTACTATAATAACGTACTTTCTAAAGCCGGCTATCCAGATAAAATCAAATATAGTAAAGAAACAAATTCTAGAAAAACTTACAGTAGAATAATTAATCATGACCATTCCAATAATTTTAATAAAAGACCTAGATACAAAAACATAATCTGGTATAATGCTCCTTTCTCCATCTCTATTAATAACAATATTCCTAAATTATTTTTTAGTGCCTTAAATAAATGCTTCCCTCCCTCACATATCTATAGTAAAATATTTAACAAACACACCATCAAATTTTCGTATTCTACATCCTCCAATATTTCCAACATCATCTCTAAACACAACAATAAAATACTAAATACTAAATCTCTTCCTTCCAATATTGAATTTCATAATAACAGTAATAGTACTCCCGACGTCATTGTAAACCCTAGGCTAACTTCTGTAAACCCAAATACAACGTCAAACACAACTTCGCTAAATGTTCATAATCCAACTCTAAATCAAGAAACTATTATTCCTATTATTCCTATCGCAAACAACTTCTCCAATCCAATTCCTTCTATAGATAACACTAGGTCACTCATTAATAATCTCTCTAATTGCAACTGCCGCATTAAAAATAAATATCCTCTCAACAACCATTGTCTCGATAAAAACTTAATTTATGAATGTAAAATTATAACTAGCACCAATTCCTTCACTTATTTTGGCTTCACTTCCACCTCTTTTAAAGCTCGTCTCTATAATCATCATTCATCTTTCAAATACAAACTTAAAAGAACCAACACTGCTCTCTCAGAACTCATATGGTCCTTAAAAGACAAAAACATTAAATATACCATCTTTTGGAAGAAGGTTTCTTCTGCATCCTCATACTTGAACAGCTCTCTATCTAAAATCTGTAATCTCTGCCTAAATGAAAAATTTACCATTATCTCTAACCTAGATTCTATAATAAATAGACGTACAGATTTGTTTTCTATCTGCCTGCATAAATTCCATAGAACTGTTCACAAAGTATACAGTTAATATTCAATTCTTTATCAATTTAGAATCTTTTCTCAAAGGCACATATACATACACCTCTTTAAAATATACCCATCTACCTTACTTTAAAGGGCATTATACACTCTATAATACTTGTTTACTCATTACCCTCATTCTATCTCCACCTTGTAAAATCATAACATATACATTTGTTGTTTTGACGTTAGAATATTCATCCGCAATCATTATTATTTTTTCTCTCTATCATAAATCTTTTTAATCTCAATTTCATCCTTAATTTATTATTTTTTTCTCCCCATCAACGAACTCATTATTAATACATATTAACTCTTTATTCGCATATATTATCAATTCCTTCAATATACAAACTTTAACTCCACATTATTTTTCTCAAATCCTTCTACACACAAACCTTAATAATTTTTCTCTTCGTTAATTTTGAAATTGCCACAATATCTTATCAACATACATTTCTTTTTTTGACGTTAGAATATTCATCCACAATTATTATTTTTTCTCTCTATCTTCATACATAAATTCCCTTCGTTAATTTTCAAATTCCTTTAATTTATACATTATCTTCCAACGGTTCCCAACCTCTCTATGTAAAACTGTATATCTTTTTCTCAGTTATAAAAACTATCTCTTTCTCTCTATCACCCATCTCTCCCTCTCCACCTTCACTCTCATCTCCTCCCCCTTTTTCATCCCTTCACCCCCTCCCTAAATAAAATATTTTTTCCTCACACATATCCTCCCTTCGTTAATTTTCAAAATTTTTTTTAATTTTTAATTTATACATTATCTTCCGACGGTTTTCAACCTCTCTATGTAAAACAATATATCTCCTCTCAGTTATAAAAACTATCTCTTTCTCTCTATCACCCATCTCTCCCTCTCATCTCCTTCCCTTTTTCGTCCTTTCCACCCCCCCCTCTCTAAATAAAATATTTTTCCCAATATCACACATCAATCTAAAACCACTTTTCATATGTTGATTTAAAACTGCACTATCCACAAGTGTTTTTTAGCCTTCATATCATGTTCTCCTGTTTTATCTGATGAAAACACAAATATTATTGCATGATGATGTTTGTTTTTGAAATGCGCATAATAAAATACATGGAACTCCTTTAACCATCTTTTGATCTTATATTATATATATATATATATATATATATACATATATTATATATATATATACATATATATATACATATACATATGTTATCTATATGTTTTTGACTGTTGTTTCATGTAAACAAACATTCGTCTCATTCTGATGTCACCAGACCGGTTTTTCCACCTGTGCGTTTTATTTTCATAATCACGCATGATGTTAAACTAGCCTGCATTTAAATTCCCTTTTTGGCATATTAATCAGTGAGAATTTGGCTATCGTGTTGATCTCTGCTGATGATCGTATTCCAACCGTGACCATCTCCACTGAAAGTTTTCGTGAAATAGTCTTTTTCAAGACTATACAGAACATTTGCAGTTGTCCCAAATTGAAAGATGAGTATTTTCAACTTTATTTTATCATGAGTTAAGGCTCTATTAATTTTTCCCTGGATTTCACTAAATTTTGTTGGATAAATCTATATCCTGATTCTTTTTGAATTGAGTTTGAATTATTTTCCCACATCTTAGGGTAACTATTTTCCGATTTTGACGCTATAGTCACTTATATATTATGGAATACTCTTGGCTTCTTGTTACAATACTTTCTATACCTTTCATTTATATATTTATACTCGGATTTCTTTCCTAGAGTGCTTACATTATTTGTGACTAATCCCGGTATTAACACAAAAACAAAAAAAAAACGCGATAATATTGCTTTTTGCTGAACTCCTTATTGTAGAATTTTTTTTCGGAATGTTTTGACTGTTATTTCATGTAAACAAACATTCGTCTCATTCTAACGTCACCAGCCCTGTTTTTCCACATGTGCGTTTTATTTTCATAATCACGCATGATGTTAAACTAGCCTGCTTTTAAATTCCCTTTTGGGCATATTAATCAGTGAGAATTTCGCTATCGTGTTGAGCTCTGCTGATGATCGTATTCCAACCGTGACCATCTCCACTGAAAGTTTTCGTGAAATAGTCTTTTTCAAGACTATACAGAGCATTTGTAGTTGTCCCAAATTGAAAGATAAGTATTTTAAACTTTATTTTATCATGAGTTAAGGCTCTATTAATTTTTCCCTGGATTTCACTAAATTCTGTTGGATAAATCTATATCCTGATTCTTTTTTGAATTGAGTTTGAATTATTTTCCCACATCTTACGTTAACTATTTTCCTATTTTGACGTTATAGTCACTTATATATTATGGAATACTGTTGGCTTCTTGCTACAATACTTTCTATACATTTCAATTATATATATATATATACATATATTACATATATATATACATATATTATGTATATATTATATATATATATATTATATATATATATATATATATATACATAGATATATATATATATATATACATATATATATCATATATATATATATATATATATATATGAATATAGACATAGAATATTCGAAAATATTCTGTATGTTTATAATAAACATTTTGAAGACCTAATCGCTATAGAATAGAATACGTCACGTATTACAATTAGATTCTCGATAAAAGCAAGGGAAGTAATCTACGCGTTTCATTCTCGTTAGAAATCATCAGGACTACATATCCAGTGCTTTTATCGAGAATGACACAGCTAGAGACTTATAGAATACTTAGCTGTGTACAGGAACTGGTTTGAAAGAGCGGTTGCCGGTCCGGCAGAA
>OZ024741.1:126551305-126553805 GCA_964016885.1 Eledone cirrhosa
GTAGCCTTTTTGAGGTCTCCTCTTCTCAACCAGTTCCATGTCTGTGGATCTCTAAATTCAGTTTTCTCAAAGAAGGTACTATGAAGGGATTTTCCCTTAAGGCTGCTCTTCCTCCTTGATGTTATTTCCTCCTTGGACATCCCCTGGCCTACTGTCCCCTCCTTCAGTACAGTTCTGAGCATTGGCTCCTTACTATAGGTCACGTATTTGTATAGGTTGTTTTTCTCCATCTGAACACAGTCCTCTATGCTGATAAGACCTCTTCCACCCTCAGATCTCCTTAGGTAGAGTCTATCGACATCACTCCTCTTGTGGAACATGTTGTAGATAGTCAATAGCTTCCTAGTCTTCCTATCCATTTCTTTTTGTTCAGCAACATTCCATCTCAGAATTCCCGCACTGTACCTAATAATAGACACAGCTCGGGAATTTACTGCGCTTATGGCATTTCTGCTGTTCAGATGTGACTTCAATACGCTCCTTACTCTCCGAATGTATTCAGTTCTTAACAATTCCTTCATTTTTTTGTTCTTTATGCCATCAGCCTCCAGAACGCCCAAATACTTGTATCCTTCCTCAGAGTCAATTTCCTTTATCATCTCACCTGTTGGTATCTGGATCCCGTTACTTCTGCTCAACCTGCCCCTCTTCATCACAATGACTCCACATTTACCAATACATATATCACTGCTGAAAATACGGACAGTGTCAACAAGCACATCCAACTCCTTCTCACTTTTCCCGAAGAGCTTAAGATCGTCCATGAAGAGGAGGTGATTGATGGTAAGCTCTCCCCTTGATTGATGGTAAGCTCTCCCCTTGATTGATGGTAAGCTCTCCCCTATTATTATTATTATTATTATTATTATTATTATTATTATTATTATTATTATTATTATTATTATTATTATTATTATTATTCCTTACATTAAACTATAATTACACTCCTTATTCCTTACATTAAACTGCAACTATGTTGACACTCTTTAAATAATGTTTTCCTTGTGAAATTTGTGGTCTTGTTTTGCTTAACTAATGAATATTTATATATATATATATATATATATATATATATATATATATATATATATATATGCAAAAGTTCTATTTAAATTGTTGGGATACAACAAGCAAATATTTTTATGACTGATATAAAGCACTCAACAAGTATTTGGAGTAAACACACGATATTACCAAATGGAAACTATATTTATAAAACCATATTTATTTCATTATACATATTTCAAGGACACCACGTTAAATTATGGTGTGCTTTCATCAGACAAAATATAATATAGATCAGTTTTATAAATAAATATTGACATACCCTTAAAAAATGCAACCATTACTGTTGGAAGCTCCCGGATAGTGGAGTTGTTTACTTATATTAATATTAGTATTGGATATTTTTATTTTTAAAAATAAGCCGTTGGGTTACAGAGAAAGAAAAAGAAGGAGAGAGAGAAAAAGAAAGAAAAAAAGAAAAAAGAGAGAAAGGAGAGAGAGAAAAAGAAAGAAAAAAAGAAAAAAGAGAGAAAGGAGAGAGAGAGATACCAAAACAACAGAGAGAGAGAGAAAGATATATAGAGAGAGAAGAGACAGAATAATACCACAAATTAAGAATTTATCTAATTTATCTTATTTAAAATTATGGAAAGGAACTAGTGAAGTTATCGATTGGTTTAAAGAAATTAAATATAACTATAATAATAAGTTTATTCAGTTGGATATTACTAACTACTACTCATCTATCACTCCTAATCTACTGAATAAGGCACTAACTTATGCATTTAAACATACAGACATAACTAGCAATGAAATACACATTATATTATCGGCACGGAAAACATTAATAGAATTTAATAACCAACTCTGGACTAGGGCAGATAGAAATAATAATTTCGACATAACTATGGGATCTTCCGACTCCGCTCAGGTAACGGATCTTGTGGGCCTATTTATAATTAATTCTTTACATAGAAAAATACCTGAGATAACCGGAGGCTTATATCGTGACGACATGCTTTTACTTATAGAAAATAATAACTGTGAACTAAATAGAAAAAGAAAACAAATTATACAATTTTTTAATTACCTTAATCTAAAAGTAGAAATAGAGAATAACCATAAAATAGTCAATTTTCTAGATGTAACACTAAATCTTAACACATGTCTTCATTATCCATTTCACAAACTAAATGAGAACTTAAATTATGTCAATTTTAACTCTAATCACCCCAGATCCGTTAAAAATACTATAGTGAACTCTGTACAATAACGAATTTCGAGTATTTCAGCTAATAAGAATATATCTGATGAAAAAGCACATTATTACAACGAAGCGTTAGGTAGAGCTGGGTATAGAAATAAAATTAAATACATCGATAATAATAATAATATAACAACTAACCATAATCGTAACAATTTTAACTATGATAACAATTTTAACAACTATAATAGAAAACCTTACATTAATTCCGAAAGCCGAAAAAGAAATAGA
>OZ024741.1:126558805-126568805 GCA_964016885.1 Eledone cirrhosa
ACATTTGACCATGTGAAAAGAATTGTGTTGGTAGATATACACCTATCTTTTCAAATGTCTGCCCTTGTACCTTGTTGCATGTAAGGGCAAAAGCTGGTTTGACAAGAAATTGCTTGTGAGTAAAGGTGAAAGGGAACACAAGCTCTTGAGATACATGTGGTATCCTTGGGAATAGCAACCTTGTTCCAGCATTGGGACCCAATGCCACTTCAGCTTCAATTACATGATTATGTAAACTGATGATGATGTAGCGTGTCCAATTGCAATGCCCGTTTAGAGGATCAAGATTTCTCAGAAGCATGATGCAACTGCCTTCCTTCAGTTTAAGTATGTGTGTTGGGAAGCCTAATGGGGTAAGTTTGTTGATTAACTCAATTGGATATTGCAGTTCATTATCTACTGTATCAGGGCTTCTGTAGATTATTTCATGACCAGGGAACTTGTTGACCATGAACTCATTCACCAATGTTGCTGCATCATTTGTTGGAGTGATAATGGCTCTATTTGCAAGCCATAGTGGGTTTGTGTAGTTTCTTGGAAGATTTGTATACACAAAATCACACAGTCCAGACACATTACCATATTTCAGACAAAGTTCATTTAGCAGAAGAATTGTGAATGCATCTACAGTTGGAACAGTTGGAATGTTACCATTTCCCACATGAAGAAGGTAGTTTGCAAACTGTCTTTCATCAGAATCTTCTGTATTAATTAACTGTTGATTGGTTGTCCTCTCCATGGTTTCCACATAGTCCCAGAGATAGGATCTCTTGATGGTTGCCTCATCTATTTGTGCTCTAGCACCATGACGTACAACTGGAAGAAGTTGCTTCCAGTCACCAGATAGTAATACTGTTAGACCACCAAATGGCGTTTTGCAATCTCGAACATCTTTTAAGCTCCATTCAAAGATATGCTTATGTCCCATACCTATCTCATCAATGATTAGCAGGTCAGCTTGCTGCATAAGTTTACCTGTGTCATCCCTCTTTGTGAAGAAGCAAGTTGATTCAGCAGTCACATTGAGAGGAATCTTGCACTTGGAATGAAGAGTTCTACCTTTGTGAAGCAAAGTGGCTGCTATTCCAGATATGGCAGTGGCAAGTGCAATTTCTTTTTAGATTGGAGATAATCTAATAGTATGTTTATGACATAGGTCTTTCCTGTACCTGCACTTGCATTCAAGCAGAAAATTCTGCCTTCATTTTCATTTACAGAGGTGATTACTTTGTGAAAAATAACCAGTTGCTCAGGATTCAATGTTGGCAGAAGTTCATTTGTGTTTGCTTGCTGTTGGTGTGTATTGAAATCAGTTTCTGCCATAAGTTTCTGGTATGGCAACAATAGTTGGATCTGGCCGAGGAAGTCCATAGTTGGCATGAATGTCCAAGCCATCATGTTGAAGTCTTTGATGGATCTTCTGTAGAACAATCTGCATGGTTTGCATGGACAAGACTTGCTCACGACGTTCATGCATGATATTCTCTGCAAGACAATTCTTCCATTTCTCCCAGAACTGCAGAGGGTCATTTGGCATGCAGTACAATAAAATGGTGCAGACGATCTCTCGCAGCTGAGGACCAAGCTTAATGGATGAGGGCTCTTCCATAGCTTTGTCTTTTTCTCCATCTTCATCTAACAGACCAAGTTTCCTGCATGCTTCTTGGAATGTTGGAAATTCAACTCCTTCAATTGTCCTCAATTCTTTGTATAAACTTGACCCAGCCTTGTGATGTAGGATCATTCTGAGGTAATATAATTCAGATTGATGTCTACTGAGAGATACTGTTGGAATGCGTCCAAGAGATGCACTCATAAATTGTTGATCACCATGCAGACGTCCCTTTATTCTTCTTTGCCACCTTTTGTTTGTCCAAGTGAAATATTTAGGAATATCAATATACAATATACAATATACAATAGTGAAAGTAATCTTGTCTGATCTTTTCGTGATGTACTTATATAAGTACTTAACAGCCTTGACACTGTGGACAACCTCACAATTGATGTGGTACTGATATCTCAATGAGAGGAAAGTGTTGTATGGAACAATCCAACGATTATCAACAGTAAATTCTCGACCTTTAAGTTGGATTGTATGGGTGTGACCACCATGCTGTCTATCCCTTCTTCTATACTCCGGAAAGGAATGTTCGGCAACAAATGTGGTGTCTCAATGACTTGGGATAACCTTTTGAGCAATGGCGTTGTTGTCCTAGCCCTTCCATACATGGGCACATCATATTAGCTTGTCCACATCGGCCATGAATGTTGCAGGATGTGACGATCTTATGCAGAATTGGATTGGTCTCTTTATCAGGAATCTCACAGTACACTACTTGATCAATGGCATCAGCAGTTTTGGGCTTGCTATCTTCAGCCATTATCAGCAGAATATGAGCATGAGTGAGGCCTTGTTTCTGCCACTCTATTGTAGCCGAATGCGCCACAACTTTTCCTAGGACATTTTTTTTCAGTATGTCATCCATGAGGCTGTCATACTTGATCTTGAAGACTCTTGCACAAATATCAAGCCGGTCTCTAGGTTCTTCACCAGGGTACAAACTATTTTTTATTTCATCCCAGTTAGGGTTAGTTGTTACCGTGACGAAATAAGATGGCTTTCCCATGTGTCGAACCGCAGTCATCGAATTCTGAAAGCACTCACTATAGAAGCGAGGTGAACCATAGATTGAAGGAGGAAGAACAATTCTCCGGCCTGCATTTACTGAATCTCCCTCAGCCACAGCATCATACAAACCCTCATACTTTTCAGCTCGTATCATGGTTTGATTGTTGCGGGCCCATTTGAGGCGACAATGTTCTATTTTTGCCTGGGCATCTACAGCAGATTGCTGCATCAGCCGCCTGCTCTCTTGATAATGTTACAGTCACCTTGCCTAACCTGAAACCGATAACAGTAGAGATCAGTGGGTGTGAGTGTATGGTTGTTGTCAATCATTTTCAAACCAACCAGAAACCCATCATTCCCCCAAGGAAACAGTACCACATAATGCAGAGGATCATAAGAGCGGTGAAACTGATGAATCATCTAAAGACCACCATCTCTTTTATGAATGATGACATCCAAAAGACCTAATGCTGTATCAAGTTGAATAACAGCAATCCCAGATGCTATGGGAAGATTATATGTGCGACAATGAAAATCAGTGGGTTTTACTTCATCAGCATGTAGGACAATATTCACATTTTCAGAGACTGGCATTTCAATGACTGATTTGAAGGTTCTTATATAGTGTTGCAGTAGTGAAAGTCTTCTTGCAGGTCCTGCAGGACAGCAACATCTAAATTAGCATGATGCAAGCGATTCTGAGGCTCATGATCTGTATCATAGAAGTAAAGCTGCGCAAACTTGGGTGAAGCACCACTTGGAAGTAGTGATCCAATAATATGAAAAATCTTACCTTGGATCTTTAATGTGGGACTAAATCCTGGTGCTTTCATCTCTTTGCAACCAATTGAAGCTAAGGCAAGCACATTGTTATATGCCCGTATCTTATGGAGAAAAGAATTTCCTGCTTGAGTGATATCGAAATATTTCAGTATATTTGGTGGACGAGGAGGAAGTTGAAGGAGTTTGACTTTTCCCTGAAAGCAGCACAGAGATTTGTGTTCATGCGGCCAGCGATAAGCTTTGCAGTGCGGACAAACAGAGGCAAATAGACTCCCTGCATTATGTTGTGGCATTATGGAAAGAACAGTTTGCTCTTGGAAAGGTAGGATTCTTTGCCAGACCTTCAATTGACCTGTTCCGTGTATTTGTTACAAGTTGTAGTTGGTGTGTTAACTGAATTACATTTGTAGAAATTTGTTGGGATGTTGTAGAGCGATTATTGTTTGATTGATTTGCCCTCTTCTCTCTTTGTCGTTGTGTGTCTTCTGCCATGCGTTGGTATTTAGATGAGAAATGTTTTCTGCGTCCCATATTCAATCTCTGTCATGTATGTATAAATATATGTTATATCTCTACGGTGAAATCTTAGAAATAAATATGTTAAAACAAAAAAAAAAATAAATATATATATAGCTGACACGGAGAAAGGAAATCTTTGAAATAAATGTATGTTTGAAATATGTATTATCGTCTGCTATTAGAGAGAGAGAGAGAGAGAGAGAGAGAGAGAGAGAGAGAGAGAGAGAGACACAGCGTGTTGAAACAAATCCAAATCGCTTCATTTTTCTCTTTCACTCTCTCTCTATAGTATAGATATACCGAAATATATATAATAAAATAATTATGGTTTTATAAATATAGTTTCCATTTATTAATATATTGAATATATTACTCCAGTACTTGTTGAGTGCTCTATATCCCAACAAATTAAATATAACTTCTGCATATATTTAGCTCCTTTATTGTGAGCACTTTAAATTATAACTGATAATTAAATAATTGTTTCTACTTTAGGCACAGGGCCAGCAATTACCCAGTGCATTACTGGTACTTTATTTTATCGACCCCGTAAGGATGAAAGGCAAAGTCAACCTCGGCGGGATTTGAACTCAGATCGTAAAGGGACGTAACTATGCTGGAAAGCATGGCGTCCGACCCTCTACCGATACTGCCAATTAAATAATGGAATTCTTTAAGATCTCTTCTTCTCTAAAAGACATACCTCTACCTAAGAATAAGGACTATCTCAAACAACTCATTGAGAAATTTGACTCCTTTATAAGAAGACTTAGATGGCGTGCCTTCCATTTCGATAGAAATCAGATGAAAAAACGAATAAATCCAACTTCGATATGATCTTCAAATCCAAGAAAAATCCACTATTAATGGAATTTGAAAATGAAATAATATCAATTATACAAAACATCAAATTCAAGAAAAAAACAATTTGTAGGCCAGGAATACCTTAAAGGCCTTAAGAATAATATAAAAAACTGAGAAAATTCTCGTTAAATCTGACAAAACCAACAATCTATATGGAATGCAAAAGGACGAATATAATAATCTAAGGAAAAACTATAAAAGAACAACCAATGATGACCCTGAAATGCTAAATAGAGAAGCTTCTGATATAATTCATAAATTAGGCATCGAAAATAGGACCGAACCCTTTATACCTAGAAAACCAAAAATTAATTTGAAAGACCTCAAAAGAAACTTTGAAATAGAATTACCAGTTAGACTTATAGCACCATCTAAAACAGACTTGGGCATAGTTAGTAAACATATATTAGATAGAATCATACCGCAATCTAAAGAAATATCTTACTTAAAACTATGGAACGGTACTAATGAAGTTATAGATTGGCTCAATAACATAAAATATAAGCATAACAAAAAATTCATTCAGTTGGATATTGCAAATTACTACTCATCTATCACTCCTAATTTACTTAATAAGCCCTTATCTACGCATCTAAATATACTGATTTATCTAGTGATGAAATGCATATCATTTTAACTGCACGGAAAATCTTAATTAAATTTAACAACCATCTTTGGACCAGAGCAGATAGAGATAATCATTTCGATATCAGACTCGGCGCAAATAACAGATCTTGTGGGGCTTTTTATTAACAATACATTACATAGAAAACTACCGGAGATGACCGGTGGTTTATATCGTGATGATATGCTCCTGTTAATTGAAAATAATAATAATTGTGAAATCAATAGAAAAAGAAAATCAATAATACAATGTTTGAATAGCTATAATCTTAAGTTAGAAATAGAGAATAATTATAAAATTGTTAACTTTTTAGACGTAACATTAAACCTTAATACTGGGCCTTACTATCCATTCCATAAAATTAATGAGAACTTAAACTATGTTAGCTTCAACTCTAATCATCCTAGATCCATTAAGAACACTATCGTAAATTCTGTACAACAACGTATTTCTCGAATCTCAGCGAATAAAAGTATATTTGAAGATAAGGCACAATATTATAACGAAGCCTTAAGTAGAGCAGGCTATAATAATTAAATTAAATACATCGACAACAATGATAAGGCAATTAACCATAATATTAATTATAATTATAATAAGAAACCTAGCATAAACTCTAAAACTAACAGAAGAAATAGAACTAGAAACATAATCTGGTATGCTCCTTCATTTTCACACCTTTAGCTAAACTATTTTTAAAGCTCTTGATAAATGTTTTCCCAAGGCCCATAGATATTACTCAATCTTTAACAGACATACAATTAAACTCTCTTACTCTACTACTAAGAACCTAGCACAAAATATAAATAGAATCAATAATAGAAATCTAAACCTTAACCAGAATAGCACTAATACCTCTAGCAATGTTCCGAATAATATAAACTCTGATAAATGTAATTGTAGAATTAAATCTAACTGTCCTTTAAAAAATAACTGTTTAGTTAAAAATGTGGTCTATAAATGCAACGTCAAAACCAATGATAATAGTTTTAACTATTTTGGCTCAACTTTAAAGACTTTAAATCTCGTTTCAATAACCATAAATGCTCGTTTAATAATATTGGTAAAAAATCTTCAACTTCTCTATCCAACTTGATATGGAACTTAAAATCCAAAAATAGAGACTATTCTTTAACTTGGAATATAATTTCAAAGCACCCGCTTACAATACACAGCTTTATCCAAATTTTGCAAACTGTGTGTTGAGGGAATTTTCTTCATACTTAAATGTAAGAACTCCATTAACTTACGTAACAATTTATTTAGTTCTTGTAAACATCGCCAAAACTCAACTTTTAGATCTATATATAAAATATAATTACACGTTTAATCTTCTCTACATAATGTTTACTTTATCCAAACACCTATAATCTCATTTCTTAAATTATATGCATATATGTTCATAAATTCTAAATCTTTAAATTTAAATTTAACGTAATTCTAATTTTAATAGCTTTTACTTCTTAAATATATATAATTTACTTCTTAAATCTTTACTTTTTAATATTTTTACTTCTTAAATATCTTTATTTTTTATCATTATTTTTATCATTATTTTTTATCTTTATTTACCTTACTTCCAAAATATTTCATAATCTTTTTAGAAAAATTACTTAAAATTTTTTTAAATTACTTATTTCCAAAAAAGACTATTTTATTTTGGTCATCTTAATATTTTAAATATATTTTTAAATATTTTTAAATATTTTAAAGTATTTTTAAATATTTCTTAATATTTCTTTATATTTTTTGAATAATTTTAGGTTTTTAATTAATTTTAAACACTTTATAAATGTTTTTAAAAGGTTTTTGAATAACTTCGGAGTCTTTTTGAGATCTTTTAAAAATCTCTCGGAAAGTTTTTCCAGGAATTTTCAAGAATTTTGTCTTGAATTGTTAATATGTTATAGTCTTAATTTTTAAATGGTTTTAGTATTTTCTTATACTTTTAATAATTTTTAATTTTTTAATTATTTAATATTAGAGTTATAACCAATAACTAACTCTGGCTAAATATATTTTTAAACATATCTTTGTCAAAATTATCTCATAATAAATAATAAATAAACAAAACTGGGATTTTCTATATTTTTCCAATGTAAAACATTAAAAACATATAAGTAATCTTGTTAACTCAGTTAATTTAATTTAATTTAATTTAATTTAAATACTTACACTAAATATAGACTTGTATCCCTCATAATTTATCATCTATAACATGATATACCCATCTATCCACTCATATATCTATCCTTATATCTATCCTTATATTTATATTTTATCCTACGCTTCTACTTCATATTTATTTTAAATCTATTTTCTAATATATTTTAATATATTTTAATATATCTTAATATATTATAATATATCTTTATCTTTTAATATATGTTTATTTTTTCTATTTATCTAATTTTTTATATACATATAATAGTAAATAAATATTTATTATAATAGAATTCTAACAATTATTAGTAAATATACGTAACATAAATCTGAAACATAAACATAAGACTTATTTACGTTATATGAACTCATCCTCGGATAAGCTTCTTTCTTCGCTCTTTCTTCACTCTATTTCTTCACTCCATTTCTACATATACTAATTTCTTTTCTTTTCTTTCTCTTCTTTTTTTTCTCTCTCTTCTTCCCACAGCGTAATTTAAATAAACGGTTGTTTTCTTCAATTTTTCGGACATTCATTTGCATATTCACACAGAACTTTGAATTACCCTCAATAAAATCTTTCACTATCCAGCGAATTTTCAACCGTCAAGGTTGTTTTCCACGGTTATGTGACTATTTATAAAACAAATATTGTATTTTATCTGATGAAAGCGCTCCAAGATTGCCTTGGTTGCCCTTGAAATATATGTAATAAAATAATTATGGTTTTATAAATATAGTTTCCATTTATTAATATATTGTATATATATATATATATATATATATATATATATATATATATACATACAATATGTTCAAAAGGCAACACACCAGAGAGAGAGATAGTGTGCCATCAATAAAATAGGGAAAACCACCAATATATAGAATCCATACTCTATGGAAGGCAGGGTAAACACACATTAATTAAAAATATAAATTAAAATGTATATACGCACCTCTACAACTATATAACACACGCGTACAAATCCAAAGATATATATATATATAATATATACCTTATATTAATAAATGGAAACTATATTTATAAAACCATAATTATTTTATTATATATATTTCAAGGGCAACCAAGGGCAAATTTTGGTGCGCTTTCATCAGATAAAATACAAAATTTGTTTTATAAATGTTGACGGTTGGAGGTTCGCTATAATCCTGTATAATCGCGTATAATCATGTAATTAAATGAGCTGAAAGGAAAGAGTTTTTCCTGGGCAATTTAAAATAAAATATATAGAGGGGAAAAACACAGAAAAGTGTGTTTTCCTTTACAGGAATTTCAAACCACCAGCGTGAAGAGAATATAAGCTAATAGAGTCACACGTAAGTCCTTTGCACCGTTATTTTGCTATATATATATATATATACCAATAGTGAAAACAATGAAATTAAACAAAAAAACGGTTAATTCATAGTAAAACTCATTATTTTACGGTCGTTTCTAGGGGGTATTTCCCCGTATGTCCATTCTATTATTGATCTATAAAAAATATATTATAAATTATCATAGTAAGAAAATATACATACGTCTCCTCTACCCGCCGTCTTCACGACATCTTCTACACACGGATTACATTGAGTTCTTCATACGGCTTAGACTCTACCATTAATTGTTGGATTTATCTGTATATATATATATATATATATATATATATATATATATATATATATATATATGTATATATATATATATATATATATATATGTATATGTATATATATGTATATATATATATATGTATATATATGTATATGTATATATATGTATATATATATATATATATATATATATATATATGTATATATATATATATGTATATATATATGTATATGTATATATATGTATATATATATATGTATATATATGTATATATATGTATATGTATATATATGTATATATATATATATATATATATAAATATATATATATATGTATATATATGTATATATATATATATATATATATATATATATATGTATATGTATATATATGTATATATATGTATATGTATATATATGTATATATATGTATATATATGTATATATATATATATGTATATGTATATATATGTATATATATGTATATATATGTATATATATATATATATATGTATATGTATATATATGTATATATATGTATATATATATATATATATGTATATGTATATATATGTATATATATGTATATATATATATATATGTATATATATATATATATATATGTATATATATATATATATATATATATATATATATATATGTATATATATATATATATATATATATATATATATGTATATATATATATATATATATATATATATATATATATATATATATATATATAAAGAATGAATAATAACAGGTAGACATCATAAAAAGGTAGTTTATTCCGTAGTT
>OZ024741.1:126583805-126606305 GCA_964016885.1 Eledone cirrhosa
TTACATTCTAGAAATAGCAATAAATAAATAGCGGGTAAGGCATTCGCTCCACAACAACATGCTTTCGAGTTTAGTCCCACTGCATGGTACATTGAAGTGCCTTCTAATATGGCCTTGTGTAAGTGAGTTCTTTGTGAGGGAAATTTAGTAGAAACTGTGCGCGAGCTTGTCGTAAATATATATATATATATATATATATATATATATATATATATATATATATATATATATATATATATATATATATATATATATATATATACAGTATATATATACACCATCAGCGTTAGCCTTTCTTGACAACCAGATTGTCAATAAAGTCTGATGATTTAGGGCCTGGTCCAGAAGTATCTGAAAGGGACACACATAGACACGTGTGTACCTAAAATGTCAACATAGTAAGTGTAATAAATGTCTGTATACCACGACTCGTCCCACGGATAGAGTACCTTTCCAACTCTTTGGATATCCTTTAACAAATTACACAAATTACACTATATATATATATATATATATATATATATATATATATACTTGAGGTGGGTGTATGGGGATTTAATTGAGAAGGGAGAAGGGGTAACCAAGATAAGATAGCTATACCCATTACCACCCATTTATTGTCATCTTCTTTCACACAACCATGCCCCCACTGCCACCACCACCCCGCCCATCCAATCTTAATTAGCCATTCTCATTCAAAATACCTTTCTCCCCCTCAAGTCTTCCTTATTTACACTGTGTCTTTTATTGAAACGTTAGTTCTTGTCTGATGACCCTGTGATAAACAGGCGAAACTCCAGAGTAACAAGACTCACTATTTAGGCTTAATAAATTGAATATTAAAACTCTACTTCGGTATTAAGTACTCTCTTTTCTCTCAGACGTCAACTACATACGGATATATATATGGCTTAGTTCCGATCTAGCTGTCGAAATGGCCGGAGCTCAGCCGTCGGGGGTCTTGACTCTTTTCATATTACTCACCCTACTACCCTAAGTATTGAGTATCTGGTCCGTTATGGTCCACCTGGTACCTTACCACACCTTCTTTGTTACATATATATATATATATATATATATATATATATATATATATATATATATATATGCTCCGAAATCATTAGACGTGTCCGTCGATCCTGCGGGTCCAGAATCAGACATATCCACACAATGATCGCGTCTCGAGCTGTCCGCCGGCGAAACAATTGTAACACAATAAATTGAGTTCAGATGCATCACTGATTCTTCGCTTTATATTCTCTCTCTCTCTCTCTCTCTCTCTCTCTCTCTCTCTCTCTATATATATATATATATATATATATATATGTATATATATATATATATATATATATATATATATATATATATATATATATATATATATATATATATATATATATATATATATATATATATATATATATATAAAAACAAATAACGAAACGAAATTAAATTTCGTTTCGTTTGTAACTCACTTTTGTATGACTGACGCTTAAACAATTAAGTTAAAAGTGTACATCCACATATGTATACTGAAATACTAGTATGCATATAAATACACACACGTATACATATGTACATGTACCGAGCTTTTCACTGCACACTTTACTGTGAGTGTTCAGCTAGTCCGTATGTAAACACACAGACAAACCGGTTTTTAGAGTCATACTGGTTTTCGAGGAAACACCTTTCCTCTATTCTCCAGAGAGCCAGACAGTAAAGTGTCCAGTGAAAAGCTCGGTACATGTACATATGTATACGTGTGTGTATTTATATGCATACTAGTATTTCAGTATACATATGTGGATGTACACTTTTAACTTAATTGTTATATATATATATATATATATATATATATATATATATATATATATATATATATATATATATATATATATATATATAGTGTATGTGTTAGTTTATCCAACTTTTTTTTTGTCAAAACTTTGTTACAGGATAAACAATATACGAGACATTTTTTAAGTTATAGTGATTGATATAATTGACTAAACCTCGTAAAGGCTGCGCCCCAGCATGATCGCAGTCTAATTACTAAAACCAATAAAAGAATAAATAATAAACATACAAAAATAAACTCGACAAGACCAACTTTATGAAAACTGAAATGAATGCTTAATTTTTTTTTATGTATTCTAACATGCTTTATTAAAATGCAATAATAAATTATGGATGATTTTCCTAAATATCCGATGGGGTTTAATGTAAAACAATAAAATTGATAATTATTACCTGTAAAAAAATCGTTCTCATTTTAATACCATAAATTAGTTAAATTATATAATGGCTTCTAAAAATTAGTTAGATTATATAATTTCTTCTGTTTGTTATTACTGGGGACGAAATGGGAAATTGCAGAGTTCTAAGATTTCAGCCGCGGGCATTCGGGATGTAAACCAACAGATATTACATAACTGAAATTAAGTAAAGTTAAAAACCACTTGGAGATCTTAAATTACGTCTTGCTCTACACCAGGGATTTTCAAAGGGGTCGCGTATAGACCTCTGGAGGTGAACTAGATTTTGGCAGGGGTAAATAAAAGCTTAGGGCTGAACAGGAAGTGAATTTACTACTTTGTATTTATTAACACCTGTATAATAAGAGAACAAAAATCTCTGGATCATGATAACAATCACATATACAGGATGGGCCAGAATTCATGACTCGTTTGTTAGTTATATTTCTTTACATGCTTACTTTATTGTTATTGTATTGTCTTAATTTATTATTTTATCCCTTAATATGTCTCACAGGTTTTTTATTTATAAATAATCTATAAATAACCAAGTGAGTCATGAATTCTGACCCACCCTATAGAACATCTAGTGGGAATGCTGAATCGAGTGTAATGGCCGCTAGTGTTATGTTGTTCACGAACGACCTATTCAAAACTAACGGATCATTTAAATGAATGATCGTTCCAACTCATTAACAAAATAATTCAAGTGTTAAAATTGTTTTTATTTTTTATATATTGTTTTTTGTTTTGCATTTATAGGTGACGGAGACTTTTCTCGTGTAAATTGTATTAACTGGTAAATCAGTTACGTGTGTATTACTTTATAATTCATTCATATTTAACTGATACTTTTCTCATCTAAGTTTATTGGTATGGTATGATCCCGTAATTCCTGATGGAATCGTAAGTGCACCGTATTGACATAGCAGATACGGCGTTTCTAGGACATTTTAAAACCTGGTGGAGCCCAATTCTCTCTAGGTTGAAACCAGCAAATGACTTGCAGAAAATGACAAAGAGAGTGAAAGAATGGAAGTGAAAAGAGATATAGAGGAAGAATCGACCCAGTACTAGACTGGTACATTTTATCGCCCTCTAATGGATGAAAATTAAAGTTGACCTCGGCGGGATTTGAACTGAGAGAGCAGAGAGTCGCTCCAAGGGGTCTACCATGTAAAAAGGTTGAAAAGCTATTTGTTGCTATTTGTCAGTCAAGTTTTAAAAAGCAGTCAGTTGCAGACTTGCCAACATCTAAAAATCCAAAAGTGGAGTACCATGAAAGAAAGTGCCTCAAAACGGTGATAAATGAAGCATAATGGGGAGATTTTACATAATGAAAGCTATACCCATTTTCTCAAGAGAAGACATCTTTCACCACTACCACCACCTCCAAAGTGGGTAGGAGATCTCCTCGTTGGGCGGGGAGCATTGACAGGTCTGGAGTTGGGATGAAAATCCGCAGATTTCGACGGTGAATGTTCCAGTTGTTTGATAAATGGAAACACCTGCTCATAAAATCAACGTGTGTGTAGCTTAGCATTCAGCAGAGATGTGTAGCCTTAACGTAATTCCCAGGAAAATTCAGCGTGACACTGTGACAAAGGATGGTCATTTGAATTATAAGTACAGTCCTTCCAACAAGCTTCCAGTTTCCATCAAATCAATTTCACTCACAGAGAATGGGTTGACCCGAGACTATAGTGAAAAACACTTTCCCATGATGCCACGCAGTGGGATCGAACTCAACCTATTCATTGTGAAGTGAATTCATCTACCATTCAATCATGCAGCATCCAGTCTAGTCAGTTGCCGTTTCATTCAATATCCATCAATGGAATAAATAAATAAATAGTTTTTCAGTTTGCACGTTCAGGTAAGTATCGTTTATGAGGCGCACAATATCTGAACTAAAATAGATCTATAATAATTGTTTCTGGTTTAGGCACAAAGCCAACAATTTTTGGGGAGGGGAAAGTCGATTATATCGGCCCCAGTGCGTGACTGGTACTTTATTTTTTAGACCCCGTAAGGATAAAAGGCAAAGCTATCTTTGGTGGGATTGGAACGCAGAACGTAAAGGGATGTAACTATATGTTGCAAAGCACTCTACTGTACTTTGTGTAATAATAATTGTCTCTACTTTTGGCACAAGGCCAGCAATTATCTCAGTGCATTACTGGTACTTTATTTTATCGACCTCGTAAGGATGAAAGGCAAAGTTAACCTCGGCGGGATTTGAACTCAGATCATAAAGGGACGTAACTCTATGCTGGAAAGCATGGTGTCCGACCCTCTACCGATATTGCCAATGTAATAATAATTGTTGTGGCAGTATCGGTAGAGAGTCGAACGCCATGCTTTGCAGCAAAGAGTTACGGCCCTTTATGATCTGAGTTCAAATCCCGCCGAGGTTAACTTTGCTTTTCATCTTCACGGGGTCGATAAAATAAAGTACCAGTCAGGCACTGGGGTAGATTTAATCGACTTTCCCCTCCTCCAAAATCACTGGCCTTGTGCCTATATAAGAAACCAATAATTGTTTCTCCTTTAGGCACAAGACCAGTAATTATCCAATGTATTACTGGTACTTTATTTTATCGACCTCGTAAGGGTGAAAGGTAAAGTTAACTTAGACGGGATTTGAACTCAGACCATAAAGGGACGTAACTATGCTGGAAAGCATGGTGTCCGACCCTCTACCGATATTGCCAATTCACCTACGCCAATGTAGTAATGATTGTTTCTACTTTTTGGCACAAGGCCAGCAATTATCCAGTGTATTACTGGTACTTTATTTTATTGACCCCGTAAGGATGAAAGGCAAAGTTAACCTCGGCGGTATTTGAACTCAGATCATACAGGGAGGTAACTCTATACTTCAAAGCATGGAGTCCGACCCTCTACCGATACTGCCAATCCACAATAATGATTGTTTCTACTATAGGCACAAGGCCAGAATTTGGCGGGAGGGGAAAGTCGATTAAATCGACCTCAGTACATTACTGGTGCTTTATTTTATCAACTCTGTAAGGATGAAAGGCAAAGTTAACCTCGGCGGGATTTGAACTCAGACCGTCAAGGACCGTAACTCTATGAAACAAAGCCTGTTGTCCGACACTCTATGGATAGTGCCAATCTACCAATCTCGTTTAATAATTATTTCTACTATTAGCACAAGGCCATCAATTACCCAGTACATTACTGGTACTTTATTTTATCGACCCCGTAAGGATGAAAGGCAAAGTTAACCTCGGCAGGATTTGAACTCAGAATGGCAAGGGCCGTAACTCAAAGCATGGCGTCCGACCCACTACTGATACTGCCAATTCACCGCCCTTCTCGTTTAATAATAAAAACATAATAATAATAAATATGCTTTCCTACAAAAGAGTACTTTAGTTGGAAACTCTACACGTGTTAAGAAAAAAGTATTTTCCTCTAAAGTGTTTGTTGAACTCACCATTGTTTGGCTTGAATTACAAAATATATATATATATATATATATATATATATATATATATATATATATATATATATATATATATATATATATATATATATGTATACATATATATTATATATATGTGGTGGCTGCCAACTCGTTTTCGAATACGGCCATTACTTTATATCCATGTAGGAGAACCCCTACGGATGCGCTGAACGAGTGTGACTTTTTAGTCCAGCCAGCGATTTGAAAACTCTGGTACAAACACTGCACTTGTGACAATTATTGACACCTAGTGTTGGGCCCATGGTACCATGTGATGACAAGTGCAGAAAGATCTCCAGATATAAAGCAATACACACACATATATATATATATATATATATATATATATATATATATATATATATATATATATATATATATATATATAATATACATCTATGGGAAGAGAGGGGATGCCTGCTCAGATGTTTCGAGGCTGGTCTCTATAGAGAAACGTCATCTTTTGTAGATATAAGTGTATAAACAGGTTATCATGCTGTAAAGATATAAACACACACACATGCATATTCATCCCTTATGCAGAAAAGGCAGAGTAGCACCTATGGCCATTTCTAGATTTGGTCTCAGACTGGAAGAACGTTATCCCCGTGTCATGAATCTAGAACCATTAATTGCACAGAATATATGGACTCTGATAAAGTCAACCAAACGAAATGTAGTGGAGGCCCGTGGCCTAATGGTAAGGGTGTTATACTTATGATTATAAAGTCGTGGATTCGATTCCTGGACTGGGTTGTGTGTTGTGTTCTTCAGTAAAACCTTTCAATTCCTGTTGCTACAGTGCACGTCACTGAAAATTAGTACTACCAGTAGCTGGAGGTTTAACCTGCGATGGACTGGCATCCTGTCCAGAGGCAGTCTCGTACTGTCTATCACTTCACGCCGCAAATACCGGGATAAGCACCGGCCTGATGAGCCTCCGGACTCAAGAGAGCTTTTAGACTTAGAAAGGAAATGTGGTGGTGTTCAACTGGCAAACAAGTAGTCTTTTTACAAGAGTCAATCAATTGATTACTCAATGCATCTCCATGTTACGGAAAATAAACAAACAGTAAACGTAAAGACACACATACACAGGTTTCCATAGAGATTCCACCTCCCGATATTTACTCATAAATCTTTGGTCAATCACGAGCTATAGAAGAAAGCAGTCAACGTACAACGTAATGGGACTTAACACAAGACCATAATATTACGAAGCGAATCTTTAACTATACAGTTATACCGAAGAAGTAATTAAAACATGTGTTAATCATTATACGAAACTTTCGCTTCGAATATGGAATTGAACCCTATCTCCTTAGGGGGTCTCTCTACTGTAGGTAAGGGATCCTCGTAAAATAGTAACTTTGTGGTCTTCCAAGTTAATTTCCGAAAGGAAACAAGCTTCAATTACATATATCGTATAAATGTAATTAATTTTATTTTCACTGCTTCACCATTGCGACTCTCCATATTTCACTGTCTTGTTTGTCGTTGTTGTAAACCGTAAACAACCATTAGAACATACATTAGAATGCTTAGAGCCCTCAGTTAACCATCCTTCATTAAAGAAATCTATCTTATGAACTTGTTACAGTAAGCTGTGAAACTTGGTAACTTTGCTTATCACGATTAATGAACGGAGACTGCACATTATATATTAGCTTAAACATATGGTATTGTGAGATACGATGTTTATAGTGGAGATAAATTAATGTAATTACGAGTGATTATTTTTTAGTAGCTTTGTGGGAGAGAAATTGAGGAAGCTTTGTAAGAGCTTTAAATGATGCTTGACAAGTAAGGAGTTGAAGGAGGAGTAAATTAACACGTCAACTTCAGTCGATATGCTAAATAAATAAATAATACACTAGAGAGAAATCGATTAGGTTGCAGGAAACATTAGAAGAAATACACGAAACATTACAGAAATAGTTATACTAAAGCAGTTACGGAAAACAAGTAATAATTATTAAAACAGAATAAAAATAGATTCACAATTCAAACAGTCAATATAAATTGTCGTGATACCATCCAAAGTAACGATTCTCAAGGTAAGGTGTACGCCCCACTGGTGGAGCGTAGGCGTTTAAGAATATGTCAGGAAATCATAAAAATAATTGTTTCTACTTTAGGCACAAGGCCACCAATTACCCAGTGCATTACTGGTACTTTATTTTATCGACCCCGTAAGGATGAAAGGCAAAGTCAACCTCGGCGGGAAATCATAAAAATAATGTTGATTGAGAAGATAAACTCGTTAGGTTGGTGTGAAAAGATGTGATTTATCAACACTACAAACAGGGAAACTGACTGTGAATCTTGAAATGTAGAGATTCAAGATTGATTGAAAATTACAAAATAAACCCTTCGAATGAAGAGGAATCTGCAGCCAGCATCAGAGGCAAGGTTTCCACTGAAGTGGCAATAATTGTTGGATGTGTGTTTGAGAAGATTGAGATATTGACGAAGTAATAGTAGAATATGTAATATATCTTCCAGTTTATACCAGTTCTTAATTTTCTGAATCGTGTTAAGATACTGTAAATATGTGCTAAAATATTTTTGTAGAAATCTACTTTACATTATATTGAGAAAGGAAGGTTTTATGTGTAATACTAGAGCTGCATAGCTAGAGGTTTTATCTAAGAATTTATTCTTTCTGATTTATTACACTAAGGCAAACAGGTTTTGCAGTCCAACATGGTAATATCTAAATGACAAACCCACACCTCCTCCTCCTCCGAACACACACACACACACACACACACACACACACACACACACACACACACACACACACACACACACACACACACACACACACACACACACTGACTCACTCACTCTCTCTCTCTCTCAACGAGCTTTACCAAATTTTAACTCATATCAACCCGAAGCTATAGTATAATAGCAAACATATAGACAAGGGCCTACGCAATAAGACTGAATCTGAAACTACATTGTTGCGAAGTGAACTTCTTAATCGGACAGCCTTGTCTGCGTCTATGTTAAGTTGTCCGTTCTGAGTTCAAAACCTTGTGTGCTTTTAGACTCTAATAAAAATCATTCACACCTTGTTCAATTCTATCGCTCCATGCTAAAGTTCAACTCAATACTAGAAGCTATTTTAACCTTTTCCTTACTATATTTTAATGAAAACCACTGCTTATAGTTTTCAAATCTCTCTCTCTCTTTCTTTCTCTCCGTCTGTCTCTCCCACTATGATATCGTTTTCTTGAAAACACAAGATATTCCTCAATAGTTACAATAAAGCACAAAGTATACAGCAATGACATGTGGTACTACATTTTATCGAACTCTGAAAGAATAGAAAGCAAATTTGATATTAATGTCGGTGGGGTTTGCACTCAGAACGTAAAGTTTCGTACTCTCAGTCGTTTAAAACCCCATGAAACCGGGTAATATGATACTACTAGCGATTCTACCAATGCACTGAACTTATCAGCCATAATATGCCGTGTTATATATATGAGAAAGCGATACATTTTGGGAGGTCCTACTATATCAGGTGTTAAACTAATATATTTCTTCATTGTACTGTGTTGTTTGCTTTTTTGTTTTCGTATACTTTTTACTTAGATAAATGAATAATGTAATTGTTTAAACATTACACACACCTATTTCCTATCTCAGTCAGGTAGCTAAGAGAAGTTTTATTTCCAATCATAACATTCCGGATTTTAACCCTACATTTGTTTAAGTAAATAGCTCTTTCTTCAACGATACTCATATATTATTTAATCCTGTATGTCATCACTCCCCGCTCTCTCACTCACTCACTCACTCTCTCTCCTACTCACCCACTCTCCCACTCACCCGCTCCTCCACTCACTCTCTCTCCCACTTACTCTCTCCCACTTACTCTCTCTCCCACTCTCTCTCCCAGTCTGTCCTGTGCTCAAATCTATTCATATGGCATATATTGGCATCTAACCTTATGCCCATTTTCCTTAAAATAAAAGATGCTAAAAGGTATTTAAGTATGCATAACATAATGTTTATATTTTATTTAGAATATCTAAATACAGAAAGTAATAAAGGAGATATTAGAAACATGTATTATACGAAAATTATATAATATTTACAGAACTTCAGTATATACAATGTTTTTACACACACACACACATAAAAGAAACTTCGTTCTCTCCGTCTCATTGTATTTCTCAATAACAACAATAATAATCACCTGTCATTAGTCTGAGTTCAAATCCCACTGAGGTTAACTTTGCCTTTCATCCTTACGGGGTCGATAAAATAAAGTACCAGTAATGCACTGGGTAATTGATGGCCTTGTGCCAAAAGTAGAAACAATTATACTGAGTCTTTCAATCCCGCCGAGGTTAACTTTGCCTTTCATCCTTACGGGGTCGATAAAATAAAGTACCAGTAATGCACTGGGTAATTGATGGCCTTGTGCCAAAAGTAGAAACAATTATACTGAGTCTTTCAATCCCGCCGAGGTTAACTTTGCCTTTCATCCTTACGGGGTCGATAAAATAAAGTACCAGTAATGCACTGGGTAATTGATGGCCTTGTGCCAAAAGTAGAAACAATTATACTGAGTCTTTCAATCCCGCCGAGGTTAACTTTGCCTTTCATCCTTACGAGGTCGATAAAATAAAGTACCAGTAATGTACTGGGTATGTGCTGGCCTTGTGCCAATAGTAGAAACAATTATACTGAGTCTTTTTTTAAATGCCTGTTGCATTGTTAGACATACGTATTCTTTTTGTTTGTTCGCGCGTTACGTTTGAGAGAGAGGGAAGAGGTGGAATAATATTTCCCTCTTTATATATAGATAGCATGACGAACGGGCGGACATGCAGACATGGGCTCTTATAGTATAGATTATAAACAAGAGTACTTGTGTGCTAGAAAGAGCAGTACATTATCCCCCCTCCCTCGCCCCCTCCCTCATTCTGTTTTCGGAAAAAAATCGATGGCGATATATCGGAGGTCAGATAAATTGAAAATACAGGAACAACCTTAATTATAATCAATTTCATTTAGTGTTATTAGCGGTCAACATATAAACAAATAAACTTCCTTTTGATAAGTATTATAAATATGTTGACTATTTATGCAATTATATCCTAGAAATAAAATATTAGTTTATTTATTTCATCATTAATCACTTCCACGTGTCAGTAATCAGCAAGAATTGTAGGGTTTCTCTTATGCAAACCATTAATTTCCTAGTTTATATGATTGTTTATGTAACTAGCAAAGCTGGTAAATATAACATACCAATCCTCGACTTTAAAAATCCCGCCAAGGTTAACTTTGCCTTTCATTCTTACGGGGTCGATAAAATAAAGTACCAGTAATGCACTGGGTAATTACTGGCTTTGTGCCAAAACGTAGAAACAATTATTGACGGTATGGGTCCACTAGTTTGTTTAGCAGAGAGTTGTATATTTTCTGAACGGGGTTAAGTTGGTGTGAACATGTGCTAAAGTATGTTTGCAAGAATCTACTTTACATTATATTAAGAGAGGAAAGTTTGTATATGTAACACTAGAGCTGCATAGTTAAAGGTTTTATCTAGGAATTTTTTTCCCTTTCTGATTTATTACACTAATGCAAACAGGTTTTGCAGTTCAACCTGTTAATATCTAAACGGCACGTATACGCACACGCAGACACACATAAATGCATAAACACATTTACCGACACACACACACCTGCATACAGCCACCTAACTACATACTCCTGCATGAATACACGCATAAGCCAAATTACTTGCACATACACCCATACACATCTTCACCCTCCTTCTACACATACGCTTACCGGCGCACATGCCTGTAACCACACACACACAGATTCGTACATCCAGCTAGATACACATCTAGCTAGATACACACGCACACACACACCTAGCTAGATACACACGCACTCACATCTAGCTAGATACACATGCATACGCATCAAGCTATCTATAGACACGGACGGACGGACAGGCAGACGGGCGGGTTCGGGCGAGCGGACGGACGGACAGACAGGAAAAATGCCTTGCGGTACAGTATCCATTGTGGTGGGTGTTCTAATCTGACTTCAAATCCCGCTGAGGCCAATTTTTCGGTGTTACTAAGTAAACTATAAATTAAATACTGAGGTGGATTCCTCTCCTTCTCTCTCTCTCTCTCTCTCTCTCTCTCTCTCTCTCTCTCTCTCTCTCTCTCTCTCTCACTCTCTCTCTCTCTCCCTCTCTCTCTCTCCCCCTCTCTCTCTCTCCCTACCAGTCAAAATCGGGTTGTGTTCAAATCTGGAGACGGATGGGCTCTAACAAGTTTAAAAGTTTTTAATACACGTTATATATAAGGACGATACTCCTATGAATATTCAACGAAGGTAGATACTCAACTATCACTCACCCCACACATGTCTCTCTTCCTCTCTCTCTCCCTCTCTCTCTCTCCCTCTCTCTCTCTCTCTCTCTCTCTCTCTCTCTTTCTCTCTCTCCTTCATATATATATATTTATATATATATATATATATATATATATAAAGAGCGTGAACCTAATAAACTTTTATTTGTACTGCCTCTCTGTTTTTGCTCCCGCCCAAGTGTTCACCGGGAGGCTATATATATATATATATATATATATATATATATATATATATATATATATAAACGTATAAACGGAAAAAATGAAACGAAATTGGTTTTCTCACTCTTACGGCTGTTACTTAAATATAAGTATGTATGCGTACATACATATATGTATACAGACGTACAGTAGTATGCACATATATACATACATGCACACATATATATATGTACGTATGGATTTACCGAACATTTATTATAATGCTCTGTGTGTTTGTAAACAAACATCCCGTATTAAGCCGTAGTGTCTAGCAACCATCGATGCTCATTTGTTCAACACTGACAAAGGAACGCTGTACTAGTTTCAAGCTTATTAGCTATCGTCAGCAACGTATACCTTCCTGCCAGATGATTGAACGTCTGAAAGCATATACTTTCCTTATGCATATTAACGGCTGAGCAGCCTAATTTGCATATCGAGTGAGTTAATCGGCCGGGTGCACCGAAAACGATAAACGGAATAAAATGAAACGAAATTTCATTTCTCACTCTTAGTACGGCTGTTTCTTAAATATAAGTATGTATACGTACATACATATATGTATACAGACGTACAGTAGTATGTATATATATATATACATACATGTACACATATATATATGTACGTATGGATTCACCGAACATTTATTATAATGCTCGGTGTGTTTGTAAACAAACATCCCGAATTAAGCCGTAGTGTCTAGCAACCATCGATGCTCATTTGTTCAACACTGACAAAGGAACGCTGTACTAGTTTCAAGCTTAATAGCTTGAAACTAGTATGTATACGTATGGCAGGAAGGTATACGTTGCTGACGATAGCTAATAAGCTTGAAACTAGTATACAAAGCAGTCAAATTCATAACAATTTTATAAAATCCAATACTTTGCAGTATTCCCTTATCTAAGGTGTACGTCATGAGTTAAAATCTTCTTTACCTTTCAGTTATATAACGACACTAATTTAGTCGATTAACACTATATATGGAGGGTTGTAGAAATGTGAGAAACTATTATTTAATTAGAATTCGATGCTGGACGCTCTGGCAGGGCGTTAAAATAAAATGCCTTGTAGACAAAAACATGGTCAAGTTTTAAGAAGACAATTCGGACAAAAGAAACAATGATTCCATTACTGACACTATCTGCCGGACACAACTCTTCACAGAATGAGCATTGTGAAATAAATTATTTTCTGAAGGAACACAAAAGGCCGATCGGTCAGGAATAGAAGAAACCTTATAATCGTGACCCTAACAGTTTAACCACTAGGCAATGCTTTAGGTTTATTCATTATAACCATCTGTTCATATATTTTCCAGATCATGATGATGAAACACAAAGTCGACTCTGAAAATATCACAACGTAAAACTGTGGAGTAAAACTAATTCCCTATGATATTTAGATGAATAAATCTTCCACCGATTTCGACGATGAACATTCAGTTTTTGAACAACTTAATGTTCAACTAGCGGCTAAGTATTCTGCAGATGCATCTAACATTAACGTAATTTCCAAGCTATGCCAGAGTGACAGGGTGGAAAAAGGCTGAAGCTCATTGCAGTCACAGTCCATTTAAAAGGCTTCCGAACGGCTTCCGTCTACCCAAATACACTCACATAGGTTGCATCGTCTTGATGCTAGAGTAGAAAATACTTGCCCAAAATATCACACAGTTGTATCAAACCCAAGAGCTTGTAATTGCATAGAAAACTTTAGACCTGTCAACTCTTCCTGTCCGACGGGGAGGTCTCCCACCCACTTTGGGGTGGGTGTGAGATGACCTCTCTTGTGAAAATCAGTATAGCTTTCATTACGTAAAATCTCCCCACTTTAACTCATTTCTCCCCCTTTTGGGGCACTTTTTTTCACGATATTCCCCGTTTGCGTTTTTAGAGGTTGGTAGGTCTGTAACTTCTTAAACACTTGACCATGTTACATTCGTTTGCAATACAAAATATATTTTAGTTACTTTAACGTCGTTCTAAGCAAACACGAAACATTCATGAGATAAATATGAGAAAATGTCTGTTTGATTGATACAACAATGCATGCATGGTCCTGTAACTCCTGGTGGAGCCGTAGGGGTCCCGTAGTGACTTACTGCATTTCTAGGGTATTTTAAAACCTGACGCAACCCATCTCCTCTCCGGATTTAAATACAGCAGATTTCTTCGAGATAATGATAGTGCGAGAATGGAAGTGAGAAAGGGATATAGAGGACGAATAGAACCCAGTACTAGACTGATACTTTTTATATCGATCTGGAATGAACGAAAGGCAAGGTTGAGCTCGGCGGAATTTGAACGCAGAGAGCGGAAACGAATACTGCAGAGCGTTCTGTCCGAGGTTCTCACGACTGGGCCAATTCACCGTCCATATCGATAATACACTGTAAATAGAGATAGAATTTTTACTGTGAATCATATTAATCTAGATCTATACATCTATTACAGAGATATTGAACTTTATCTAATTAAGATTAGGAAATGATCATCGAACCACGTAGAGTGGGAGTAAATATTTAAAATATCAGCAATTAATAGAAAAGTAATGTAATTATATCGATATTATATCGATTAAAATTATGGAAGAATTGATAACAGTTAATTTAGAATTTTCTCTCTATTTATCAGGCCAATTTTCCATGATTGGTGCGTAATGTAAATTGTGTTGCATGGATTTTGGTTTATCTGCTTATTAGTTAAGAGGATCGTATTGTTTGCTCAGCAGCTCATAGAATATCTCGTAGTGTATATTCTGGTTCTCTCCCTTCTGAATTCAAATCCCACACAAGTCAAATTTGTCAGTCATCTATTCGGGTTGATAAAACAAACTATCAGTCAAGCCAACAGTGCAGGTTCATGTTCAAGTCTTTTCTACTATTGCCTTGGTTTTGAACAATATTTTGTGTGCGGAATTCAATAAACAAAATATTAACACAACATAGTTCTGTTCATTCTCATTCTCTAATGGTGCTGTTATTTACTGCGAATTCATACTTTCCGTTTGGGTTTAATTATCTCCCTTTCTTTCGACAACTTCCGTCTAAACTCCTCTGTCCTTTTCCAGTGACACTCGATTCGATTGCACGATTGTCTCTGTTCCTAAAAGACAGTAATAGACTAAAAGGCAAACGCCAGCCCTAACAGCGTTAGCCTTCTCTTGCGTGTCCAGTCCTTTTAAATCCAGGTATTTTATTATTTTGTTTTGTCACCAGTTTCAAATTAGTTTTACAATGTGGGAGTGTCAAATTTTAAATCACCCAAACTAACTAAATACTGTCTGTTCGTTGTTTACGCGAACTTGAAGTACGAGAATTCACTTTCTCTTTAAAAAAATATTAAATATTCACTTTGCGCGAATAACGCGCTAAAGGCGTGTGGCTTTTAATTTTTTATTTATCAGAAATATAATATGCGAAATACGCGAATTACGCATCTTCACATAAAAAGCGAACAGACAGTATTTCGAAATGAATAGGTGATGAGCTGACTTCTTTGTTTTCGTTTTGTTCTAATTTGCCATCACATATGTGCTAAACTTGTACATTTAACTATTTCTCGCGTGTTACCACTATGTCTTTTTCTTTTACTGATATTTCAGTTGCACGCACGCAAGCACGCAAGCACCCAAACACACACACACACACACACACACACACACACACACACACACACACACACACACACACACACACACACACACACACACACACATTTATATAAATATTTGAAGGGATTTCACATAATTTTACTTTACCAAATTCAGTCACATGGAATTGATCAATCCGAGTCTATAGTAGAAGTCACTTGCCTAAGATGCCACCAAGTCGGACTGAACACAAAACCATTTGGTTGCGAAGCGAACTTCTTAATGGCAGAACCATACATTTATATTTGTTTACCTCAAATGCTGCACAATATCTATTTACTCAATGACATTCCTTAATTGTTGAAAGACAGTAATAGACTGTAAATTTCTTTCAATGTGTGTCTACATTTATACAGGAAATCTATTTTGACGATCTATGACATAATCAAAGTGTTTACCTTACCAATCATAATTGTTTCTACGTTTGGAACAAGGCCATCAATTACCCAGTACATTACTGGTACTTTAGCAATTAAACACTATGGCTTCTCGGCTTTAAAGAGATATTTAAGTTGTGACATATATTAACTTCAGCATCCTAGCTCTCATGAAAGATTTTGTGTCATCATTTATATACCGATGTTTCACAATAAGACAAATCTCGAATACTAATACACAATATAAAGTGGTCGTTCTATTTTCTTTCGTAACGCCTACCATCAAGATGACCACGTAGTAGTATGTGTGTGGGAAGTGTTCGCGGTACGGAAACCGGAAAGACCACAGATCAGGATACTATTCTATGCATGTTTAGGTACAGAATTGTAGAGTTGTTAGTAATTACCGAATGAATGGATTCGTGAATATAAGCGACCGAAATGGGATTTCTTCCGAAGAGTGTCTGGAGTAGCCCTACTTAATAGAGTGTGTAGCACGGATATCAAGAAGCCGCTACTTCTCCAGTACTATAGATATGTGGTTAGAGTATCTAAGGAACGAATCGCAGGACAGATTTTAAAGAGCAAAGGCCAACCGACATGAGACCCAGAGGTAGAGCACGAACAAGGTTTGATAACATCCATAAGCTCCGTTGTTTTTACTTAAGGATCCAGCAAATCATTCGGTTACAGTTACTTCTGATAGGACCCTCTGGAAGACATATCTTCGGCCTCTGCTCTCACGACCTTTTCAAAAATACGTGGCTTAAGTAGATCGTGGAGACTGGAGGATACGTTAGTCCTTTTTTTGTTATTCATTAGTTTTCAAAATATAGCAACTTACAGTGAAGAACTGTCTACGACGTCGAAACGTCCTTGACACCGAGAATAGAATACTATGATTATGATATCAAGTTGTTTCCATAGTCTTCCGTGGTCAAGGTTTCAGTGTTTATATGTCTTGGCCTGCAAGAGTAAAAAAAAAAGCAACAACACATTATCAATCCGGTCCACAGCCAAATCGAGTTGCTAACGTCCTGCAATAAATCGGTTCTTTGCAACAGCTTCTATTAAAGTTTTGAAATCAGCTGATAAGAAAATCCAAATGGTGGCCAATTTCACCCACAAGGCATGTCCGACCTGAGATTAGGGTAAAGGGCACATGACCAAGACGCCACGCAGTGGGATCAAACTCGGGGCCTAATGATTTCAAAGCGAACCTAATAACTATTCGTCTATGATTCGTCCGCCTAGCTCGCTAGACTGATCCAGTGAGAGTTATAAATATTGTTATGGTCTCAATGTAGACTCGTTGTCTTGTATACGATCTACTGAATATGAGTTTAGATCTCCGACTCGCTTCAGTGTTGCCCAATAATTCCAGATTATTAAAAACGAAATCAAAACGATATTTATATTAATATTAGTGTAATGGTAAAAAAATAAATGTAAATTTAATATATTTTGCCACGAGGAAAAATAAGATCAAAATTTCAAGCACAAGTCCTTCATCAAGATACAGAAGAGAGATAATAGGCAAGAAAAACGTCCAAGTATTATCTAAATGTTATGATAATAATGGATGAAGAAAGTGAGATGTTAGGTATGTAGCTTCTGTGTAGAAGAGATTGGATATTTAGGTTAATGTATCGACCTGTACTAAACATAATGAAAGAGTTCACTTTTATTCTAACCTTTGGATATGAAGAGAAATGTATATAATATATAAAGCAATTTAGAAAAGTTTCCGAAATATTTCGTTTCTAAATTGAAGAATATCCCAGAGGAATTACGAGATATTTTGAAGAGGTAGGGATGGTGTACTTTACTATTTATGGTTGCTATCTTTATAAATTGAGACAAACCAGAGTTAATGGGCAAATACTATCTTTTATAGCATTCTGATCTGTAATAACACGTGTAATATTACAGAAACATACGCCAGCTTCGCCTTTACTATAATATTTCCGTCTAAGGTGATTTATAACCGGCGAAATGTTCTGTGACACTATGAAGACAATCGGTAGAGGAAAGAAAGAATGATGGGAAGATTAGAAGCAATAAGCGTTGTTCGATTTGAAATTACTGCTAGGATTATCGACGCAGCATGGCCGAATGCTTAAGGAATTCGATTCATAATAATAAAGTCCCAGGTTCTTTCGCAAAGCGTAGTATCTTGGGATATGTTACTAACTTACAGCTTTGGGTCGAGCCATGCATTGTGAACGAAATTGAGTCGAGGGGAAACTACTTGGAAGACCATCGGATAGACTATACCCGTAATTCAAAGATCCAGCTTTGCCACTCGCTGTCGCAGTGAATCTCCCTGAGAAGTACTTTAGGAGTACACCTACAAGTTAATTTCATAAGTACGCTGTAACGTTGATCGAAAGTCCAGAGTATCCAAACTCATTAGAGAATGTCTACATCAACTGTTATTTATCATAACGTTACTAGGTACTTAGCTGCAAATTTGTTTAGAGAGAAGAAAAGGTCTTCGACGGAAATATCTACGGAAATATATCTTTGCTAAGAAATTGAAAACAAATAAAATAAAATGAAATAAAGAATTAGATGTGACTTTACAGCCACACGCACACATATGTGTGTCTGTGTATGTATTTATAAGTGTCTGTATATATATATATAATATATATATATATATATATATATATATATATATATATATATATATATATATATATATATATATATATCTGTGTGTGTGTGTGTATAGATATGTATATATGTATGTATATATATGTATATATATGTATGTATATATATGTATATATATGTATGTATATATATATGGGTGTGTGTGTGTATACACATTAATGCCTTCTATTACATCATAGTATATTACTTCAATTGCTAACAGACATTGAACGATGACATTGCATTAATCCATTTGACCTTAACAAACTTCAGTATCACTGATTTCATCTGACAGCAATAATATTAACGAGACTTTTCAATTGTTATTTTAGTCTTAGCCTCATAACTTATTAAAGTATCGAATACAGAAAATATCTCCGTGGAATGGTTTACACAAAAATATGCCATTTTTATCAAGAGATTTGAATCCAATCAGTGAGAGGAAATCTATATGTGAATATATATATATATATATATATATATATATATATATATATATATATATATATATATATATAATATTATAATGAAATAACAGGAGGCTGGACTTGTGTAAATCCATGAAAGGTTTATTATACTATGATCATTTCGAAATATAATAAGTGAATGCAATAGATAAAATCCATGGGGCTGAAAAGCAAATCCCCCTCCTGGGTAAATGAATAGTACTGGTTTTGTACAAGGATGGCCTAACAATGCGGGCTGACTTTTCGCTGGCGCACCTGAAGCCTGTTATACATTCCTAGAGTGCTCGGAAAAATTGATTTCCATATCTTTCGCTACGCGATATCACTCAGAGTGAATGGGCTGCGCAAGCCTGTGGTCGCCGCATGCTGTTTGACGGCTAAACAAAGACATAGTCTTTACTCTATAATAAAATTCAAGTTACTTCATAAAAGACTCTTTCTTTGCTTAAACCCCGCAACCTTAAAAATGTTAAACTGTTTAACTTTCAATTTTCTAATTTCTTTAATTTTATAATGTTAATATTAAAGATTAATTTTTTAACTTCATCCTATAAATCTAAACAAAAATGTAACGTTCCAATCTTCTGCTCACACATTATAACATACAGATCCCCACCATATTTACCCCTGCTAAAATACGGGTCATTTTGAAAATATTTTTTTCGCGCCGTTCCTGGCCTGACTGTAGTCTGACATTAGTACCGAACTTTCGACATTAACCCTGACTTTTCCTCTTCTTCCTTTTCTTCCGTCCCCATTCTTCTCTCTTCTTTCTTTTTTCTTGTGGCACGATATTAACGCTGACTTATGTTCCTCTCCCTTTCTGTTTTCCTCTATTTGACCGGTAGTAGCACACTATAAGCTTTAGCCACGTCACTTGAGGGCGACCGGCAAGGGTGGAAGATGCTGGATGGCGGTCGTCCTCCGGTCTTTGATTTTCAGCCCCATGGTTTTTATCTATTGCATTCACTTATTATATTTCGAATACCTGATGATATCACCGGATTCATACGGAACCCGGTTATTGAAATGATCATAGTATAATAAACCTTTCAAGGATTTGCACAAATCCAGCCTCCTGTCATTTCATTATAATATTTAACTCCGCACTAGCACCACCAACTACAAAAACAAAGACGGTTGAACTGCTTTACGTTGAGTACTCTCCATATTATTACATTGAGATTGACCATACGGAATTGACCAGCTCTATCCAGTGGTGAACCTCAAACCTAAATATATATATATATATATATATATATATATATATATATATATCCATACTAGCGTGGAAAAATGGACGTAAAACGGTGTTGATGATGATATAAGATGAATTGGCAGAATCGTTTAAACGTTGGATAGAATACTTTGCGGTATCTGTTTCGGCTCTCTGTTCTCTGAGTTCAAATACTCTCGACGTCAACTTTGCCTTTCATCTCTTCCAGGTCGTTAAGAAAAGTACCAGTATAATACTGGAGTTGATTCTTCATTTATATTTCTTTCTTACTTCCATTCTATCGCCAACTATCCTTCTCTTGGAGAAATGTGCTCTATTTAGTCTTGGTTTAAAAATATCCAAGAAAAGCCGTTGTCAATACGGCACCCCAACGACTCCCTCACGTGTTACGGGATAAGAGGAAAGGATAATTTATATAAAAATTGATTTTTGCATAATACGCAAGCCACCATTAATACTAAATTATGGAAGTTTAATAATAATTATGTGAAGAGGGTGGTGGATTGTCAAAATCATTTGAACGTCGGATACAATGCTTTGTAGCAATAGGGTATGGCTGTTCACATTCTGAGTTCAAATACTACAAATGTCAGCTTAGCCGTTCATTCTTCTGGTGTCACACGAATAAAGTACCAGTAAAGTATTGTGGCTGATTTAATCAAATTTGTTCTTTCCGCAAATTTATTGGCCTTGTTCCAATATTAGAAATCAATATTTGTAAATTAACAGAATCTTCATGGCATCGAATAAAATACTTTGCGGTATTTATTCCGGTTCTTTATGTTTCGAGTTTCAATCACTCTTTAGGCTACTTTTCCTTTAACCCTTCCAGGATAAAAAATAATAAGTACCTGTCAAGTACCGGAGTCGATATAATCGAATTTCCACTCATTCTCCAAATTACTAGTCTTTTGCCTAAAATAGAAGCTATTATCATAAAGGATAGTGTGTTATCACAATCATTAACATATCGGAGAGAATAAATACAGCAAAGGTGGAGAACCGAACCGTCCATACCACACATTGATTGAGCAGCTGCTACACTCATCCTTGGAACCTGACGGAGCTCCATTATATTCCGTGTATGTATATGTATGTAGATATATCTACACACACACACACACACGCACACACACATACATCCACACATCCACACTTTATTCATCTCTCTGTATATATATATATATATACATATATATATATATATATATAATATATGTTTGTGTGTATGTGCAATCATTTATATAAAGCTATCACAGTGTCATCCGTTGGATGTCTTCATTCAATTTATAAAATTGAACTGAAATGCAGAATGTATTTAGGTTTATGTGCAAGAAAAGTTGAATTCAATTTACGTCCTCGTTTTACAAATGTTTTCCTTCTGTTAATAACAGTTCACACCATTTAACATGGAAGATTTTTAAAAGCCTTCAAAGGTTTATTTTACTTTATTTTTATTTTTTGAATTGTATATTTAATGATCATGTTTGGAAAACACTTCTGATTATTTTGTTTGTAAAACGAGGTTTAAACAAGCATAGAATAAATATATCTACTATTACCAAGTATCGACAAAATTAAATTGCAAATAGATGTTAGTTTTCTTCATGTCACAATCTACTCATCAGTAACTGATATAATACTGAATTTTAACGACCATGTTTCGATTATGTTGTAAAATGTGGCATAAGGGCGGTGGATTGGCAGTATCTTTAGAGATATAATGCGGCATATAATTA
>OZ024741.1:126611305-126641305 GCA_964016885.1 Eledone cirrhosa
CCGTTAAGGGTGAAAGTAGCGATTCTTTGTTATTTTAATAAATATATATATATATATATATATGTGTGTGTGTGTGTGTGTGTGTGTGTGTGTGTGTGTGTGTGTGCGTGTGTGTGCTGAATTTAACCTTTTCAAAAATATCTTATTCCTCTTTCTCCTTTTGCATAAAATCACTCCCACTTTTCTCTATAATCTATTTTTTTTCTTAAAAAAAAAAGAATTTCTCTGAACAACCTTTCTTTTGTGTTTCAAATGTATACGACGGCGACATAATCTTCTCGTTGTAAATCTTTGGACAACATCTGGCCTCAAGCATAAAGACCACATGTTGCCAGTATATAAGACTATTGAATGAAAGCTTCTTCCATTGATGTGCTGTCTGTCTCTCAGGTCATCTTACAACGAGGGGGAAGTCCTACTTAATACTGAACAATATCAATATCAACAAGACCACCAGCATACACCATTAACAAGACTACTACATTTCCCATAAGTTATCATCATATCATCATCATCATCATTATTATTGTGGATTGGCAGTATCAGTAGAGGGTCGGACGCCATGGTTTCCAGCATAGTTACGTCCCTTTACGATCTGAGTTCAAATCCCGCCGAGGTTGACTTTGCCTTTCATCCTTACGGGGTCCATAAAATAAAGTACCAGTAATGCACTGGGTATTTGCTGGCCTTGTGCCTAAAGTAGAAACAATTATTATTATTATTATTCATAGTGAGGATCGATCCACTGCCTTCCTTAGGTCAGGAAGAGCAGGAAATTTTCCTCTGTCTGGTGGCAGTTGCGAAAGAGGTTATATGGTGGACCAGATTAAAAGGACTGAAGACAGACACTTTTCTCTTCGGCCAATCCCTCATCAACTTCTTCTAGTTTCACCTGGAAAGGAAGGTGAGGGTGGAAAGAGAAGTGCTGCTCCCCAGGACATTTGCTAAAAGGAGGGTGAATGTGGCGAGAATGGCTCGTGTTAATGGGCCTGCTCTGAACATCGCCTATAGGCTAGCTAACTTGAGGAGAGGGGTGCTCTCCCTGGGTGCCATAGAAGCGCAGGGTGGTTCAGGATTGGTGGGGTACCCGAGTCACCCCAGGGTCGTCCACCCTCTATCGGGGAATTTATTTTGTTATATTTATGCATAGTTTATTTTATATTTTTATATTTTCATTGTTAAATTAGTCTTGCCATTGTGCACATTTACTCGACCTTATTGTAAACCCCCACTGTCCCTGTCTTTGTATTGTCCCCTACATGGCGGCCCTTGTGGCTAATAAATGAAATCATTATTATTATTATTATTATTATTATTATTATTATTATTATTTGCATTTATCTTGCTTTATGTTCATACGAGTTATCACCAAGTCACAACCAGTGACCTCAAGAGACAAGATCCGCCATGTTCAGGAAAGAACATACATACACACACATGCATCTTTAGGTGTTTAGACTTGTGATGTACTTATATTGACAGAATCTTCCTTAGTATATGGGCAGTTCCCATTAGTACTATCTTTTGTATTTCTTATTTACGCGGGTTTCCTGGGATTTGCGATAAGTAATCATTAGACCCTTAGGTATCATGCCTAGAGCGCCTACAACCACTGGTATTGTATTAGTTCTCAATTTCCACATTTTTCCAATTTCTATCTCCAGGTCCTTATACTTGCTCAATTTTTCAAATGTTTTTATAGATACATTCTTGTCTATTAGAACGGACATATCAATTAGCAGGCATACCCTCTTTTTAAAGTCCTTCAGTATTATATCAGGTCTATTTGCATCTATTTTTCGGTCTGTTTGGATGCTAAAGTTCCACAAGATTGAGATGTGATATTTTTCAAGTATGGGAGGTCGTTGATGCTCCCACCAATTTTTTTGTTGGGGCAGGTCAAAATGCTTACACATTATCCAATGTATGTATTGTGCAGCTCTGTCATGCCTGTTTAGGTATTCGGTTGGAGCTATAGGACTGCACATTGAAATTATATGGTCAATGGTCTCTGGTTGTTTTTTACATACACAACATAATGGGTTGCATCCATTTTTTATTATGTTGGCTTGGTAATTTTTTGTTGGCAGACACTGATCTTGTGCTGATATAATCAGTCCTCCAGTCTCCGTTTTCAGTCCAGAAGATGCCAACCACTGATGGGCTAAAGTTTTGTCAACATCAGGATTGTTAGCTCTTTCTGGGTATTTTCCATACAGAGGCTTTTCTTGCCATTTCTTAGCCAGTTTCTGTAGCAGTTCTTTCTTTGCAGTTACTTTTCCTGCTTTGCTTTTTCTGTGTTTTCCATTTCAGCAGTAAATGGGACTTCTGAAATTTGTAGTCTATTGCTGTATCTTTGTGAATCTTTTGTAATGGAGTATGATCTGTTGATGCTTTCGTTTTTCAAAACGAGTTTGATCATCCAATCATGTGATTCCCTTAGATATGTAGATAATCCAATTGTTGCAGTTTTCAACGCAATATCTAACTGGATTAACCCATGTCCTCCTTCTTTCCTAGGGAGATATATTCTATCTGTATCTGCCTTAGGGTGATGCATTCTGTGCATGGTTTAAAATTTTCTAATTTTTGTATCGAGCCTACGGATCTCTGTGCTTGACCAGTTAATGACATTGTAACTGTAGGTTACTACTGGTATGGAAAGCGTGTTTATGGCATCGACCCTATTCCTTGCATTCAATTCCGTTCTTAAGATTGCTCTTACTCTGCGGTAACATTCCTTCCTTATCCTTTCCCTCATTGTCGAGTGCTTGATTCCGTCTCCTTCACAAACACCGGATATTTGTAAGTTTCCTCTTGATCAAGTTCTCTTATCACATTCCCCCCGATCAAGATTAATGTCTGAACCTTTCAGCAGCTTTCCTCTGGTGAACGTTGCTTTGGCGCATTTATCTAGTCCAAACTCCATTTTAATGTCATCACTGAATTGCTCCACAGTGGATAATAGCCCTTGCAATTGTTCATCATTTTTTGCAAATAGTTTCAGATCATCCATGTAGAACAAGTGCTTAATGGTTTTGTTATAGACTTTATATCAATGTTTTGTTTCATTGAGCATTTTACTTAATGGTATAAGTGCGATGCAGAATAAAAGCGGGGATAAAAAGTCACCCTGAAAAATTCCACAATTAATATTAACTCCTTCAGCTTCCAGTGATTCCTTTTCACTATTCAAAAGGTGTGTCGTTTTCCATGTCTTCATACTGAATGACAAGAACCTCCTGACAACGGGAGATATTTTGAAAATCTCTAAACATTTTGCAATCCAACTGTGTGGCAAACTATCGAATGCTTTTTTATAATCTATCCAAGCAATTGATAGATTTTGTGTCTATTATGACAATCTTCCAGTATCATTTTGTTAATCAAAAGCTGATCCTTACAGCCATATGAGCCTCGTTTACACCCTTTCTGCTCATTGGGAAATAGGTCATTTGTTATCAGATGATCATATGTATATTCAATTAGGAATGATGTTAAAATTTTATACATTGTGGTCAAGCAAGTTATCAGTCTGTAATTTTTGGGATTGTTTGTCTCATCATTCTTCGGAAGCAGGAATGTAATGCCGTTAACTACCCATGATGGTATCTTTTTTGCTCCTTAACTATTTCATTGTAAAGTTGGGCTAACAGCTCATGAGACTCTGTGAAGGCATTTATCCAAAAATTTGGTATTTTGCCTTTTCCTGGGGATTTCCATTTGCTGGTTTTTCTAAGAGCCAAACGCAACTGTTCAACTGTTATATTTTTCCATATTTGTTCCTGAAGGTGAGCTGTATCTTTCATTTGTCTGTCTATCCATGGGGCATGTATATTATTAACTTTTTCTTCGGCTCAGATCTTTTCCCAGAATTCTTGCTCTTCCTCCTTGGGTGGTATTGATTTAGCAGTTATTGTTGACTTGCCAATTTTTCTGTGGATGTTTCTTTGGTTGTTTTTATTATTATTATTATTATTATTATTATTATTATTATTATTATTATTATTATTATTATTATTATTATTATTATTATTGTTGTTATTCCTTGAATCTCAGTCATTGATGTTGGTTAACTGGAAAGTCCGTTGGATTGAATATCAAGCCACTACCTGCAGCCTCAGATATTCAGGACGTATCGGAGGGTTCTTGCTGTTCCAAGCAAGCATGCCTTTTGAAGCGTTCCAAAAAGCGTGAAGGGGCCGATTTTCTTTAACCATCCCTGGAAACTTTTGGAGATAGTCCCCAGTGCGCCTATGACAATCGGGATCACTTTGACTTCATGGCAGTTCCAAATCCTTTTCACCTCCCACTTTAGGTCCTGGTATCGGTTAATTTTCTCCCTCTCCTTCTCTTGCACTCTCGTGTCGAACGGGCAGGCCACATCCACAATCAGGCACGATCTTTTTTATTATTATTATTATTATTATTATTATTATTATTATTATTATTATTATTATTATTATTATCATTGGCGACCTACGTAGTAAATCGTATCATCGTGAGCTCCGCACAGGTTTGTTATTTTCAGTTGTTTAAAATTACCATTTATGGAAAATTTTTATTGTTAACTGTATATAAGTGCACATACATTGATTTCTGAAAAGGACACTAAAAAATATTGGGGCCTTGAGCCCAAAACTTAAACTTTTTCTAATTATCAAACAAACAAAAAAATTTCTTTGAAAAATCATGGCTGACTTAGAGTCACACCTTCCTCCCAAAGTAACACCCCACACCGACACCACCATTGTAAATATTACTACGTTTGCCAACACTAAAAATATAAGCAGTAGCAATATTTTAAATTTGTCTCAGCCAAACATTCATTTCCCGCCATTACCAATGACTGCAGTTGTTAAAGCCGCCACCCCCACCACAGCGACATCAGAAACAAAAGAAAAAATAAATTAACTCGTGATATCGAAATGAATTCAACCAAAATGAACTCTTCCACACTGAACACTACTGACGCCACCACCACCACAACTGAAACTAAAATTAATAATAACAAAAATAACGATAACAACAACAGCAACAATGACATTAAGAAAACTACCCTGAGTTTTGCCAGAGCAGCAAAATAGTGCGAAGCATTTCAGGTAACTCAGGAGGAATTAGAAGAAGCCAAAAAAATGGTAAAGAAAGATGGGTACAGGGTCAGCCTCACCCCCACCCCACCTAATAAAATGGAACATCGTCTTATCGAACAATTAATATAAAATCGCACCGAGTGGAACGGGCATCCGATTCCCAAATCCCAAAAGCTTTGGGACATGTGTGGGAAAACAAAAACCACACCAAACGTGGGCAGAAATATGGAACCGTGGACGTGTTCTTTGAAACACCACAGGAGGCTAGAGAACACTCCATGGCCCCATTAAGAAGTGACTTCACACTCGTCCCAAGCTATTGTGGCTAGAGACACCTAAAGATCAGGGTGACCCACGTTCCACCGGCCATCGAAATTCCCTGGCTGCCGTCCTCGCTGGCATCGAAGCCAACACCAAGATAATCAGGAGAACTGGTCCGGATCTGGGATGGAGCTCCTGATCCAAGCGGACCAAAAAAGCATTGAGGAGATCCCAGAGGTAATAGACCTCACTGACGGCAGCCACCTCACCGTAATCGTCAAGGGCAGAAGGCCTAGGTGTGTTGTTTGTGGTGAAGGAACCCACCTAAGGTGTCAAATGGGCAGGCTACATCTACAATCAGGCACGATCTTTTTTCCTTGTCCAAAACCACCAGGTCAGACTATTGTGTTCCAGTTTCTTATCCGTCTTTATCCTAAAATCCCATAACACCTTCACCTGATCGTTTTCTATCACCGACTCTGGCTTATGCTCATACCACTTCTCAGAATGTGGTAAATTGTTTACTTTGCATAGGTGCAGGTGGATCACCCTGCCCATCACATCATGTCTCCAGCCTTTATAGTGAGTCTGGGCTAGGTGTTTACACTCGGATACAATGTGAGCCACAGTCTCCTCTCTCTCTCCACAGATCCTACACAGTGGGCTAGCCTCCTCCTTGTAAATATGGTGTTTCACCCATTTCGTTTTGAGTGCCTGCTCTTCACCCATTTCGTATTTGTGCAGGTTGTTTTTCTCCATCTGAACACAGTCCTCTATGCTGATAAGACCTCTTCCACCTTCAGATCTCTTTAAGTAGCGTCTATCGACATCACTCCTCTTGTGTTACATGTTGTAGATTGTCAATAGCTTCCTAGTCTTCCTATCCATTTCTTTTTGTTCAGCAACATTCCATTTCAGAATTCCAGCACTGTACCTAATAATAGACACAGCTCGGGAATTCACTGCACTTATGACATTCCTACTATTTAGATGTGATTTTAATACTATCCTTTCTCTCTATCAATTCCTTGCTTTTTTTGTTCTTGATGTCATCTGCCTCCAGAACACTTAAATATTTGTATCCTTCTTCAGTGTCAATTTCCTTTATCATCTCACATGTTGATACCTGGATTCCGTTGCTTCTGCTCAATTTACCCGTCTTCATCAATAGGAATCCACACTTATTAATACCAAATTCCATACATATATCATTGCTGAAAATACGGACAGTTTCAACAAGTACATCCAACGCCTTCTCATTCTTCCTAAAGAGTTTAAGATCGTCGATGAAGATGAAGTGGTTGATGGTAAGCTCTCCTCTTCTCAGCTTGTATCCTGCTCTCACTTTTCGTAATATGACGGACAAGGGTATGAGGGTAAGGACAAACAACAAAGGGGCAAACTATCTCCCTTGATCTTCACGCCTCCCAAGGATTCTCCACCCGATGTTAACTCTGTTTCCCAGGATTTCATACTTTTGCTCAACAACTGTCTGATGTTATCTGCCACCTTGAAGATCTCTAGGCTTTTGGTTATCCGAGAATGAGGTACCATGTCGAATGCCTTTTTGTAATCTATCCATCCCATTGCAAGACCAGGGTGTCTCCTCTTGCAATTCCTCATTACCACCTTATCAATAAGTAACTGGTCTTTTGTACCACGGGACTTCTTTCGGCATCCTTTCTGTTCATCCGGTAACAAGTTGTTTATGTGGAGGTGATGGTAGATTTCCTCAGACACAATGCTTGTTAACAGTTTCCACATTACGGACAGACATGTGATAGAACTTTAGTTGGTAACACCATTACCCTTGATTCGGTCTTTCATTACCAGAACTGTGCTACCTTTTGTCAACCACTCTGGTACCTCACCCGACATCAAGCAGTCATTGAACATGGTTGTCAATTTCGGGTGGAGGGATGTTATATTTTTAATCCAATACCCCTGCACACCATCTGGGCCAGGTGATTTCCAGTTGGTTAGTTTTTTGGCCTGCCCTTTAAGAGTTTAAGAGTTTCAACTGTGATACTCAAATCAGTTTGTTGGTGTGCTTGTTCACTAATCTCCTTTTGTACTGTCTCAATCCACACTGCCTGACTATTATATTCAACATCCTGCTCCCATATTCCTCTCCAGAATGTCTTAGTCTGTTCCGCCACAGGGATCAAGTCGTTGCCTCTTTCTTTCCCTTCAAGCTGTCCAAACAACATCTTCTGATTGTTGTCAAACATGCGGTTCTGTCTATACTGACTGACTCTGCTTTCATACCGCCTAATATTTTTGCACACTTTGCTACAATGCGTTGCTTCAGTTCCTCTATGATAATATTTAGCTTTTCCCCCCTAGTTTTGTACTTTCCAATCTATTTTTAGTGTCTATGTTTTGTAATGTCCCATTCAGTAGGGACTCAAGCTTTCCGATGTCTTTTCTCATTTCCTTGATTTGACCATTCAGTCGTTTCTTCCACTGATCTTTCTTGTTTGTTGTTTCTCTCGTTTTTATGCCAAGTAATTTCCTCACCGCATTTGCTGTTGCTTTGAGGATATTGTTGCACTGGTGAAGGTTCCTCGCCTCAAGGTATGGGATGACTTTGTTTACCTTAGCTGTTGTTTCTTTTAACTTTTTCCTGTCTACAAATCTTAGGTTCATAGGTTTTCCACTATCATTGTTCATTTCATCTACGACTAAGTTCAGGATGTCCCGTCACCATTCATTTCCTCAATGGCCGTATCTTTGTTCCAGATGTTATTTATTTCAGCATTCAGATCATTGTCTGCTTCGGATGCTTCCTCAGGTCTCTCAACCTCTTCACCTTCATTTCCCAATGGCTCCTTTGCCTGACACACTCCACTCTCCATTTCCAACTTAATCTCTCTGCTCAGTTCCTGCAGTTCCAGCTCGCTTATCCATCCATTAGTTCTTATTACCCGAGCCTGCCCGGCCAATTTTTGTTCATCTAATTTAAATAGACCAATCTCGTTCCAGATGTTATGCATCCGTTTCCTATAGCCTTTTTCCATGGGGTTACTTTTCAGGTAACATTCCATGACAGTTCTATTCAATTCTTTCGTTCAGCTGGTTCTTGTCCCTTTCCTTCTTCTTCCCCCAAGACCAGCAATATTTGGATGACAGCCAGGTCCCTGCTGCTGAGCCAGGGAGCACTTGCTGGGGGAAAGTTTTCCACATGACGTTCCAGTCTCCTCTTCACTGTTATTCGAACTGTTTAGGTTCGACATTTAAACACTCATATCGAGGATTGCTGAATGTATGGTTACATAACCACCGGTGATTTCATCACCCCCGGTGATTTTAGCGTGGCACCATCACGCTGTAGACGAACATAAATAAATAAAAAAATAAATAGATAAAAACTTAAAAAAATAAACATAAGCTTCATTGTAATGTTTGAATGTCTGAGATAGTTTTTTTTTTTTTTTCCTTTTTGTTTTTCACGGCCAGTAACATCGGTTACTAGTGTTGTTGTTGCTGCTGCTGCTATTTTTGATTTTAGCTACGAGGGAGGTAGGGTTGTTGCGTTCAAAACTTTTGAAATTTGTTTTTCTTTTGTTCTTGCATTTGTTTTTGTCTGTGTTCTGTTCTGTAAATTTTCGACTTGTTGCTTATCATTATTATTATCCCGCCGAGGTTACCTTTGCCTTTCATCCTTACGGGGGTCGATAAAATAAAGTACCAGTAATGCAATGGTTAATTGCTGGCCTTGTGCCAAAAGTAGAAACAATTATTATTATTATTATTATTACAGTTGCATTTATCTTGCTTTATGTTCATACGAGTTATCACCAAGTCACAACCAGTGACCTCAAGAGACAACAAGGTCCGCCATGTTCAAGGAAGAACATACATACTCACACATGCATCTTTAGTGTTTAGACTTGTGATGTACTTATATTGACAGAATCTTCCTTAGTATATGGGCAGTTCCCATTAGTACTATCTTTTGTATTTCTCCTATACGCGGGTTTCCTGGGATTTGCGATAAGTAATCATTAGACCCCTTAGTTATCATTCCCAGAGCGCCTACAACCACTGGTATTGTTTTAGTTCTCAATTTCCACATTTTTCCAATTTCTATCTCCAGGTCCTTATACTTGCTCAATTTTTCAAATGTTTTTATGGATACATTCTTGTCTATTGGAACAGACATATCAATTAGCAGGCATACCCTCTATTTAAAGTCCTTCAGTATTATATCAGGTCTATTTGCATCTATTTTTCGGTCTGTTTGGATGCTAAAGTTCCACAAGATTGAGATGTGATCTTTTTCAAGTATGGGAGGTGGTTGATGCTCCCACCAATTCTTTTGATGGGGCAGGTCAAAATGCTTACACATTATCCAATGTATGTATTGTGCAGCTCTGTCATGCCTGTTTAGGTATTCGGTTGGAGCTATAGGACTGCACATTGAAATTATATGGTCAATGGTCTCTGGTTGTTTTTTGCATACACGGCATAATGGGCTGCACCCATTTTTTATTATGTTGGCTTGGTAATTTTTTGTTGGCAGACACTGATCTTGTGCGGATATAATCAGTCCTTCAGTCTCCGATTTCAGTCCAGAGGATGCCAACCACTGATGGGTTAAAGTTTTGTCAACATCAGGATTGTTAGCTCGCTCTGGGTATTTTCCATACAGAGGCTTTTTTTGCCATTTCTTAGCCAGTTTCTGTAGCAGTTCTTTCTTTGCAGTTACTTTTACCTGCTTTGCTTTTTCTGTGTTTTCCATTTCAGCAGTAAATGGGACTTCTGAAATTTGTAGTCCATTACTGTATCTTTGTGCATCTTTTGTAATGGAATATGATCTTTTGGTGCTTTCGTGTTTCAAAACGAGTTTGATCATCCAATCATGTGATTCCCTTAGATATGTGGATAATCCAATTGTTGCAGTTTTCAACGCAATGTCTAACTGGATTAAGCCACGTCCTCCTTCTTTCCTAGGGAGATATATTCTATCTATGTCAGCCTTAGGGTGATGCATTCTGTGCATGGTTAAGAATTTTCGGATTTTTGTATCGAGCCTACGGATCTCTGTGCTTGACCAGTTGATGACATTGTAACTGTAGGTTACTACTGGTATGGCAAGCGTGTTTATGGCATCGATCCTATTCCTTGCATTCAATTCCGTTCTTAAGATTGCTCTGACTCTGCGGTAACATTCCTTCCTTATCCTTTCCCTCATTGTCGAGTGCTTGATTCCGTCTCCTTCACAAACACCTAGATATTTGTAAGTTTGTTCTTGATCAAGCTCTCTTATCACGTTCCCCCGATCAAGATTAATGTCTGAACTCTTCAGCAGCTTTCCTCTGGTGAACGTTGCTTTGGCGCATTTATCCAGTCCAAACTCCATTTTAATGTCATCACTGAACTGCTTCACAGTGGATAATAGCCCTTGCAATTGTTCATCATTTTTTGCAAATAGTTTCAGGTCATCCATGTAGAACAGGTGATTAATGGTTTTGTCATAGACTCTATATCCATGTTTTGTTTCATTGAGCATTTTACTTAATGGTATAAGTGCGATGCGGAATAAAAGCGGTGATAAAGAGTCACCCTGAAAAATTCCACAATTAATGTTAACTTCGCCAGCTTCCAGTGATTTTGTTTCACTATTCAAAAGGAGTGTCGTTCTCCATGTCCTCATACTGAATGACAAAAACCTCCTGACAACGGGGGGATATTTTGAAAATCTCTAAACATTTTTCAATCCAACTGTGTGGCAAACTATCAAATGCTTTTTTATAATCTATCCAAGCAATCGATAGATTTTTGTGTCTATTATGACAATCTTCCAGTATCATTTTGTCATATTATTATTATTATTATTATTCCTTGAATCTCAGTCATTGATGTTAGTCAACTGGAAAGTCCGTTGGAATGAATATCAAGCCACTACCTGCAGCCTCAGATATTCAGGACGTATCGGAGGGTTCTTGCTGTTCCCAGCAAGCATGCCTTTTGAAGCGTTCCAAAAAGCATGAAGGGGCCGATTTTCTTTAACCATTCCTGGAAACTTTTGGAGATAGTCCCCAGTGCGCCTATGACAATCGGGATCACTTTGACTTCATGGCAGTTCCAAATCCTTTTTACCTCCCACTTTAAGTCCTGGTATCGGTTAATTTTCTCCCTCTCATTCTCTTTCACTCTCGTGTCGAATGGGCAGGCCACATCCACAATCAGACACGATCGTTTTTCTTTGTCCACAACCACCAGGTCAGGTCTATTGTGTTCCAGTTTCTTGTCCGTCTGTATCCTAAAATCCCACAGCACATTCACCTGATCGTTCTCCATCACCGCCTCTGGCTTATGCTCATACCATTTCTCAGAATGTGGTAAATTGTTTACTTTACACAGGTGCCAGTGGATCACCCTGCCCATCACATCGTGTCTCCAGCCCTTATAGTGGGTCTGGGCTAGGTGTTTACACTCGGATACAATGTGAGCCACAGTCTCCTCTCTCTCTCCACAGATCCTGCACAGTGGGCTAGCCTCCTCCTTGTAAATATGGTGTTTCAACCACTTCGTTTTGAGGGCCTGCTCCTGCGCAGCCATTAACATTCCTTCTGTAGCCTTTTTAAGGTCTCCTCTTCTCAACCAGTTCCATGTCTGTGGATCTCTAAATTCAGTTTTCTCAAAGAAGGTACTATGAAGGCATTTTTCCTGAAGGCTGCTCTTTCTCCTTGATGTTATTTCCTCCTTGGACATCCCCTGGCCTATTGTCCCCTCCTTCAGTACAGTTCTGAGCATTGGCTCCTTACTATCAGTCACGTATTTGTGTAGGTTGTTTTTTCTCCATCTGAACACAGTCCTCTATGCTGATAAGACCTCTTCCACCCTCAGATCTCCTTAAGTAGAGTCTATCGACATCACTCCTCTTGTGTAACATATTGTAGATAGTCAATAGCTTCCTAGTCTTCCTATCCATTTCTTTTTGTTCAGCAACATTCCATCTCAGAATTCCCGCACTGTACCTAATAATAGACACAGCTCGGGAATTTACTGCACTTATGGCATTCCTATTGTTCAGATGTGACTTTAATACGCTCCTTACTCTCCGAATGTATTCAGTTCTTATCAATTCCTTCATTTTTTTGTTCTTGATGTCATCAGCCTCCAGAACGCCCAAATACTTGTATCCTTCCTCAGAGTCAATTTCTTTTATCATCTCACCTGTTGGTATCTGGATTCCGTTACTTCTGCTCAACTTACCCCTCCTCATCACAATGACTCCACACTTACTAATACCAAATTGTATACATATATCATTGCTGAAAATACGGACAGTGTCAACAAGCACATACAACTCCTTCTCACTCTTCCCGAAGAGCTTAAGATCGTCCATGAAGACGAGGTGATTGATGGTAAGCCCTCCCTTTCCCAACCTGTATCCTGCTCTCACTTTTCGCAGTACACTGGTCAGGGGCATCAGGGCAAGGACAAACAACAGAGGGGACAGACTATCTCCCTGGAAGATCTTCACGCTTCCCAAGGATTCTCCAGTTGATGTTAACTCTGTTTCCCAGGACTTCATACTTTTGCCCAACAACTGTCTGATGTTATCTGCCACCTTGAAGATCTCCAGGCTTTTGGTGATCCAAGAATGAGGCACCATGTCAAATGCCTTTTTGTAGTCTATCCATCCCATGGCAAGACCAGTGTGTCTCCTCTTGCAATTCCTCATTACCATCTTATCAATAAGTAACTGGTCCTTTGTACCACGTGACTTCTTTCGGCATCCTTTCTGTTCGTCCGGTAACAAGTTGTTTGTGTGGAGGTGATGGTAGATTTCCTCAGACATAATGCTTGTCAACAGTTTCCACATTACGGACAGACATGTGATAGGTCTATAGTTGGTAACATCATTACCCTTGATTCGGTCTTTCATTATCAGAACTGTGGTACCTTTTGTCAACCACTCTGGTACCTCACCTGACATCAAGCAGTCATTGAACATGGTTGTCAGTTTCGGGTGGAGGGATGTTATGTTTTTAATCCAATACCCCTGCACACCATCTGGGCCAGGTGATTTCCAGTTGGTTAGGTTTTTTGGCCTGCCCCTTAAGAGTTTCAACTGTGATACTCAAATCAGTTTGTTGGTGTGCCTGTTCACTGATCTCCTTCTGTACTGTCACAATCCACACTGCCTGGTCATTATGTTTAACATCCTGCTCCCATATTCCTCTCCAGAATGTTTTAGTTTGTTCCGCCTCAGGGATCAAGTCGTTGCCTCTTTCTTTCCCTTCAAGCTGTCCAAACAGCATCTTCTGGTTGCTGTCGAACATGTGGTTCTGTCTATACTAGCTGACTCTGTTCTCGTATCGCCTGATTTTTGCACTCTTTGCTACAATGCGTTGCTTCAGTTCCTCTATGATAATATTTAGCTTTTTTCTCCTAGTTTTGTACTTTATTTCCAGTCTATTTTTAGTGCCTATGTTTTTTAGTGTCCCATTCAGTAGTGACTCAAGCTTTCCAATGTCATTTCTCATTTCCCTGATTTGACCACTCAGTCGTTTCTTCCACCAAGGCTCTGCTCTTTCTTGTCTGTTGTTTCCTCTCGCTTTTATACCAAGTAGTTTCCTCACCGTATTTGCTGTTGCTTTGAGGATATTGTTGCACTGGTGAAGGCTCCTCGCCTCAAGGTATGGGATGACTTTGTTTACCTTAGCTGTTGTTTCTTTTAACTTTTTCCTGTCTACAAATCTTAGGTTCATAGGTCTTCCACTATCATTGTTCAATTCATCTACCACTAAATTTAGGATGTCAACCGAATCTTGTCCTAGCCCGTCAGCATTCATCTCCTCAGTGGCCGTATCTCTGTTCCAGGTATTATTTATCTCAGTATTCAGATCATTGTCTGCTTCGGGTGGTTCCTCCGTTCTCTCGACCTCTTCACCTTCATTTCCCACTGGCTCGTTTGCCTGGCATACTCCACCCTCCATCTCCAAGCTAATCTCTCTGCTCAGTTCCTCCAGTTCCAGCTCGCTTATCCACCCATTAGTTCTTATTACCCGAGCCTGCCCGGCCAATTTTTGTTCATCTAATTTAAATAGACCAATCTCGTTCCAGATGTTATGCATCCGTCTCCTATATCCCCTCTCCTTGGGGTTACTTTTCAGGTAACATTGCATAACAGTTCTATTCAATTCTTTCGTCCAGTTGGTTCTGGTCCCTTTCCTTCTTCTTCTTCCTCCGACACCAGCAGTATTTGGTTGACAGCCAGGTTCCTCCTGCTGAGCCAGGGAGCACCTGTTGGGTGAGAGTCTGTCACATGACGTTCTGGTCTCCATTTCACCGTTATTCGAACTGTTTAGGTTCGATATTTAAACACTCTTATCGAGGATTGGCGAATGTATGGTTACATAACCATCTGTGGATTCACCGACTCCGGTGGTTGCGTCGCTCCACTTGGCTCTTGTGTGGCATTATCACCACGCTGTAGACGAACACAAATAAACAAACAAACAGGCAGAAAAAACCCCAAAAATGAATAAGCATAAGTTTCATTGTAATGTGTTCGAATGTCTGACTTAGTTTTTCCTTTCTCTTCTCTGTCCGTCCGCTTGTTTCTCTTTTCATTCTTATTTTCTTTACGTTTTTTTTTGTTTTTGTTTTTCTTTTTTGTTGTTGTTGTTGTTGCTGTGCTGCTTTGGTTTTGATTTTTGTTTTTTCTTTTGAGTCTATCTATATATTTTGATGCCTTCCTCTTTTTTTATTAGGAATTCTATAATGTGGTGGCAGTGCTGTGCTAGTAGCAACTAGCAGGAAGCAATGGGAGAGAATAGCGGCGGTAGCGATACTGAGACAGTGGTGGTGGTGATGTGATCGTATTACCGTAGTGATGGTGTTGTAGCGGTGGTAGCAATGAAGGAGTGGTGGCGGCGGTGATGGGATAGTGGTAGTAATGATTGATGGGTGACGTTGTCGTTACTGATGTTCGTTCGGTGAATCTATGGGGTTAGTCGCGTACATGTGTTGACATAAATTCCCTTAATGTTGGAATTAAACATTTTGTTAAAACTTGGGACAATAATAATAGTATTTATTATTATCATTATGTTGAGATTGCTTGTGGTGGTGGTGAAGTTGCCGTTATCTTGGCTGTTGTGTTTAGTGTACACAGAGAGGTGATGGGGTAGGTCGTGTATCTAGTTTCTGGTGTTGGTGAGATTGGTGTTGTTTGGCTGTTCTATATAGTGTAGACAGAGGAGAGGGGGGGTTTCTTCTTCTTCCATTTATAGCCATTTTCTTTTTTGAATATACAATGTACAATACAAAGTTGAATATTTGAATATTTGAGCCTTATAACAATATATTTTGGGTCCGAATTTTTTTGGGGCTCAAGCCGGATACTTTACGTAACATTTGTACTAAGAGTTGTTATTTCACAAATGATTTAAATATGTTAAAAATTCAAAACTTACGGCAGCGATTTCATGACCTTCTACCACCTAGTGCGTCTTCTTCCCTTATTATTATTATTATTATTATTATTATTATTATTATTATTACTATTATGGTGGTGGGTTGGCAGTGGGTGTTGAGTATCAGACACCATGCTTTGCAGCATAATGTTATGGCTCTTTACGTACAGAGCCAGCAAAAATACTGCAAAGTACTTCCTCTAACGACCTGATTATTCTGCTAATGCGTTACCCTTGGTTTCTAGTTTAGGCACAAAGCCAGGAAGTTTGGGAAGACAACAGTCAACTATATTTTACAGACTCCTGAATGATGAAAAACAAAATTGAGCGCGACAGGATTTAAACTCTGGAACATACACTGCAGAGCATTTTGTACGCCGTTTATTAGATTCTTGGAATTCACCAGTTATAACATAACTACATACCCACCTACCTTTTTAACGAAATACAGTTCAGATACCATCATTCGGAAGTACTCTTTCAAATAAGAAAGCCCTGGTCATGAATTATTTCACAAAGAAGACTATGCATGGATATATGGAAAGACGAATATAATGTACACAGGGTTTGTCAAAATCCAGGAGAACATTCCTTTTGCCACCAAGGAGCAATTTATGTCAACCTTTATAGATACATAAAACTGAATCACTTTTATCAGACACTAGCAGTAAAGCCCGGCGTTGCTCGGGGTCGCTCAGTAGCTGTGTTAAAGTTACAATGTTAAGTTTCTTTCTTGGCTTAAAAACTGTAGTGTCTACTGTGCAGACTTGCATGTGGTGTTTTTGATTAATATTCCATCAACCAACTATATGCCTTATGAATTAAGAAAACATAACGATAACCCGAATGTTATAACAAAAGAGGATGCTGGGGATAGAAACTGCACTGGTTATTTATTAACAAAGATCGAAAATGTAAACACTGCAACGCAGAGAAAAACATTAGCGTAACCAAATTATCAGTTATGTCTGTCTGCACGCCTATATCACCTCTCTGCACGACTGTCTGTCTGCACGCCTATATCACCTCTCTGCACGACTCTCTGTCTGCACGCCTATATCACCTCTCTGCACGACTGTCTGTCTGCACGCCTATATCACCTCTCTGCACGACTGTCTGTCTGCACGCGTATATCACCTCTCTGCACGACTGTCTGTCTGCACGACTGTCTGTCTGCACGACTGTCTGTCTGCACGCCTAACGACGAAGTATTTGCTTGTTTTACGTAGTCTTTAAATAGACTTGTTTTCAAGTAAAAATATTGTTTTAAAATGCTTTTAAATGGAAATGAAGCAAAACGGAAGCTTAGTGTTCGAACTGATGAATTTTGCAGGTCAATATTTTGCTGGCTCGACAACTGTTCGTGTATTGTGTTAATGTCATTTTAAACGCTGAGAAAGCCAGCGTAATTTTTTACGTAAGACGCTCAATGTAAACAGAACAAAGGGAAATAACTGATAACTTACGCTCAAAAATCGATACATTATATTCGATTTCGTCACATAGGGTGGGTCAATTTGAAATATTCTTTTTCCGATGTCTTCGCTAGGGCTCAATGTACAAGTATAGCAATTTCGGTGCAATTCCGTGAGAGATTCTAAGAGGAGATGTGTGCCAAAAATCGATAGACAGACAGACAACCACAGTTTTATATATATAGATAAGAGATATAGGACAACATGTGTTATCGTCAAAACTGAGGACGTTGTAAAAGCAAAAGCCCAGATAGTACGGGACACATCTGCCCATAAACGGCTACATGTAAAACGCACCCAACATCCACAACGCCACCACCAACATTAATAGCATTTCCTGCCACTAACGCCAAACCCACCACACCCACTACCAACACCACACCCATCACCAACGCCAACATGTCTACTACTAATACCCAAATACCCATCATTAATACCAACAACAACATTAATATATTAACGATGAACACTACGAAGAACCACGCCACCATCATTATTACCTCCCTAACACCACCATCATCATCAACTACATAAACACCGCCATCATCATCAACTACACAAACATCACTAACATCATTAACTCCACCAACAACAGCAACATCATCAACTCCACGAACAGTATCATAACAATCATTAACTTCACCAACAACCAACAACCAACAACCATCAATTAACGCCACCAACAACCACCACACCACCACCCTTACGATCACCTCCACACCACCACCCCTACTAACACCACCACACCACCACCCCTACGAACACCACCACCCCACAACCCCTACGAACACCACCACACCACCTCCTCTACGAACACCACCACCTCTTCCAATACGATTACAACCTCCAATAACACTACCACCACCATCATCATCATCATTAACTCTACCACCACCACCAATAATTATCACCACCACTACCATAGATATCAAAAGGCAGCTATATTTAACTTAACGTCAATGTGACTTTACTAATGAAATCTCTGCATGCTGATTTAATTTACATTTCATTCATTCTTGTATGCATCTGATAGAACACGCACACTAACACGCACATATATACTGAGACACACACACACACACACACACACACACACACACACACACACACACACACACATACACATACACATACACACACACTCACACTCACACACATATTTAAAGTTCAAGACAACCACTATGTTTTACCTCTTGAAGTTTATGAGAGAATACAGTGTTTTTCCTTTGCCTGAATGTTTAAGTAATTCGCTTCACATTCACTTGGTCCTGGGTTCGGTTCTACTGCATGGCACATTCGATAAATGTCATTTACCATTGCTTCTGGTTGATATAGTGGCGGTGCGTGGCCTTATGGTAAGGGTACTGGACCGACTGTTTATTATATAATCATGTTATACGTATTTCAAAGACATCAAAGTGATTGCATAACTCTTTGACGTGCTTTCATCAGACAGGTGTTACGTTGTAATGTGTTTTATGTGCTATTGTAGTTAAGAGCGTGCTGGTAGTAGTAGCCCACTGGCAGTAAGCATATTGTATACTTAATTGTTTCTGTAGGCAATCGGCGTGTGGAAGATACTACACTTGCTAAACTTTTGGGATCGTCAGTAGAGTAAGGTGTCAAATTACCAAGTGGGTCATCCGCCCCAGTTTAAATAGGTTAAAAAATTAGTCTCAATAATTTACTTATTTATTTACTTTAGCTGCTGGCGCCGTATTCATAGATGCAGGGTGAACAGCACGAGAAAATATATGTATACACGTACACACACACACCAAAGTAAAATTATTCAGACTAATCCTTGACCCAAGTAAACTGGAGCGACTGACCCACATGGTAATTGGACACTTTAGTCTAGTGACCATCCCCGGAATTTTAACAAGGGTAGTATCACCACACCCTGCTCGCCTACAGAAACAGTTATGTACAGCATATGCTTTCAGGTAGTGGGACTGCTACCACCACGTTCCTAACTACGGTGGCATATCAAAAACAAAAACATTACAACTGATGAAATACATATAACAAGATTATATAATAAACAGACGATGTACACTCAAAACCGTCTCTCTTCTTTATAATATTGATTTCTACTATTGGCACAAGGCCTCTTCTTCATAATATTGACACTCCGTTTGATACCTTATTGAGAATATTTTGAGTAACACAAGTCGTGGAGTGCTTTATGTTTATTTCCAACTACAATCGGTCGTTTAACTTAACCAACTTTTCATTACTTGAATTATATATATATATATGTATATCTATCTATCTATATATATATATATATCTGTCTGTGTGTGTGTGTGTGTGTGTGTGTGTTTGTGTTTGTGTGTGTGTGTGTGTGTGTGTGTGTGTGTGTGTGTGTGTGTGTGTGTGTGTGTGTGTGCAACAACTCAGGAATGAAGACATATATTATTGCCTAATAGATTCTTAAATTTAGCTTTCTGGATATATATTGAATGTTCTTAACGCAATCAAATAATTGTCTATATAAGTCTTCATTCCTAAGTTATTGACTCTTCCATATTCGCCTTCTATAATTACTATACTTGAATTTTTCCAAACATTCATCTCTGCCGCACTCTCATACATATTTGTAATTGATATATATTTGTTACGTTAATCATAGACTGCAGATGTTATGTTCTCTACATTTAAAAATATCGGTTTCTAACTCTTGCTAGTAAAAGAAATAAAACATAATACTTGTGGTTAAAATTGTTCCAGGAAAGACACTGCAGTGCGAGATTGAAATCAAAGGCCGAAAACTGGAGTAAAATATAACAGAGGAGACTAGCTGGTTACCACCTTCACACTACTTAGTTTGTTACTTTGTAAACGGCGTCTGTAAACCCGAAATATTATGAAATATAATGTAAAAAGTGTAAACTGTTGTTTTGTATTGTTTATAATCTTGTTTCACTCCTTTATTTCTAACGTACATTGTATTGGCTCTCCTAAAACAAATGTAACCCTCTCCCTATCTCACAGTGCTTCATATCAACCACACTTAATATAAAATGTAGTTTTATACGAACAATGACTAAGCTCGGGGCTTATAAGAGGGAGAGAGTCAGCTGCCAGATTGTACCTGGCTGCAGAGTGTCAGTGAGGGGGAGGTGAATATTTAACCAACCCCACAACAGAAATCTTACAGTTCATTTAAATATTGACGGTCCATGTCTTGCTATATATATATATATATATATATAATTAGAAAATGCGCAGTAGTTTCAGATGTTAAAGTTCTTTATTGATAATGTTGTGATACATATTTCAATGACGACAGTGGCCACACGATTCCGTGTACCCAGTGCCGTGACATCATTAGACAGCTTCTTACATAATAAGGTTATGTTCCCGAGGCAATTCAAAGTGAAAGACACAGGGGAACCAACGAAGGATACAAGAACACACGCCTTGTCCATTCCCTTGTCGTTTCACATTGGATTGCCTCGGGAACGTAACCTTATGTAAGAAGCTGTCTGATGATGTCATGGCACTGGGTATATGGAATCGTGCGGCCACTATCGTCATTGAAATATGTATCACAGCATTATCAATAAAGAACTTTAACATCTGAAACTACTTCGCATTTTCTTATTCTAAATATACTCCGTTTTTCCTATGTGAAAAAATAGGCTGAGTGCTTGAATTGAATTGCATCAATGTTTACCGTAAGTATATATATATATACATATATCGAAACCAGTTTGTTTTCTTATATGTATATATGCGTGTGTTATGCTAGTTTATATGTGCAAAGACACACCTATCTGACGAGATGTCAAAAAGGAGTCGAGCTCCCGGTCTGAGTTGATCGACATCGAAACAGTTATAATATGCCAATAAAGTTTGTACATATGCTACAACACTGACGACTTCGATTATATATATATATATATATATATATATATATATATATATATATATATATATATATATATATATATATATATATATATATATATATATATATATAATAATAATAATAATATATATGCAGTAAGAAACACAGTAAACACGGTTTACTGTGTTTCTTACTGCATATATATTATTATTATACGGCTCAGTATTTTATACTTGGAGCTTAATAATTACAGCGTTTCAATTGGAGTCATTAACTCTAATTTTCATTTATATTTCTGCTCCCTCACAAGTTGAGCTTATTAAGTTGCGTGTGTTGGACTGTTGTTTCTATCCAATACACGCTTACCACGTTTAACTAGCGGCGCATGAGGTGATAAATTCATCTTTCTGTGTGAACGTTGGTACATAGTGTTTGTCGCATTTAATCAGATTCTCTCACTGATGATGCCCATGGATTATCTGTTGCAAACACACTCGGGGCGAAACAGATTAGGGATAATCTGTCCGAGAGATGTAATTGTTATTGAGGCGGTTTGTATAATATAATATAATTTTATTTTATCATTCTGTCTGCTTCTTGGTTAAATATTTCAAACAAATGTGGTTTTTCAACCCTTGTAATATTAGACACACGGTTTACTGTGTTTCTTACTGCATATATATTATTATTATACGGCTCAGTATTTTATACTTGGAGCTTAATAATTACAGGGTTTCAATTGGAGTCATTAACTCTAATTTTCATTTATATATATATATATATATATATATATATATATATATATATATATATATAATCGAAGTCAGTGTTGTATCATATGTACAAACTTTATTGGCATATTATAACTGTTTCGATGTCGATCAACTCAGAGTACAATCAAGAAGACCGGGAGCTCGACTCTTTTTTGACATCTCGTCAGATGGGTGTCTCTTTGCACATATAAACTAGCATAACACACGCATATATATATATAAGAAAACAAACTGGTTTCGATAGACGTAAACATGCCCAACACTTCAGATGTCTCTCTGTTCGTTATGTGGTGTGTAACAATGTACCACTTAGTTAAACCGTTTATGAAGAGGGCATGTTTATACTGTCACCATCTGCGCACTGTCTGTCTACCTATATATATATAGTCACCATCTTCACACTATATCTATCTATTCAGTCAAAATCTACTCCAAAGATACCCAGTAGAAATGTGGATAATTAAAAACACAATAAAATGATTTGTAATAAATGTACCTGTTATGAATTACTTTGTGGTGTTTGGCATTTCTTTTCAGTTTTACTTTGTTTTCCCACTTTGACAGTTATATATAAATTTTCTTACGAATTTCAACTAGTATTTTGTCACATTTTGAAACAGAATCTTGCTTTCTCGGCACATTTAATCACATCTCACCGCGCACTGTTTTGGAACTATTGGACTTGAGTCCGTCAGGTAACTACTAGCATCTTATGAAGACTTATGAAGATCAAATACATATTGACCAAATCGATTTGTTTCGCCAACAACACTTCAAAGTTTTCAGTGCTAGTATTGTTGTATGTACACATATACTAATTAGTTAAACCGTATATCGAGATGACGTGTTTATCTATAATAATCACCAACTGTATACTTTGTCTATCCATATATATATTATGAATGAAAGCGGCAGTAAGAATAAGTCAACACTACTGATGATGAAACTGTGAAAGTGTAGAAACATTAAACTAGGGATTTACAATGTCTGTTTGTCTGTCTGTCTGTCCTATCACTAAAATTCGGGAACCACCCAACCGAGTTTTTTAAAACTTTACACATGTAATACTGATGGTTCCGTGAGTGTTTTGAGCAAAACAAATTCAAATTTTCAATGCCCTAGGGACCGCATTAGGTGATTTAGCGATCTCTCTCTATAATTCTTAGTCTTTCTCTTTTTAGATAAATACATAGATATAACGTTGCGCTCTTATAATATCTGTCTGCATAACGTCATTATGACGCGGTGTGTGTGTGTGTGTGTGTGTATATATATATATGTATATATAGTGTGTGTATATATATATATATATATATATATATAGTGTGTAACGTTTTTCGAAATATTTACTTCTGCGTTCACAGATTTATTATTTTAGTTTCAGAAAATCCCGTTAAGGGTGAAAGCACCGATTTTTTGCTTAAACTTTAATCTGTTATTTTAATATATATATATATACATATAATTATATATATATATATAATTATATATATATATATATATATATCGACTCCTTTCTCTCCTTCTTCTGCTCCTTCCACCCCTCCCTCCACTTCACCACCTCTATCTCCACCACCCGCGTCCACTTCTTAGACATCTCCGTCGCCTTCGACCCCTCCCACCACTCCCTCGTCACCTCTGCCTTCTTCAAACCCACCGACTCCCACTCCTACCTCGACTTCACCTCTTCCCACGCCACACACACTAAACACTCTATTCCCTACTCCCAACTCCTCAGGATCCGCCGCCTCTGTAGCCGAGATGCTGCCTTTGAGTCCCAGGCCCTTTCCCTAGTCAGCCATTTCATCCGCAGAGGTTACCCCCCTCTCTCGTCCACACCGCTCTCACTCGCGCCCGTGCTGTCCACCGCTCCACCACCCTCACCCCACGCCACCGCACACCCACTTACCGTCTCCCCTTCCCCATCACCTACCACCCCTCCACCATACCCCTCCACCGCACTATCCTCCGTCTCTTCCGACGCCTCCAGTCCGACCCCTCCACCTCCCACATGTTCCCAGCCCACCACTCCCCTCCTTCAAACGCGCACGCAATCTCCGCACCCTCCTCGTCCACAGCTCCCTACCCCCCAACCCGCGCTCTCTTCCCCCCGGTTCCTTTCCCTGTTCTAGGCCCCGCTGCAACACCTGTCCCCACATCATCAACACCACCACCTTCCAAGGTCCCAACGGCCACTCTCTCTCTGTCCGGCATGCCTTCCGCTGCACCTCCTCCAACCTAGTCTACATACGTCAGACAGACTGGACGTCGCCTGGCGGACAGATCTACTGAGCACCTCCGGGATATTCGTCTCGGTGGTAGTTCCCCCATCGCCCGCCACTTTGGTGCCCCTGGACATTCCGCACACCACCTCACAGTCTGTGGCCTACTCCAATGCCACGGAACACCAGCCAATCTCCTAAGGGTCGAACAACGAACCATCTTCACCCTACAGACCCACACTCCCCCCAGCCTGAACTCCCCACCCTTATTCCTTTAGCCTTCGACCGCCCTCCTCCCCCCACACATATCTCCCACTAACACACCGCTCCTTTTCACCGCCCACCCCACAACTAACAATACTAACACCTCCGCCCCACATCCGATCAATGTGTATACAATTTTTCTTTGGGGGGACAACCTTTATGTGTGTGTGTGTGTGTGTGTGTGTGTGTGTGTGTGTGTGTGTGTGTGTGTGTGTGTGTGTGTGTGTATGAGAGAGATAGATAGATAGAGAGAGAGAGAGAGAAATACCTAAACATATGCGTGTGTTTTACCGAATGCAATAAAGGTAATTGGGTAGGAACTATACATATTTCGTTGCCACCACACATGTTATCGATTCATCCGGGTATGGTGCTGCAACTTGCACAGGTTTATTAAACATATTAGAATTACTAATAACATCGCCGAAACAACTGTCTGCAACTGGTTCGTAGATTGAGCTTAACACCGAACAGAAACTAATAAAAACCATAATCACCTACACCTGGAAGTGATAACATTTCATTGTTTTGCTTTTAATCGTCTCAATATCTGCCGTCTTTATATTCATGCTCACGGTTACTGTCTCTTTTGTGAGTAGATACTGTACACTATAGACCTCATTTTTCTTGTAAAATGTTCATAACTGGGTGATTTTGTAATTTCATATGTTAACTTTCATAATAGGGTAAGTCAATTTGGGCGATTTTCACATTAACAAGATAAGCAGTTTTCTTTCATTCATTATGGTCATCTGAAAGCTATTCTGAGAATCAGCCATTATTCTTTACTACAGTCTCTTCTGTGGATACACAGACATGGATTTCTTCTCTCTCTCTCTCTCTCTCTCTCTCTCTCTCTCTCTCTCTCTCTCTCTCTCTCTCTGTTTATATATATATATATGGGACCACCCATGTAAGCTCTCATATCTGAAGAAGATCCGATCACATGATCACAACGAGCTGATCGATATGGAAACAAATTGTAATCTATACTCTAAAGCTGACAGCGGCTGGACCAAACAGCACCAAATTTGCACCATAGATGTGACTTTTTCCAAGTAAAAAAGTGAGGGTACTTTAGTCTACTGACTTTTGTTAAAAGATTAAAGACATTATTTAAATATTCACTTCTTTAAAATTTTCAACTGTCAACACTTCCTTATATACGTCAATCCTCACTTTTTCTTATGACGTTGCTCAACATTGCCCTTTGTTTCTTAGTCTGTATGTCTGAATGTCTGCATTAGATAAGGTTTTTCGAAATATTTACTTCTGCGTTCACAGACTGATTTTTTTAGTTTCAGAAGATCCCGTTAAGGGTGAAAGCACCGATTATTTGCTTAAACTCTAATTTGTTATTTTAATATATATATTCGTGTACAGATAGTTTTGCATACACAAAAACAAAAACCTATTTATTTCACGAAAGCACAGACGGTTTATCGTCATTGTTACAGTTCGAGGTTAGAGGACCAGTCTGTCCAAGATCTGAGAACCATCAATGGCCATCAATGTTCCACTTATCGTTTGGCTTGCCAGATGCGTGGTATGTTACACGATGACAGCCATTGGCACCTCACCCTGCAAGAAGCAGCAACTGCTAAAGTCCCTTCTCAGCTGCGAAAACCTTTTGCTATTATGCTGCACAACTGCGATCTCGCCGACCCTCTCGCAATGTGGAACAACCACCGCACACGCAGACGCAATCCGAGCGTAACATACGATGTCGTTTTCAATGAGGCGCTCATTTGTCTTGAAAACATTGTCCTGGCGATTGGTGGTAGGCCTCTAAGTCACTACAGCTTACCTGCTCCTGACAGGAGTGTCCAGAGGTCAACGTCTACAAAGCTTCTCCGCGAGACGAGCTACAAAATCAGTGCTTCTCCCATGGTCAATTTTATGTAGGATGCTCTAGGGCTAGCTCGCCAAACAGTCTCTTCATCTTTGCTCCGGAGGGCCGAACAAAAAATATTGTATACTCTGAGGCTCTAACAATGTAATTTAAATATTTTCTGTTACTTGGAATTTCCATTATGGTTGTACAAATTGTTTGTTAAAAAATTTGTTCTCTGTTCAGCCTTGTTGTAACTATCATTCTTTAACGTACTGGCTGCTGAACTGGGGAATCCTAAAAACTATTCAAACCCAACATCAGAGCACGTTAATCCCCCCCCCCCCCCATCCGCCTCGCTGACTTGACAGGGCGTGCGGTAGCGGTATTTTTGCACAAGAGTGTAGGGGGGAGGGATTCCCGAAAAGATAAAATGTCGGTATACCTAGCTGGGCGCCAGCTGGACGCCAGCTGGACGGGCCACTAGTATATAATAAAGTTTACAAAAAGTTGTAATTCTTATTGCTGCTTTATATATATATATATATATATATATATATATATATATATATATATATATATATATATATATATATATATATATATATAATGAAAGAGTAAACAAGGATTATTATACCATTTAATGGATTTACTAACACGAATATTCCATTCTTGCGAGAATTACAAATAAATACCTCACATGTTTTATACATATAAAGATTTGGGTGCAAACGAACAATAAATGCAGTTAACGCATTATGTAGAATATGAAAATGTTAATATAAACAGCTTCATAAAATGTTGTATAACTAGTGGTTTTGTAGCGGAAATATGACTAGCTCTTCCAGATGCGAGTGAAATTTGAAATATATTTCCAGTGTTCTTGGTACCTAGACTACCTCCTTCGGAGTGAGTCCAGCGAGTGGAAATGGTTATTAATGTAATTTGTGCCTGGGGTACTACACGCCTGATAAGGTTCCCCACACACCGCCCGGACCTGTATCATTGAGGTACCGATTGTTTAATACTCTTTCTAATATTTTGATCATTCGGCCTCTTCCTTACACATACACCCACGCACACAATTTCTTCGAGTTGGGCAACATGAGGCAACAGAAGACATCACTTCTGCAAAGGTCAAACTCAGAAACATATGGTTACGATGTGAATATTTTAACTATCACACAACCAATCCTGTTCTCATTATGTTATTGTGTGTGGGGTGGGTGGGAGGCTCTCTATTGGTTCTGATGATGAATTTTCTAGTTGTTTGGCTCTTAGAGACAGCCTGCTCGTGAAATTATCGTGCAAGGGGCTTAGCTTTCCACAGACACGTGTGCACGTGTGTACCTCTCAGGGGGATTCAGTGTGACACAAGGCGGCTTTTAGAATTAGAGACACAACTCATTTTCTCCAGCTTAGGGGAATAGAGCAGCATGTGTTAAATTTTTTGTCGAAGAATATCTGGGAGTGGGACGTATGACTTACCAGCCTAACCACCACAAAACCTCGTGCATTCATTTGCGTTCGTTATAGATTTACGATATTTCTAATATCGTATATATATATTTTCTTTTATTTTTCAAGATATCATCTTTCATATAGCATCTTTCAAAAAGCCATTTCTCTATGTGCTGTTATTTGGCTTTATGTAAATCTATATTTCTCTCTCTCCCACCTCTCTCCCGCCACCCCCTCCTCCTTCCCGTCCCCCATAACTCTTTTCTCTTCCCTCCCTCACCTCCCGCCTCCAATTCCCCCTTTTGTCCTCTATCTCTCTCTCCTATCTCCCCTCTACCCTCTCTCTCTCCTATTCTCCTCCCTCCTATATCTTTCTCCCTCCCTCTCCATCTCCCCCCACCCCACATCGCTCCCCCATCCCTCCCTCTGTCTACCCCCTCTCTCCCCCTAAACCGCCCTCTCTCTCTCAGCCCCCCACCCTATCTCAGCCCTCTCTCCCTCACCCCCTTTTCAAATTCACATGTAAATACCGACGTAGGTATAGAAGTGCTGATTCTAATAAAATAGACAATAAACCCCCGAAGATGTTGTCTTTGAATGGCAGCTGTGTAAGGGCTAAGACCATTAAATTTAAAAGTGAAAGTTTCTAAATGTCAAATGCCATTGGAGTTTCTAAACCATGAGTAATTACATTTTAAGTGATTTTTGTGGGGGCTATGATTTATATATCTCAATGTTTTAAATGTGATACAGGAAACACTAGTTAGAATATACATTATCCGTTGATTGCACGTCTTTATCCACCTACGTTCAACAGATCAGCTGCATACTTGACGTTCATAAAAGTCCAATATGAGATTCACATGGTATTTATATTATATCAAACAATATATTTTAACCACTTCACGCAGCAGATTACATACAAATATGAGAGGGTAATAAATTGACTTCCTTTCTTCAGTTTACATACTCATTATTTATTTTTCCTTTCTTTTCCCTTTCTCTTTCCTTTCTTCTTTCTTTCTTTTTTTCTTCTTCTTCGTGGGAGCAGGGACCTCAGACACGCCTTCCAGAGGGTCCTATCAGAAGCAATCATTTCAACTTGGTCCCACTGAATCTCCAAATGCGACCAGCCGAGCCCATAGAGGTTATCCCACCATCTTGCTCGGGGTCTAACCCCGGGTCTCCTACTGCTAGCTTTACTCGTAAAATCTGTCCAGCGATTCTTTCCTTAGGCATTCTAACCACATTCCCGCTATATTGAAACTGTGATCTCTCGATTCGTAAAAGTAGCTAGCGGCTCTCTGATCTTTAAGCTACGCACTCCATAAAGTAACCTTACTCCAAAGACCAAAGACTTTTTGAAGGAACTCCATTTTGGCCGCTTGCATTTGCGATGGTATTCTTTCGGTCATTACTCAAGATCCATAACCATAGGTTAGGGTAGGCACAAATACCGAATTAAAGATAGCGCGTTTGCTTTTTACACCTACCATTCATTCTGATGACCGAGTGCTTAAGCTAGCGCATTAGTACTCCAGCTTGTGCAATTCTTGCATTTAATTTAGCCTCTAACATTCAATCACTAGTGAGAGAGGCCCTAATATACTTGAACTTTTCCACCTGCTTCGCCTTTTTTTCGTATACTTATTCGTTCTGAAAGCGACCACATGACCGAATGCTTAAGAAATTTGCTTCACAAGATCTCGTGTTCAATTCACTCGTGTCTTACCTTGCACATGGACAGACACATGTCTTGTGAGTCAAATTGGTTTGACGGAGACTATTTGGAAGCTTGTTGGATAAACTCTACCTATAATACAAAAGTTTGATCATGTCACATAGTATCCCTTTGAATCTCCCTCAGAATTACGGTATGGGTATACGTGTCTAAAATAGACGTAAATTTCATGGAAAGGCTGTCTGTTGTCCGAACAACAGAAAAGCTCATCGTTGAAACCGATCGAAGTCCATCGTATTAAATATTAAGTAGGAATGTGTGTGTTTATTTATGACCCATGAACTAGTGGTTCTACAAATAGAGCTCGATAAAATAGGTACTAGGCTTGAAAAAATAATTACTAGTGTCAATGTGATCGACTAAAATAAAATCTTTGAATGTAGTGGACTGGAATGACTGTGTTCTAATGACAAATCTATAAAAGAACGTGTGCGTGTTATTATGTATGGACCCGTAGATGAGAGAGAGAGGGAGGACATAAAAACGACATATAGAGGAGGGTATTGGAACCAGTAAAGCACTGGTACTTATTTTTATTGACTTCAAATGAATGAAATACAAAGTTGAGATCTGTGGCACTTGAACTC
>OZ024741.1:126646305-126698805 GCA_964016885.1 Eledone cirrhosa
GAGTATAGATACAATGTATTATCACCATCTAGAAACGATCGTAAAGCAGTGAAGTATATCTCTAATGACTTGATTTTTTATTTCATTGTTTTAACTTATATATATATATTATATATATATATAAGTTTATCCCGGTTTAAATCGGGGGTAACCACAGTAAGTAAGGTACTCAATACAAAGCAGAGTATAAATATTTAATATAGAAAAGCTTCTACACGACTAGAACTGTTTCATTCGGGAGAAATCATCAGGGCTTCCTGATGATTTCTCCCGAATGAAACACTTCTAGTCATGTAGAAGTCTATATATATATATATATATATATATATATATACAATGATATTAAATAAATGGAAACTATATTTATAAAACCATATTTATTCTATTATATATATTTCATGGTTACCAAAATGGTTCAAGATTTTATTGGATAGTCCAAGGAAAACTTGAACCGTGAAGGTATTTTCCTTGGTTATGTCAAAATTTATAAAACACACTTCCTATTTTATCTGATGAAAGCGTACCAAAGTTTTGGTACCCTTGAAATATATATAATAGAATAAATATGGTTCTATAAATATAGTTTCCATTTACTTAATATCATTGAATATTATACTCCAGAAAAACTGTCGAGTACTCTGAATCAGTTATAAACATGTATATTTGTTAAATTACCAACAAATTGAATATCACTTCTGCTTATATATATATATATATATATATATATATATATATATATATATATATATATATATATATAGTAATAATAATAAATGTGAAGACTAAAATCCAAAGAGGGCTTGATAAGGATAAATATATATCAAATATATAAGAACCCTAGAGCAAATATTTATTAAAATAACAGATTAAAGTTTAAGCAAAGTGTCGCTGCTTTCACCCTCAACAGGATCTTCTGAAACTGTGTGTGTATATATATATATATATATATATATATATATATATATATATATATACATACATGTGTGTGTATATATATATATATATATATATATATATATATATATATATATATATATATATATATATATATATATATGTACATGTATGTATATATATATATATATGTTATTTTAATAAATATATATATATATACACACACATGTATGTATATTTGTGTTTGTGTAATTGGTAGTACCAATAAGACAGCGTTTAAGCTTAATAGGGGTGTATATAAAAACATTTACTATATTTGTATACACAACTAGCATTAAATCCCGGCGTTGCTCGGGGTCAGTAAGTTACCAAAGTTATGTTGCACCACCCATTTTATGGCAGCACTTTTTGTCTGCCAGGCACTGGGTGAATGAATTGCAGACCTAGACTGCCGAAGCAGGAGCTGCGCCAGCAGTGACAATTGTAGTTTCGCCTATGGATATTATCTCTGTGCGAAGAAGTGTTGAAATTTATTGTTTCACAGTACTTGCGCAACACGGGCGTAGACGATGGCAGCCAAACAACAGAGCTGCGATGGAGTTGTTCTGCATGGTTGTCTAATGTGTGTTTTCTAAATTTAAGACAGTAGGGAGTGGTGTGATAGGGGGGAGAGTTAGCTGCTGTTTCTAGCAGGTTTAGTGACCTCATAGAGGATATTATTGTTTTTAGTAAATGAACTGATACTTCTTTCATTCACGTTCGTTGATAGATGTTTTAAAAAAGATTTATCGCTATTTTTGTTGTTGTTGAATAAATTTATCTAATTGTTATTTCGGATGAAATGTAATAAGTTCTCTTTGTCATTGAAGTAAATAAATGTTTGACCGTTCCACACTCAAAAACAAACGTTCTCTCTCTCTCTATCTCCCTCTCACTCTCTCTCTCTCTGTTAAAGTTTAAGGGGAGTAGAGAGAGGTAATCTGATTGTATTAGAGGGGTAAAGCGTCATGTATATAGTTTTATCGATTATTTCCGTAACTGTGGGTGAGTGTGAATGAAATAAATAGTCGTTGATATAAGTTGGACCATTTACAACATTCCTACAGACTTTGAGTCCAATCGGTTTGAAATTGTGCAAATGTATAAAGATGGAACATGCGCACGCACACACACACACACACACACACACACACACACACACACACACACACACACACACACACACACACACACACACCAACAACAACAATCTGCCTTTTATAGATAATGATGATAAATATATCGGTAGCCACGCTATCAAAGAAAATTATTTTTCGTAACGAGAAAATTATTTTTCGCTGTGAATAGCAGTCGTAAATACCAGACACCCCTGTTTTAAGATGCGTTATTCTTTCATCAATATCACCATAATCCGAATCTTGAAACAGCACTGTCTGGAATTTTCGACGGCTACAGCCATTTGGTGAGGTATTCACAGAGAAAAATAGAGAAAAACAATGATCCGCTACGAAAATCTTTTCTTTTCTGATAGCGAGACTACCAATATGTTTATTGTATATAAACATATAGTATATGCTTTCATATACACTATCATTATATATCCAAAGGTGGATTGGCAGTATTGGTAGAGGGTCAGACATCATGCTTTCCAGCATAATTACGTCCCTTAACGATCTGAGTTCAAATCCCACCGAGGTTAACTTTGCCTTTCATCCTTACGGGGTCGATAAAATAAAGTACCAGTAATGTACTGGGTAATTGCTGGCCTTGTTCCAAAAAGTAGAAACAATTATATATATATATATATATATATTATAAAAATGACTTCTACACTAGGACTGTTTCATTCGTGAGAAATCATCTTCCCCTAGCAGTCAGTTCTATAATAATAAATTGAATATGACTATATTCTAACAGTTGCCGCCTCCCGATGTACATCGAGATTTTACATATATGTGTAATATTTAATATGTGTGTAATACATATATATACATAATATGTGTGTAATACATATATATAATACATATATACACATAGGGTCACGCTGCCAATAGAAAACACACGCACCTGTTGATTTTTACTTTAATTTATTACACATTTTTGATGGATTGGTTTAATAACCGGATGGTTATTCATTTATTGTCAAAGCTCTTTCATCACACATTTTGTGACCTCCTCAGTCATAAATTGATTCTGTGTCTCTCCTCTATTCTGTCCTACACCGTCTTGTTTTTGTGTGTTGACAATAAATAAACAACTATACGGTTATTAAACTAACCAACCGGAAATATATATATATATATATATATATATATATATATACACAGTTTTCCCCGGTGTTAACGGAGGTTACGTTCCTAGAGGACCCGCGAAGAGCGAAAAGCTGCGAATATTGGACGTGATCCATAAGCATCAAAACATAACCTAAAATATAGGCCGGCCAATACTGCATATGGATTGACAGTATCGGTAGAGGGTCGGACACCATGCTTTGAAGCATAGAGTTACCTCCCTTTGAAGCATAGAGTTACCTCTGTGTTCAAATCCTGCCGAGGTTAACTTTGCCTTTCATCCTTACAGGGTCGATAAAATAAAGTACCAGTAATACACTTGGATAATTACTGGCCTTGTGCCAAAAATAGAAACAATTATTAATAATTTAGCGTTAATTAACATGAAACTATATATATAGCCACGAAAAAAACCCATAAAATATCGCGGAAGATGTTTATGAATCCGCGATATGCGGTGGTTTTCACAGGCAATTATTAGTTAGGTTCTAAGGAAAATTCTGTGAATAACCAGGGCCACGAATGCGGGAAGTGCACTCTCTCTCTCTCTCTCTCTATATATATATATATATATATATATATATATATACACATACATTCACGGAAAGTATTTATGTATATATAAATATATACATACACACAAAGTATTTATGTGTATATATATATATACATACACACAAAGTATTCATATATATATATATATATATATATATATACACACACAAAGTATTCATATGTGCAATCACACACAAAGTATTTATCTATATATACACACACACCAAGTATTTATATATATATATATGTGTGTGTGTGTGTATACATAGATTTATATATATATATATATAAATATATATATATACACACAGATGTATCTAATGACATAAATTTATATTAAATCCACACACAATTATAGACATTAGATATAATTACAGGATGCCATAATGCAAAAGCAGTTGTTTGATAGCTTACTCATAAGAGTAATACTTATCAGTATTTCTCATAACACGCACAAGCTTATATATATATATATATATATATATATATATATATAATGTGTGTGTATGTGATAGAGATAAAATATAGATATGCGCATAGACATATTCAAAAACACGCACTCGTATGCACACATGTATGCATGTGTGTTTCAGTGGCGAGATAGATATAAACACTCAAATATGAATACCCATACCTTTCACTGTCCGTTCTAAGAAACGATTTGATAAGTATATCTTTATCTCCATGTACACATACATACATGTACACCCGCACCCACATCTCCTGGCGCGGGTGCTTTTAGATAAAGAATGCTTGAACAGGACAGAAATAGAAACGTGTGCATACATATTAATCTGTATTCACAAATTTTCCTTTGGAGCAGTAATTTAATTTTAATGCCGCAAGACAAATAGATCTATTATAATATATAAAATACACACATCGTTTTTGTTTCTACAATATCCTAGTAACTCTAATATGATATATCATGTTTCCTAAAAAAATATATTTCTACCAATTAATTATTGAATTTTAAATATTAAGTCATTTTACTTCTAAACTTCATTAAAATGAAATATCTTTACATATTTTCTTGTTGAATCCTTTCTATTAAAGTCATAATATGCATTTAAATATCCTATGGGATAAAATACGTGGTCATTAGTTTTGTTTTATTTATTTAGAATTTACTTGAATATGTAACATAATTTTACTCTAATTAAAGTAAAGTAACTCTTTGTGTAATTTTAGGTAATTAAATTTTAACGTTGAAAAACTTAATTCATGGTTATGTCGCGAAAACAGCGTTAAATTCCGTTAGAACGTATTATACAAGAATATTCATTCTGGTTCTCTGCTCTCTGTGATCAAATTCCGTCGCAGTGATGTCTGCCTTTCACTCTTTCGAGGTCAACAAAATATCATTTCAATATCTGGTCTATTATCTCTCTAGTGAAGGCCCGTGGCTGAGTAGAGAACTGTACTCCCAATCGTGAGTTTGTGATTTCGATGTTGCTGGTGCCACGATATATCGGTCTTTGTCCCTTGGACAACATTGGTTGCGTGGAGAGAGTAGCCTGGTATGCATGGGTGATTTCTAGTCTTCCACAAAACATTTTGCACGGGCTTGTGCCATTGAGGGGAACTCTCTTGGTGCAAAGCTCATGCTCTTTCATGACCGAAGGTCTTTACCCTTTTATTCTCTCCCTCCCTCTCTCTTTCTCACGCTGTCCTTTCGAAGAAATCAGCTGTGTTCAGAACAGGAGTCACAGCAGCAACTATATAATTTCAGCAGGAGTTCAAGGCCCATGGATTAAATGAACGTGGCAAAACATACAAAACAAAAATGTATGATTCACTGCTTGTGATTTCAGTTTGACTTATAAATCATATAAATTCCTAAGTCCACTCAACGAAGGCATACGTCCTTGTGGTTAGCAATTTAAGCATTGGTTGCCTAACATCCTACTATTGACTCTGATATTTGGCACCATTATATGAGTAATAGACAACGATGGAGGTTATAGATAGCAGAGTATTCAAATTTATCAATGCAGGTTAAGAGTCAGTCCCGGCAGGCAGGATGGAAAAGGCATTCCCCGGAGGATGGTGAGGGAGAAGACTTGAACAGCCACTCCACCTCGCACTTGCGAGTAGCTAACTCAGCCCCAATAGCAGTGACTCGGAAATACTCAGTCACTTATACGTTAATTTTAAGGGCAGGCTGTTCCATTGATGGAACCACTGGAAAACTTATCACAGAAACCGACGGAAGACTGTTCTAAAGTGAGATATACAGTCTAGAAGTATTGATCATTAATTCTATATATTGATGACATTGTTTTTAAATTTTTCATGCTAGTATACGTAGAGGGCTTACCTAATCATAGGTTTGACATGTACGGAACGTGATTGCTGATTTGGTGCATTCTGTTTGCCGATATCATCATAATCTGATGACATGAAAGGGTATTCTGATGTTATGTCTCAAATAGCCTTGCAAAATCTCATATTAATCTAATTCCGTTTTGATAAAATTTGGAAATGTATGTATGTGAAGAAACTAATCCAATTTAGGTAGCTGTTCTATCTGCAAATTCTTAGATTATTGCTTAATTAGTATTCCATACTTGTAATAATTTATACGTCCTCACAACAGCTTTCATCTCCTATATATATTTAGGAATATTGATCTCTTAATAATTCAAGAAGTGTTCCAATGTCAATCGTAGGTGAAGTGTAGTTGAATGGTTCAGGAGTTCCCTTCGCAATTATAGGGTCCCGGGTTTGATCACACTTCGTAATATCTTGGGCAAGTGTCATTTACCATTACATTGTATCTACCCATGCATTGAGAGGGAAATTGGGTGAATGGGAAGTGTTTTTACGCTCGTCGGATACATGAGGTCCTGTAATTCAAAGGTTTAGGTTTGTCATGCGCGATATCTCATTGAATCTCCCTGAAAATTACGCTGTGGGTTCATGTGTCTAAGTAATGCTCAGTCGCTTCCACATACATTTCAGAAGTAGGTAGTTTCATTTACCGGTCATGCATCGTCGAAACTGGCAGAGGTCCATTCTGTTGTCGATTACATAATCTGTCCTGCAATGGCAGTCACGAATTGCCAACAACCATGCAGCTATGTCTGTATGGTTAACATGTTCGTTTTGCTGCTAGAGCATTATATTGATTAACTACTGGGAAGTGTCTTCTACAGAAGCCTAGGGTTGAAAAATGCCTTGTGAATGAAATTTGTTAGACAGAAACACATACGCACGCGCACACAAGCATATATATATATATATATATATATGTGTGTGTGTGTGTGTGTGTGCTCGTAAGGATGAAAGGCAAAGTTAACCTCAACGGGATTTGAACTCAGACCATAAAGGGCCGTAACTCTTTGCTCCAAAGCATGGCGTCCGACCCTCTACCGATAGTGCCAATCCACCGCCCTTATAAATAATGAAAAGAGATGAGCCCAACACAGTGCCATGTAGGACGCCACTACTGACTTTGGCTGGGCTTGATTATACTCCTTTGACTACAACATGTTGGGCTCTATTTGTCAGGAAACACTTGATACATTGCAGTAACATTCCAGAAACAACAATGTTGGATAGATGTTTCAGTAGAATTTTGTAATCGACCCTGTCAAAGGCCATGCTGAAATCATGGTATATGACACCAGTGTTGGAACCCTCTTCAAAGCTCTTAAAATATCAGTAACGTGATGCAGGAGCTGTGTTAAGCATTCCCTTCTATTATGGAACCCATGTTGTTTGGAGTTCAGCACATTCTTCCTTTCAAGAAAGTGAGTTATTCGTTATCTCACCACCCTCTCAGATACCTTAAAGATATGAGAGGTGAATGATATCGGACGATACTTCACTGGAAGCGACTTGTTTCTCTTTTTAAAAACTGGGACAACAGTCTGGGACTGAAAGTTCTCAGGTATATAGCCTGCGTGCAGTGTGTTTCTCCACAGATTAACTAGAAGATACTAGCAGGGAAATTATCCCAACTGCTAAATTATACTTAATTTCGTTTATTGCCGCTAAGATCGGGCGACAAACGATATGTCGATATAGTGTGTTAGGGATTAACATCACTGGTACATCCCAGATCAGCTATATGAGGATTGCTGAAAACAGAGCAGTATTGTTTCAACAGTATATCACACATGGTTTTAGCATAGTCTTAGAGAATGCCATTTTCATCAATTAGAGGGTCAACAGTAGAGACAGTGACCTTGTATTTGTTAATAAATGAAAAGAATACTTTGGGATTGAGTGTGATTTTCTCAATGGCCCATTCCCCCTCAGCTTTACATTGGTTATTGATGATGGTCGTCATGCATTGTCAGAGTTTATGATTTTAGTTGGAGCAGTGCAATAGCAGTCGAATATGTGTTGCTATTGTCAGTATTTTAGTTTCTTGATTTTTGTTTTTGTTCTTTATGTTTTTCTGATAAGACTGTTTGTTTTAGCGGGATTCTGAAAATAGTTTTGTTCACAGAACTTCATGGGGTATGTTTTGCACATATGTTTGTAACAGTGTCTACAAATATTTGTCAGGATCTTCTGATGTTGGTGGAGATGTGTATGCGAATATATATGTATATGTGTATATATATGTGCATATGTATGTATATGTATGTATATATATATATATATATATATATGTGTGTGTGTATGTATATATATGTATATATATATATATATATATATATGTATATATATGTATGTATATATATGTATATATATATATATATATATATATATATATATATATATATATATATATATATATATGTGTGTGTATGTATATATATGTATATATATAAATGTATGTATATATATACATATGTATATTTATATATATGTATGTATATATATGTATATATATGTATATTTATATATATGTATGTATATATATGTATATATATATATGTGTATGTATATATATGTATATATATATATATATATATATATATATATATATATATATATATATATATATATGTGTGTATGTATATATATGTATATATATATATATTTATATATTTATATGTATATATAATATTGAAAAAGTGGAGAATAACATGGTCAACAGTACAAAAAAGGAGATTTATTTACAGTCTAACAATTGTTTCACTGATAGAGTTGTCTAAACATTCCTAAACACTGAAAGTAGTGCCACATAATTTAGAATACATGTTGGCTTCTTCATTTCTTCAGAAACTGTCAACAAATATGAATATATGCCTAACCGGCAAATTTACAAATTCAAATTACAACATCAATAATAATAATAATAAAGATATAGAGAGAAAAAAAGGAAGGGAGATAGATATAGTAAAGAGAGAAAGGAAAGGAAGAAGAAAGAGGGAAAAAGAAAAAGAGATAGAGAAAGAAGACGAAAAAGGAGATATTAATACAGTTAAAAATAAGATGTATAGAATATGATGGACAAACACAAGTAGAAATAGCGTAGGATAGAAAGAAGAATGTGGAGAGACAAATAGACGAGTATGATAGACAAACACAAGTAGAAATAGGATAGAGGGAAGAAGGTAGAGGGGCAAATAGATGAATAAACGTTAATACATGAATAAATGCAAGTAAAAATAAAGATAGATATATAGAAATATATGAGACAATAAATGAAAAAATATATAAAAAATATATAAAATAATATATATAAAAAAATTGATAGATAAATAATTAAGTAAACAAATAAATAAGTAAATGAATAAATAAATAAATAAATAAATAAATAGATAAAAAAAAATATATTACATCTAATCTAATATAAAATGATATAATATGTGAAAAGTGAAGATGAAAATAAATAAATAAATATGTAAAAGAAGTAAAAATGTACGAAGAATATTTAAACATGTTAAGATTATTGATAATAGTTTTTGATAATTGTTAAATATATGGATAGATATTAAGTTGAAAATATGATAATGTTAAATATATTTATGTGTGTATTGGTTATTTTAATAAGTAAATTAACTAGTTTTAAGATATATTATATAAGATAAAATGACCGAGATGAAATAAGTTTAGGGAGAGAAATGCAAAGATAGAGAGTGAAAGATAGAGATATATAAAATAAGAATGTAAATATAAGAGGTTTTGATGGTGTTCTTTGGTAATTATAATGGTGAAGATGCTGCTGATAATGTGATATCGTAGTAGATCCAAGTCGTACAATCAGGGTTATGAAATGGATAAGATGGAATTAAGTTGGTCTAAAGTTCTCGAGTTTCGTTGCTGATTTATGTCGACACAAAATAATTCGTTCAATTTTACTGTTAAGAAGAATTTTGTTGAAATTTAGAATTTGGAAAAGTTCCATATTACAGAGACTGCAGTGGTACATACCAATTTGAAAGGCCCTTGCTTTTGATAGTTTTTTCCAGCTGATTTCATATTCTATGTTTGCATTCTTCAGTTGCCAGATTTTATTGGCGAGAGTTGTTGTATTCGAGATGTACGTACCACCTTTTCTTAAATTCACCAGCTGTGGAACCAATGTAATACCATGCCAAGCTACCTGAATTTATAGTACATAGGTATACTATATTTGTCTCTAGGCATCTATTTTGTAAAGGGCATTTGTCAGGTAGATGGCAGTTACATTTAGATGCTTTTCTATGCGCCGATTCTATAATATGGTTTTGTAGGTTGCTATGTATGGGCTTTGAATTGGATTTGTTGATGTATTGTGGTGGTGTGCTCTGGCGTGTGTTTGGTTGCGATGATGTTATATGCTTACGTTTTGTATTTGGTGTTATGGTACTTATTTGCGGGCTAGTTGAATTATAAATTCTTTTATAGTTAATTTTATGAATGTGCGATTCTATGTTGTTGGCAGTGGAGTATAATAGTTTGATAGTTTTTCTTTTAAAGATTTTATGATATTTATGAATTTTAGGAAAGTTTTTGTCAACTAATTTGAAGAAAGTGTAAGGTAGCTTAGATTTTATAGAGGAGTTAAACATTGGATTAAACCATAAGTAGTTTCTATTTCTGCATCTTCTATGGTTATTAGTGGTTTTAATATTAGCATTCTGTTCATTTAAATTACGTGTTTGCTGCCAATTTCTATGTTTGCTGCCAATTTCTAGGTTTGTTGTTTCTATAGGTGTGGATAGTGTTATTAATAGTAAGTGTGTTGCTATTTTTTGTATCTGGTATGTATTTGAGTCGCTCTTTATGGCCTGCCTTAAGTAAAGCTATGTTGTAGTAGTTAGCGTGTTCGTTAAAAATTTCCAGGTTAGAAGATAGGCGCGAGATTCTAAGGGATATACTATGTGCTATGGATTAATTATGGATCTAGGGTGATTAGAGTTATAATCAATGTAAGCTAAATTTTCATTATTCTTATGGAAGGGTTCTATAAGTCCTGAGTTAAGGTTGAACGATACATCCAAGAAGTTAACTCTTTTAGAGTTGGGTTCAAAAGTAATGCTAAGGCCTAAATTATTAAAGAATTTTCTAATCCTTTTCCTTAATCTTTCTAAGTTTTGATTATTTAAGTTTCTAGCTAAAAGTAGTGTATCGTCTCTATAGATTCCACCTTGTAGGTTATCAAATTCCCTATGTAAGAAATGTGCTATATAAATTCCAACCAAGTCTGTGATTTGGGCTGAATCGTTTCATCCCATAGTTATATCGAAGTTATTCTGTCTATTTTTACGCTCCCAGTAGCTATTGTCGAATTTAATGATTGTTCTTCTAGAAGCTAGTATTATTTTTATTTCATCTGGTGAAAGATCAGAGTTTTTTGTGCAAAGGATAGTGCCTTATTTAGGCTGACTGGGGAAATAGAAGAGTAGTAGTCATTTATGTCAAATTGTAAAAAGTCGGAAGATTCTCTATTGTCTAATTTATTAAACCAATCTATTGCTTCATTTGTGTTACCCCAGAGCTTGATTATTACTTGTTCTTTATGGTATTATTCTATCTAGTATAAACTTACTAATTCTGCCTATATCTGATTTTGATGGACATATTAATCTCATAGTAGAGTTAGTTTCGAAGTTACATTTATGATCCTTCAGAATAAAAGTAGGTTCACAAGGGGTTAGAGGTTCGGTTCTATCGGATATTTTAAGTTTTTTTACTATGTTAAGACCTTCCTTGTTAATGCTATTGAGTGCAGACTCTGTAGTTTTCTTGTATTTTTTATGTAATTCCCGGCGTATAAAATTGTTATATGTATTAATGCCCATGGTGTATACATTAGATGTTTTGTCTGCCTTTACTATGTGGTGGTACGTAATTTTTTTATTAGTGCACTGATGTTATTTTGCAGTTTGTTATGATGTGTTTGTTTTTTTAATTTAATTTCTGTTATCATGTTCATGAAGTCAAGTTCAAATGCATCCAGGTGAGGGTTGCTTGGTGATATTTTTGCAGGATCTAAACCCATATTTTTAACTGGTAGACCCGATATTTGTATCACTATTATTATGTCCTTTATCGTAATGACATGCTTTCCATTTGATTCTACGGATAAAGTCATTAGTTCTTTGTATAATACCAAACATATATTCCTTATTTGTAGGTATAGGTATGTTTTTTAAGGACATTCCTGTATAGTGTTTTTCCATGTTAGTGCCGTGGCGTTAAATTGGTTGCTCAACCTAATGAGAGTTTGGTATAGAGGATAACAAAATATCGTTATAGGTAATCCAATTAGAGGTTGTGAATACTTCTTATTATGGATAGTTTTAGCGTACGGCGTTGCTTGACTCAACAAGAGGTTTACGTAGATGACGAGTTTATGATTTCACTTGTATTCCTATCTAAGTTTATCTTGGAGTAATAACATTGAAAAAGTGGAGAATAACATGGTCAACAGTACAAAAAAGGAGATTTATTTACAGTCTAACAATTGTTTCACTGATAGAGTTGTCTAAAAATTGCTAAACACTGAAAGTAGTGCCACTTAATTTAAAATACATGTTGGCTCAATCATTTCTTCAGAAACTGTAAAAAAATATAAATATATGCGTAACCGGCCAATTTACAAATTCAAATTACAACATCAGTAATAATATTAATAATAAAGATTTAGAGAGAAAAAAAGGAAGGGAGATAGATATAGTAAAGAGAGAAAGGAAAGGAAGAAGATAGAAGACGAAGGAAAAAGAAAAAGAGATAGACAAAGAAGAAGAAAAAAAAAGGAAAAAGGAGATATTAATATAGCTAAATATAAGATGTATAGAATATGATGGACAAACACAAGTAGAAATAGCGTAGGATAGAGAGAAGAATGTGGAGAAACAAATAGACGAATATAATAGACAAACACAAGTAGAAATAGGATAGAGGGAAGAAGGTAGAGGGGCAAATAGATGAATAAACGTTAATACATGAATAAATGCAAGTAAAAATATAGATATATAGAAATATGGAATTTATAGGTTATAGATTCCATACACTGGTTGTTTTGCCCTGTTTTATTGATGGGGCACTGTATCTCTCTCTAGTGTGTTACCTTTACAACATATTGTATTCTAAAGTGCCCAGGATTTCCTTTCCTTTGAGCACATTATTTACAGGGAACGGCGAGAGTCTATGGCTCCATTAATGTATCGTGATATTTCTCTCCTTATAACAGTCTTTCCTCTCTCTGTGTTTAGTTGAGCACACTTCTCTGAGTGGTTTGGGGCTGCCCTTTCTAGCAGCTCGTCCCTCGGAGACCACTGGTTCACTGCCCTTAAACACGCTGTGACTTCTCTCACCCACGTGTAGTTGGACGGTCGCTTTAAACATTCTCTTAGTGTTGTCTGAAATGTATGGCCTAACACACGCTGATGAACCTGGGTTATTTCACTTCTCTCAACAATTTAATGGCGAAACAGATCCTTCGGATTTGTACGTGTATCATATAGTTATAGAGGTATTTATTTACGCTTTAATTAATATTTTTAATTATCGTGTCTATATTCTGCCTTCCATAGGTTATAGATTCCATACACTGGTGGTTTTCCGTGTTTTATTGATGGCGCACTGTATCTCTCTCTAGTGTGTTACCTTTTCAACATATTATATATATATATATATATACCCTACTACCCTAAGTATTGAGTACTCTGGTGCGTTACGGTCCATCTGGTTCCTTACCACAATTCCTTTGTTATATATATATATATATATATATATATATATATATATATATATATATATATAGATATAGATATATATATATATATACAATATATTAATAAATGGAAACTATATTTATAAAACCATATTTATTTTATTATACATATTTCAAGGGCAACCAAGGCAGATTATGGTGCGCTTTCATCAGATAAAATACAGATTTGTTTTATAAATACATATTGACATACCCGGAAAAAAGACAACCTTAACGGTTGGAGCTTCCTGGATATCGAGGAAGCTCCAACCGTTAAGATTGTCTTTCCCCACTCAAAAAACCTCCAAAGCACAGGCATTGCTTGTTCAGGTTATGTTACAGATTCGTGTCGCTGGCCGTAGACTTAAAGTGCACCATTTTCTGTAAACTCTTAGCAGAGTTTGCCGCCATCATGTATATATGTATATGTATATATATGTATATGTATATATATATGTATATGTATAAATACTTATATGTGTATATATGTATATATATATATAGGTATATGTATAAATTTGAGAGATCCGCATGGTGTGGACGTGGATGTTTTCAAGAAATATCTGCTGACACCCTGTGTATGTGTGTGTGTGTGCATGTATATATATGTATATGTGTACCTGTATATATATATATATGTATATGTGTACCTGTATATATATATATGTACAGGTACATATATATATATGTATATACAAGTTAATATAAATTAATATATATGATAAAACACAAATACCAACATATAAGTGTCTGTATTGTAAATGACTAAGTTAGCTAGATTGAAAAATACTAATTATAATAATACAGTTTGCCTGTCTCGATTTAAAATAATAAATCAATAAAAACAAAAGATATTGGCAAATGGCCGTGGTACTTAGACAAATTTAAATTTCAAAATCAAACCTGTTCCGTAGATAAGTTTAAACTTTAAAATCCAAATAAGTTTCGAGATGAAAAAGTGAAAGCATACCCCGTTCAGCTCTACTCAGTAAGTACCCTGAACAATTGGTATGCTTCATTTCAAAATATTTAAAAAGACTGTTTAACGGACATGGTTTGATTTTGAAATTTAAATTTGTCTAAGTACCACGGCCATTTGCCAATATCGTTTGTTTTTATTGATTTATTATTTTAAATCGAGACAGGCAAACTGTATTATTATAATTAGTATTTTTCAATCTAGCTAACTTAGTCATTTACAATACAAACAACTTATATGGTGGTATTTGTGTTTTATCATATATATTAATTTATATTAACTTGTATTACACGGCTCAGAAATACTTCTGCCTTTGAGCTATTTCATTGTAAAGGACTGCTTGAGTTTAGAACTCATTATTCTTAGTATATATGTATATATATATGTATGTGTATATATAAGTATATGCGTATATATGTATGCATATATTTATGTATATGTGTATGTATATATATATGTGTACGTGTATATATATATACGTATATGCGTGTATATATGTATATATATGTGTGTATGTATATATATATATATGCGTGTATATGTATATATATATATATGAATATATATGTGTATATATATATGTCAGTATATATGTGTATGTATATGTGTATATACATATGTATATATGTATATGTGTAAGTATACATGCATATGTATATATATATGTGTGTGTATATATATATGTATATATATGGATGTATATATAATGTATTTTGCAATACACTTTATGCTTAATTAAAAGCATTTTGAAGACCGTAAGCTATTGTTTTAAAGTAGTGACAAATTCACTTACTTTTATCTCAGCAAACAGGAGAGATAAGCCGACAAGTCTTGTTTCGCTTTGGTTGAAGCTTATCAAGGCTAACTACCCCTCCTGTCTACCGAGATCACTGATGTTATATTCTTATAGAAATCTAGTAAATAATCAGGAGCTGCATAAAGTGTATTGCAAAATACATTATATATACATCCATATATATATTGCTATTTCAGAGCTCCAATTCTAATTTTTAATTTCTGCCTGACCAACAACCGCTCTGCATAATCAGCTCCTGATTATTTACTAGATTTCTATAAGAATATAACATCAGTGATCTCGGTAGACAGGAGGGGTAGTTAGCCTTGATAAGCTTCAACCAAAGCGAAACAAGACTTGTCGGCTTATCTCCCCTGTTTGCTGAGATCAAAGTAAGTGAATTTGTCACTACTTTAAAACAATATCTTACGGTCTTCAAAATGCTTTTAATTAAGCATAAAGTGTATTGCAAAATACATTATATATACATCCATATATACATTGCTATTTCAGAGCTCCAATTCTAATGTATATATATATATATGTGTATATATATATGTATGTATATATATATATGTATATATGTATATATGTATATGTGCACATATAGATATATACATATATATGTATATATGAGAGAAAGAAGGAAAACGACAATGAAAAATGTGAACTTTTTTCTAGATATACGTATGTAAACCATGTTATTTTTCACCATATTCTTATTAATATACAATTTGATTTCATTATACACTTCCATCGCCCGAAGAAGCCCATAACCTGAAACCGGTACGAAAAATACGGAAATTCCTATTTTGTAAATTTTTGTTTTGCTGTTATTCTTAGCGAAAATCGTTTTAGCATTTTCTAATGTTTTTTTTCTTCTTTACTGTTATATATATCAACTCGTGTATCACTTCTCTACATTCTCTCTCTCTCTCTCTCTCTCTCTCTCTCTCTATATATATATATATATATATATATATATATATATATATATATATATATATACTGGTAAACGGAATAGAAAATGCTGACAAATTGTTCACAGTTGAAAAATGGTTTAATTAGGAATAAAAGAGTATTAGTAATTGTATGGGTTAGTATTCAACCGGTAAAAACTTAAAAACTTAAAACCACAACTGAATACTAACCCATACAATTACTAATACTCTTTTATTCCTAATTAAACCATTTTTCAACTGTGAACAATTTGTCAGCATTTTCTATTCCGTTTACCAATATATAATAACTTGTGTGTTACACCTCTATTCTTTTAACTATATATATATATATAAATATATATATATATGTGTGTGTGTGTGTATGTACAATTTGTTATAATATCTTAATATTACTTATGGCGTTCGCAAAACAACAGGTTAAGTTTTACAACAATTAACACACACAAACCTTCGATTTTACTTTCGCTATGTATAACTTCAGTTACAGGAAAATACAAGTAAAAAATTACGAGACAATGTTGCCAGGAATAGGCACAGAAGCCAATTCCCATCTAAAAAAAAAAGCAGTAATAAAGAATCTGTTGAAATAATAAATAATTTTCTTCCAACTACAAAAGTTTTCTTTATCAGTTGAAGATAAATTTATATATAACTATTTCCATATAAACAAACTGGCGTCTTAATTTATTTTTATGATAATATATTCCTTTTCTCAAGGTAAAAATAGCTCCAGATTATAATGGGTAAAAAATATAACACTTCCAAGTAAATGTTGTTCAAAATCTAAATATCAATTTCTTTTACGTTATGTTGGGGAAGTGCGATATATTTAAATATTTATCTGGTATCTTCATTAGCGTTTTCCTGCAAATGGTGCAGCCAGCCTTTTGGGTGTCACCTAGATGATTTTTTTTGCAGTCAGCTATCGCTTACTCGTTTCTGTCTCCCCGCCATGTGTAGAAGGGTTGCAGTGTCGTATCCTGTACAGTCGTTGATGACGTATCCTGTACAGTCATTGATTAGGATTTTCTTTGAATTTTGTGCCGGTGAATTGTTCTGGACAGTCGTGAGATAAAACCTTCATCTTTTTACTATTGTTCTCTAGTATAATGGTCATATTTTCTTTGGTTTACTGTTTAGTCAAGGAAGTAAAAGCATTGCCTATGATCCCTTTTTAGGGCTTATATAATTAGTGAGAGAGGAGAGTATAATTTAACCGAAGACCTGGACCAAAATATTTGAAACAATGAAATGCACTAAAGCCATTCACGGAAGCTAATCCAACGGAATTTGAACTCAAAAGGCAAAAGCGTGGAGGAAAAACCGCAAGGTATCTTGCCCGATGCTCTAACTATTACGTCAACCAATCAGTCTGAGCAGTTACTTATATTTAGTCGATCTTAAAAGGTTGAAAGACAAATTTTCCTTTGTAGGATCTTAACTCAGAGCGCAGGGAACCGGGAGGAAGAACGGAACAATACCGCATCGGGTTTGTCTGACGCTTTAACGCGCGCTCTCTCTCCTTTTTTCTCTCTCCTTCTTTCTCTCTTTTTTCTCTCTCCTTTTTCTCTCTCATTTTCTCTCTTTTCTCTCTCTTTTTATTCTCTCTTTTTTTTTCTCTTTTTTTCTCTCTTTTTTCTCTCTCCTCACTCTCTTCTTTTCCCCCCTTCTTTCTCTCTCACTCTGTTTCCTCCTCTCTTTCTCTGTTTCACCATCTTTCAACAATATTTACTAGGAGCATCAATAAAATCTTACATTTTGTTCAATCCTTCCAGGGACACTGAACTCCTGCTGAAGTCGTAGGATTGCCGTTGTAACATACAGCTTGTCTAGGGCAGTTAAACTTGGCGGGACCGCATCTCTTTCCAAGGTTAAACACAGTCAATTTCTAAGAGAAAGAGAGTCAGTAAAACTACGGAAAATTCCCCCATCCTCCAGCACTGGGCTTGTAATTTATTGACCTCGAATGGATGAAACCAAACTTGATCTCAGTTTGTTTTGAACTCAGAGCGCAGAGAGTCGGAACAAATTACCGTAAATCATTTTATCCAGCGTTGTAATAACTTTGTCAATTCGCTGCCCTATGTACGGTCTCGTAACTCTTGAGTGAGTATTTACATCCGGCGTTTCTGTGGCAATTAAAAACCTTGTGGAGTCCATTGCCGCTCTACGTCTGAATATAGCAGGTTTCGTCTGGAGAAGGATGGAAGTGAGAAACAGATATAGAGGAATAACTGACACCAGTACTAAATTGGTACTTTTTTAACCACCTTGAATGGATGAGATGCAAAGCTGACATCGGCGGGATTTGAACTCAGAGAGCATAGAACTAAAACAAATGCTGCAAATCATTCTATTCGAAGTTCTAACGACTTTTTCAATTTACTGCTTGGTGTTCTATTAACTTTTTCAATTCGCTGCCCTATATTTTTTTGGTAAATAAACTTATTTATCACATCAAATAAATTCTCTATATTAAAATATTTAATCAAATTAAACATTATTTTCGTTAACAACCAAAGTTATTGTACTTAGGCAACAAAAACTTTATAATTATATTAGGTTTCAGAAAGCACTTTCTAACTCTTTTCAAAATCTACCTTTCTCATTAACACCTGCTACACTGCATATTTTACACCAAACTGTCACACACACGTATACATACATATACACACACAAACATACATGCACATACACATATATATACACACGCATATTTACATATATATATATATATACTACATGCATACATACATACATAGAGGATGTCCTTAAAGTCCTTAAATGTGGTCCTTCTGTAAAAACAACTGCTATCTTTTGATAGCATTTACGTCCACCGAGAAATAACAGTTCAATTCTTGTGTCCAGACTTTAAGGACATCCTGCATACATTTATGTATGTATGTATGTATGTATGTATGTATGTATGTATGTATGTATGTATGTATGTATGTATGTATGTATGTATGTATGTATGTATGTATGTATGTATGTGTGTGTGTATGTATGTGTGTGTGTGTGTGTGTGTGTGTGTGTGTGTGTGTGGGTGTGTGTGTGTGTGTGTGTGCACTCAAACACACATTGTAACACAAACAAAAAGTCGATTAAATATGTGCAGTTGTGTTTAGCTCACAATTCAGTCGAACTCGATCATAAAATTCTTGTTTATCAAACTAAAAATCACCCAGGGAAATCTCAAAAATTGATCCTACGACGTGTGTTACATAGAATGGATCGCCGTCGGTTTCGACTGGTTCTCCTGTTGTTCAATCACTGGAACTGCCTGTTCATGAAATTAATGTGTAAGTGGCTGAGCATTCCACAGACACGTGTATTTACCATTAACGTAATTCTCAAATATATTCAGCGTGACTCTGTCTATAAAAGGGGCGGCATTTTGAATTACGTGTACAACCCATTTTTCTCAGAACTATGCAAGATGTCGGAATAGATACTACAAAGCCTTTTAGTCTAACGCTCTGATGTTCTTGCCAATTCGTCCCTTATTTCTTTTTATTAGTTTCCATCATTAGACTGCGGTCATACTGAGGCGCAGCTTTAAAGGATTTAATCGGTCATTTCAACCCCGGTATTTATATTATCGATGTCGATTTTTGTTGAAACAATGTTACGGAATATAAACAAGGAAATGCACTCAAATTCACACTCACACTCAAATTCGCACTCTCACTCACCACCACCACACATGGCTTTCTGTAGGTTCCATCCCTTAAATTTCATAAAGTTTTGGACAACTTGAGTTGATACAAGTCATGTGCCTAAAGTATCACCCAGTGGGTTTGAACTCGAAACCATGTGATTGTAAAGCGAACTTTTTAACAACACAGTCACACAGCTATGCCTGCGCCTATATGTGTAAAGAGAAGAGAAATTTGTCGTAAAATTGATAATTCAAAATTGTTTAAATTAGAATTGACAGCTGTTAGGTATTCTAATGGCTATAATTACTACTTCTTAATAGTCAAATGTTTAGTCTGTACCACCGTTAATTGATGGTCCAATATTAAATAAAAGTTGTGTATTATATATTATTATAATTCTAACAGTTAATAGCTAGGGAAATAAAAGTAAATATATAATTGTGTTTTGTTATTGTAAGTCAGTTAAATGAGTCTATTAAAGCCACCTCCATCAAAACGTCTCATTTGAAATTCAATTGAAATATCCATTAACCGTTAAGATCCTGTAGTTATTTAGCGTTTGTTAATCCCAATAAATATATTAGTCGACAGATATCTAACACATTGCAATAAAAGGTTTAATTTTTAATCTAATACGGTGATAAAACAGGGTTTCAATTTTCAAGAATGTCTTGCTAATGTGGTTTCATGTAGTACTGGACGCTAATAGTTAAAGTAGTATACTATTTAGGAGGTTTTTCAAAGTAAATATTTGCATTTGAAAGAGTCCCCAAAACATTATTCCGACTATTTAGTATGTAGATTGGCAGAATCGTTAGAACTGTGGACAAAATGTTTTGTAGTGTTTTTTAGGGTCCTTTGGTTTCTGAGTTTAAATCCCGCCGAGGTTAGCTTTGCCTTTCATCTTTACAAAGTAGATAAAATAAAGTACCAGTAACGCACTGGGGTGATTTAACCAAGTCCTCAATAAAACAATGTTGGCTTTGTATCTAAATCAGAAACCATTATTTCGTATGTTTGTGTATGTGTGTATATGTGTTTGTATGTTGTGTATGTGTGTATCTGTGTTTGTATGTTGTGTATGTGTGTATATGTTTTTGTATGTATATAAGTATAAAATGTTACAAGTTATGACTAGAAGAGTTAGAACTTCATACATAACGAAAGTGGAATGTACACGTCATCATAAGATAGAATACTCAACGGTAAAGCTTACCATCAAGCACTCTACCCTATAATACATACATACACACGCACACTCAGACACAGAGAGAAGTAGGAGGATGAAAGATTGTTTCCTTTATATTTTTAAAGTTTCACGCATTAGCACTTACGTAACTTTATCGCATTCACGAGTAAGAATTTAATATACTTCGAAGATGATTAAATGGCTATCTGAAACTTAACCATTATGAGTTATTTCATTTTCTTTACATTGAAGAACTGCTTGTTTGTGTCGATTACAAATTTATTAGTAAACATTAGCGTAAAAAAGCAATGATATAAAAAAGAATAGAGTAAGTGAATATAAAGGCGTTCTCATTTGCCTTCGTTCACATGTATATGATTAATTTTGTAATGGCTATTTCTATAAGATACTATTCTATTTCCAAATAAAAGGAAGAATTTAAAATGCAAGCTAGATTATATTTTCAACAACTTACGAAATATTTATTCTCAATTAGGATTAGAACAAAAAAACAAAAACAATTACGATAAGCGCAAGAGATGAAATTCCATTACAACGAAATCTATTATTCATCTCAGCCTACTCTACTGAAGGACTCTTATATCTATATTTATATTTTGTTTTGTTTTGTCTAAGAGAATGTATTTTCTATCCTTATCTCCAAATGTAAATTATATACTTCAGAAACTTCACATTGGTTAAAACCACAAATACTTTAATTGCTGTCATAAGATAATGAAAATACAAGTTTTCTTGAAAATCGTAGATACAGAAGATAATTACTGGCAGATAATGAAATTTAAATACAAATTTATTGGCGATAAGGGCCGGTTTATCTTTACGAGATTTTAATATATACGTAGTGTGTTAGGACGCAGCATGTCCAAATGGTTAGGAAGTTCGTTTCGCAATCATTAAGATCCAGTTTCGATGCCACTGTGTCTGTGGAATGCTCAGTCACACGTTAACTCTATAAGTAGGCTTATCCATAGGGATACCCATCGTCGAAACTGACGAAGGTCCATTCCTGAGGATTCAGAGTATGGTGTTTGCTTCATAATCATAAGTGTCCAAATTCAGTCCACTTTTTGGTATCTTGGGCAAGTGTCAGTTACCATACTGTAATTTCATGTACGTCAAATATACATTTAAATAAAACATCAGTACCCTTACTTTTGAGACCGACCACACACGTACATATATATATAGAGAAAGAATAGAGAGAGAGAGAAAGAAAGAGAGAGAGATAGTCTGTGGTATTTATATATGTGTGTGTTTAAGGTAGTGTCTGTCTATATTTATGATCCGGAACTCAGCGGCTCAACAAAAATCGTTTCAATGAAATAAGTACAAGACTTGAAAAATAAGTACTGTGGTAGATATGATCGGCTACATCAGGGCTGTTATTAGTCTAATGACTGAAAGCAGTAAAAGGTTAAAACGTATACAACATATAATGTTGTTGATATATATGAATTTTCCCTGTGTTATTAATTTTAGAAGATAAATTATCCCTGAAGGTGATTAGACTTTTAATGTTAGAAATTCAGTGACTCTCTTATTAGTTTCCACAGACTATTTCTACTTAAGTCTTCCTTAATTGATCGAATATAAATATTGTAATACGAATGGACGCAGAAATATACGCTATTCTATATCAAATGTCGGGAAGGATTAATTCTTTTTCATGTTTGGTAAATTAGATTCTGTAAGAAAAGCTACAGGATGTGTACAGTTAATATATTCATTGTGAGACATAAGAATTATTTATTGTGTACACACCCAGCACTGACATATTAACTAAATAATAACGTGATATGAAATTAACACTAAGATACGGCAATGTCAGAATAAATTCTCACACTAGTTTAATGTTATCTAGTCAGCTATAACTTAATATCATTCTTGTGAAAACTTGCATTCAATAATATAGTTCTCACATATATCCCGATTACAACAGTCTTTCGTCGTGGAGATATTAACTCTTGCTGAGGTGGCGAACGTCGGATAAAATGCTTTGTAGTATATGTTCCGGTGTCTGCGCTCTGAGTTCAAATTACGCCAAGTTCAACTTTGCCCTTCATCATTTCGAGGTCAATAAAAAAAAAGTACGAAGAAAACGACTATGTTTAGATTTTGGGAGAGGAACGAGCACTGCCAGGAAACGCCGTATATTACTACGATGCTCTTATAGTAACTACCAGAACTTACGGGTCCATGCAATGATTGATGTAACGAAATAGCTAACATCTTGTAAGTACAATTTGCAATGTAATATTGAATGAAATATTTATCATACACAAATACTTACATACACATATGGTGGATGCAAACTCTGCTAAGAGTATTGCAATCGCTTGTCAGATTACAGAAAATGGTGCACTTTTAGGCTACGGCCAGCCACACGAACTTGTAACAGATCCTGAACAAGCAAGGCCTGTGCTTTGAAGGTGTTTTAAGTGAGCATCAAAAACACTACACGAAAAGGAGAACTGGGCAACATCATCGGATGCTTCCGAAGCCGCAGGTTTTATTTTCAGTGTTTCCCTCTCCGAAGAAAGGTGTTGTGACTACAACTGGGCGCCTTTCACTCTCATGTGAAAAAAAGTACTATTTGGATGGCCGTTGACTCTGCTGCGTTCCTCCGCCCTTTGCCGGGATTTGTATCTCATCCCACAGGGTGTCCAAATATCACCCTCCTCTGGTGGGGTTGCCGGTTCAGTCGCCGACGACCCGACCATGAGACAGGTTGTACTAGGTTACATGTTACCAGTAGCACTCGAGAGTGACCCGACATACACACATACGTACACGCATACATACAGAAACATACATATATAAACAAACATACAACCATGCACATTTCAAATCCCCCTCATGGTTCTTAAGTCAATCAGTTGTTTTTCTAGTTATAGGCCTAAAATCTAAATAGACGGAATTAGTGATATATATATATATATATATATATATATATATATATATATATACGTAGGTCCCGGGTTGAGTCGGGGATAACCACAGTAAGTAAGGTACTCAATACATGGCAGAGTAAAAATTATTTTATTTTATAGAAGGAGCTTCTACAGGACTAGTACTGTTTCATTCAGATGAAATCTTCAGGAAGCTTCCTGAAGATTTCATCTGAATGAAACAGTACTAGTCCTGTAGAAGCTCCTTCTATAAAATAAAAACAAATATATATATATCACGGGTGGTGCCCCAGCATGGCCTCAGCCGGATGGCTGAAACAGGTAAAAGAGTAAAAGAGTATATATATATATATATATATATATATATATATATATATATATATATATATATATATATATATATATAGATAGATATAGATACAGAAAGCCTTAACTCCCGATGTAGTCGTAGGTACGCCATCCAGATACATGGTGTCTCTTGGGCATTTAAACCTGGTAGACATCATTCGCCTCTACGTCGGAAAACAGCTAATTTTTTATTCTGGAGGAGAGAGAGCGAGAGAAAGGGATCTAAATATTGAGAGGAAGAATCGAGTCCTGTATTGGTCTGGTACTTTTATCGAACTCGAAAAGATGAAAAGCAAAGTTAGCTTCGCCACGATTTGAATTCAGAGCAGAGATAGCTAAAGCAAATAACACAAAGCATTCTATCCTACGTTCTAATGATTCTGTCAATTCGACAGTCACGCTAGGGAGCTTTGGAAAAGTATTTGAAGTGATTTTACTATTTATCTGTGTGTGTCCCAACGGGGGAGTGAAAAGAGTTTTTGAGTTGCTCGTTCAGTATTTTACCTCTTCTGTTAAATTCTGCATATACGATTTCCTCCGAACAATGGTTCTATTTTATAATATCCATTGAAGCTCATTCTTTTTCAAATGTATAGATAAATTTAGAGTTTGTTATTATATATTCTACAGTTCTAGCTTAACCGTGCTGTCCTCTTCCTTTTATTCCTTATTTCTAAGAGTGTCCTTTTCACGTAGGAGTTTTCATTGTCAGTGATTTGTTCATTTAAATGATTTGAGATTTATGTTCATTATCTCATCAGAAATTGTCTGTTTCTGAAATTTATATTTCTGTTCAATATAACAGTGTTATCCTGAGATAAATGTATTGCACATGGCTGGAAATAACGTAAATTACTGCAGCTTCTTGTTATTGACTCGAATAAAGGGATTTTTGCGTTAGTTTCATTTGAGCATGTGTTGAATTGATTTTTAGTAATGTGAGTGTTTTTGAAATTCAGGCTGGGTAGAGGTTGATTATTATTTTTGTCAGGATAATGTACAAACACAGAAAATGTTATAACTAAACTTCTAAGATTTTTACGTTAATACGTCAACCTTCCTAATTAGAATTCCTCAAAATGTTAGAATATCTGTGAAATGCGTTGAAAGCAGTGGTTCTCAAACGTTTCAAGACCTAGGACCACTTTTATTTAAATGAATTTTCCTACGGGCTCCCTGCTACAATTACTTTTCTCCCGGATTGTTATACTGTGAGAATAAAAAAGGAGAGATATGTTTGTATTTAATAAATAAACACCCAATATTGTATGTATATAATGTTTTCAACAAAGTATTTGACATTCTGAACTTAGCTCACACCTGCCCTCTCCTTCCAGAACTACAGTTACGGTCTCCGAAGTGTCCGTGGAGCCTACGTTAGGGACCCCTGATTTAAAACATGTTTAACACTCAGGTAATAAACTATAAATGAAACTCAGAGTTGATAGTTAGGTAAATATTAAATGCATTACATCCGATGGGGCTGATCTTTAGCGGTGTAAAAGATAATTTTCATAAATCTAGCTAATTAAAAGAAAACATCTAGAAATACTAAGGGAGATAAGAACGTTATTAAATGTATAAATGTATTAAATGTATAAATCTTATCTGGTAAACCGGTACTATGAGTCTTGGGCATGTGGTTAGAATGTCTCAGGAAAGAATCACTGGACAGATTTTACGGGCAAAACCAATTAGCAAGAGAACCAGGATAAGACCTTGAGCAAGATGGTTGGATAACATCCATAGTTTGGCTAGTCACGCTTGGGGATCCAGCCGGATCAGTTGGAGACGGTTGCTTCTGACAGGCCCCGCTGGAAAGAGTGTTTGAGGACTCAGTCCCATGACCATCTCAGGAATAAGTGGGCGAAGAAGAAGAGACTTGTTGTCGTTTTTTAAATGTGGAAATAAAGAAACCAGTAGTGTCCATAGTGAATTCAGAAGATGTGAACGAGATCTTAAATGGTGCAGGAGATTGTGACGTCATTGCTCCAACTAAACATAAAATATTGACAATGAAATATTAAGGAAAGTGAGTGAGGAAGATGCAGCAGAGTCGAACCACAAAATGACTTATATACACATATATTGTAATATGGACATGTATATAAACAAATTGGAAGAGTTAGGGCAGCATTTGAAATTGCAAAAGAACATAAGTATAGATACAAAAATTGCAATATGTTTGTCTATTATTCAATATGCGTGTACTATGGCAAGACATGCAACAGGAAAAGAGGATATTGTAATCAGGATTTTACTTGGTTTCATTGGGGTATTTAACTGCGTTCCTATACGACACATTCGATGCCATATATATGATGGAATATATACATGACGTTGAGTGCTATTTTCTTTTCATACCATATTCTGCTGATTGGAATCACTGGATCATAAACCGTTCTACCTATTAGTGAAAACACACAAGGTAAAGAAAAAAGTATACATGTATATAAATGAGTGTGTATGTATATATATGTATATGTGTAGATATATATATATATAAATATATATATATATATATAAATATAAATATATATATATATATATATATATACATATATATATATATATATATATACATATATATATATATATATATATACATATATATATAAATATATATATATATATATATATATACATATATATATATATATATATATACATATATATATATATATATATATATACATATATATATATATATATATATATATATATATATATATATATATATATATATATATATATATATATATATATATATATATATACATATATATATATATATATATATACATATATATATATATATATATATACATATATATATATATATATATACATATATATATATATATATATACATATATATATATATACATATATATATATATACATATATATATATACATATATATATATATACATATATATATATATACATATATATATATATATATATATATATACATATATATATATATATATATATATATATATATATATATATATATATATATATATATATATATATATATACATATACATATATATATATATATATATATATATATACATATACATATATATATATATATATATATATATATATATATATACATATATATATATATATATATATATATATATATATATATATATATATATACATATATATATATATATATATAAATATATAAGTTATCCCAGGTGCAATCGGGGGTAACCACAGTAAGTATTGTACTCGATACAAAGCAGAGTATAAATATTTAATATAGAAAAGTTTCTACGGGACTAGAACTGTTTCATTCGTGAGAAATCATCAGGAAGCTGACTGTCCAAGTAATATGATGGTATTTATATATTTTCTGGTGGTAGAAGAGGGTGGTGATTGGGATGGGTGGAAGTCATTGGTTGATGGGTTTAAAGAAAAGGGAATTCTTTAAAAGCTATATTTAGAGTAACAAAGGCAGAAAGAATTCTATAAACAAGTGCAAATTGGGGGTGCCATTCCAATTTTTAAGGGTCACTTAAGCTAACAATGCCAATAATTCAGGTGTCTACAAGCACATACACACACACACACATATATATATATATATATAAAGCCATTACTCCCACACACTCGCCAAAACACACACTCTTATACCCATATATGTATATATATATATTCATATATATACACACACACATACACATATATATATATACACATATATATATGCACACACATATACACACACATATATATACACACATATTATATATATATATATATATACATATACACATATACACATATACATATATACATATATACATATATGCACATATACATATATACATATATATACACATACATATATATATATATAAGTATGTATACGTACATACATATGTGTATACAGACGTACAGTAGTATGTATATATATATACATACATGCACACATATATATATGTACGTGTGGATTCACCGAACATTTATTATAATGCTCGGTGTGTTTGTAAACAAACATCCCGAATTAAGTCGTAGTGTCTAGCAACCATCGTTGCTCATTGTTCAACACTGACAAAGGAACGCTGTACTAGTTTCAAGCTTATTAGCTATTTTCAGCAACGTATACCTTCCTGCCAGAACTTTTGAACGTCTGAAAGTATATACTTTCCTTATGCATATTAACGGCTGAGCAGTCTAATTTGCATATAGAGTGAGTTAATCGGTCGGGCGCACCGAAAACGATAAACAGAAGAAAGGAAACGAAATTTCATTTCTCACTCTTAGTACGGCTGTTACTTAAATGTAAGTATGTATACATACATACATATATGTATACAGACGTACATCTGGCAGGAAGGTATACGTTGCTGACGATAGATAATAAGCTTGAAACTAGTACAGCGTTCCTTTGTCAGTGTTGAACAAATGAGCAACGATGGTTGCTAGACACTGTACGGCTTAATTCGGGATGTTTGTTTACAAACACACCGAGCATTATAATAAATGTTCGGTGAATCCATACGTACATATATATGTGTGTGCATGTATATATATATACATACTACTGTACGTCTGTATACACATATGTATGTACGTATACATACTTATATATATATATATATGTATGTGTATATATATGTATATATGTATATGTGCATATATGTATATATGTATATATGTATATGTGTATATGTGTATATGTATATATATATATATATATAATATGTGTGTATATATATGTGTATGTATATGTGTGTGCATATATATATGTGTATATATATATATATGTGTCTGTGTGTGTGTATATATATGAATATATATATATATACATATATGGGTATAAGAGTGTGTGTTTTGGCGAGTGTGTGGGAGTAATGGCTTTAAATATATATATATATATATATGTGTGTGTGTGTGTATAAATACATATATATATATATATATATATATATATATATATATATATATATATATATATATATATATACATATATGTATATATACATATATGTATATATACACGGTAAGTTGTGTGGTCTAGTCTGCATGAAGAACTCAATGTAATCCGTATGTTGAAAATGTTGTTAGTTAAAATAAATCACGGAAAACAATAAAACATTAAAAGGAAAACCGAGTCATGATATATGTTAAAACAATGAAATAAAAAATGAAGTCATTAGAAATATACTTCACTGTTTTACGATCGTTTCTAGGTGATGATAATACATCGTAACTATACCTCGTCATCGATCTGTGTAAGGTTAGTTACAAAATAACAAATAAGGAGAATATTTATCACGAGCTCTTGTCAAAAAGCAATAATAATTTTATTCAAAATTAGTAGTAAATTAGTAGTATGTTTCGTTCTATGACCTTATTTGGAGGTAATTGAAGAACTAACCAATCAGATTGTTTTTTTCCATACGGTGTTAAGATGAAAAATAATTCAGTTTAGTTGAGGTCTTGACCCTTTGAAAGGAATGGTTGAATGGTGTTAATAATAGAAATGCTATAAAAAATCTATTAGGAAGAAAGGGATTGTCAAATTGATAGTTGAATGTATATGGTATAGTGAAGTTTAAAAGGAATGTAAAAGTTAAATGTTGAGTTGTGTTGTATGGAGTTTTTAGGTGAATATAAATTAAAGTCATGACTATGAAAGATAGTATATTAAAGGATGAAAATTATAAGATAACACACACACACAACTACCCCCCCCCCCATATATATATATATATATATATATATATATATATATATATATATATATATATTCACATATCATACATACATACACAGATACATATTTACTCATGCAATTAAGGATGGTTGTGTACCTTGTCATTAACGCATAAATCTAAAGAAGCTAAAACATTAAAAGGTAAGAAATAAACATGAATGCGTATAATTATGGGAAAGGGATACTAACAAATGTTGCGCTACATAGAATTACAGTGAGAGGCTATTTAGAATATTTAATTAGGTTTATAGTATTTAAATGTTTTTCGTATATGGTGATTACAAACTATAATCAGTTCCTGTCTTTTATTCAATAAGTCGTCCTTAGATTTAGTAATTTCCAAGATCTCCCCTGAACATAACCTACATTCTCTCCTGTTCCCAAGATATGGAGTTCTTTGTAGAATGGTGTCCTACAATAGCTTGAAATCTATTTTTTTCTTTTTATAGTTATTTACTGCTTCAGCTAAAGATGTGGTGTTAGCTAGTTTAGTATTGTTAAAACTACTAGAGTGTGCGTAAAATCTTTTCTTAAATGTGTTTGATGTAGATCCTATATATGTTTTGTTGGAGTCAGTAGTCGATACAGTGCATTTATATATTACATTATTAATTACATTATTAATCAAACAATCGGCAGATTGGCAGTATCGGTAGAGAGTCGGACGCCATGCTTTCCAGCATAGTTATGTCCCTTTACGGTCTGAGTTCAAATCCCGCCGAGGTTAACTTTGCCTTTCATCCATACGGGGGCGATAAAATAAAGTACCAGTAATGTACTTGGTTTTTGCTGGCCTTGTGCCAAAAGGTAGAAACAATTATTAATCAAACCATTGCCATTTAAGGGGCAAATGCTTCTATTTCTGCAATTACAACCATACGTAAGATGGTTCTTGGGGGTACCCATACCATTCTCATTAATTCTTGAGCTATTCCTATTGTAATTAATGTTAGCGGGAGAATGAAGGTTGCTTTGTAGGTGATTTAGTGCTAGGATTGTATTGTGATTTTGTGTTATGTTGTTTTTGTGTTGGTGATTTGGGTGGTTGTGTTTTACAGGTTAAAGGATTGTATTAATTGTCCTTTTAAAAGGTGCAGTCCTATTTAAATTATGTTGTGGTGGTGTGGTTCAATTCGATATCGATTCTTACTATTCATCGATTTCTCCAATTCTTTTAAACATAGCACTGATCTTCGCCAGAAATATATCGGATTTATCTACTGAGGAAATCAACATCATACCTCACGCTAGAAAAACCTTACTAAACTTCCAAGAAGAACACTGGACAAGAAACACATATAACAACTTATTCGATATCGATATTACGATGGGATCCATGGACTCTGCTCAAGTTACAGACGTCGTTGGACTATTTCTCCTCTATAATATTCATTCCTCTTTTCCCCACCTCAAAGGTGGTCTTTATCGGGATGATTGTCTATTGTTATCTAACATTCTTAGCAATTCCAATATAGAGAAAAACAAAAAACAAATTAGAAAATTCCTCAAGGACGACTACAACCTTAACATCACCTTTAAAAACACTTCAAAAGTAGCTAATTTCCTTGACATTACCTTAGACTTCTCTACGAATATTTATCAACCTTACCACAAACCCAACCAGTCATGACCTCAACTAAAGTGAATTATTTTTCATCTTAACATCATATGGAAAAAAACAATCTGATTGGTTAGTTCTTCAATTACTACCAAATAAGTTCATAGAAATAAACATACTACTAATTTCTTACTAATTTTGAATAAAATTATTATTGCTTTTGACAAAAGCTGGTGATATGCATGTAAGTAAATATTCTCCTTATTTGATATTTTGTAACTAACCTTACATACATCGATAACGAGGTATAGTTACGCCGTATTATCATCACTTAGAAATGATCGTAAAGCAGTGAAGTATATTTCTAATGACTTGATTTTTTATTTCATTGTTTAACATATATATATATATATATATATATATATATATATATATATATATTATGGAATACTGTTAGCTTCTCGCGACAATAATTTCTATACTTTTCATTTATATATATATATATATATATATATATATATATATACATATACATATACATATATGTATATAAATATGTATATGTATATATATATATATATATACATACATATACGTATATAAATATATATATATATACATATACATATATATATATATATGCATATATATATGTATATATATATATATATGTATATATATATGTATATATATATATATGTTTGTATATATATATATATATATATTTATATATATATATATGTATGTATATATATATATATATTTATATTTATATATATATATATATATGTATGTATATATGTTTATATTTATATATATATATATATATATGTATGTATATATATTTATATATATATATATATATATATATATATATATATATATATATATATATATATATATATATATATATATATATATATATATATATATAGTAATAATAATAAAATTGAAGACTAAAATCCAGAGAGGGCTCGATAAGGAAAATATATATCAAATATATAAGAACCGAAGAGCAAATATTTATTAAAATAACAGATTAAAGTTTAAGCAAAGAATCGCTGCTTTCACCCTTAACGGGATCTTCTGAAACTAACAAAGTCAATCTGTAAACGCAGAACTGGATATTTCAAAAAACGTTGCAACCGGAGGAAGACAGGAAGACGATACTTTAGTTCATGGTGACGTTCGCTGGCAAAGAACGGGAAAAAACGAATAATACGTCTTTAATAGGAGCGGTGAAAAACAATTACGTGCAAGGACAGAACCACGTTTATGGTATAAAAAAAGGTCGTAGACTAATGTTCTCTAAGTGGTGCATAGAGACGTTCTCTGGCAATGAACGAAAAAACGAAGATAATAAGTCATATGTGGAGCGTGGAGAACAATAGCGTGCAAAGACAAAACCACGTAAATGGTATAGCAGAAGTCGTAGACTAAAATTCTAACTAGGAGACCGAATGAATCTCCGCCACAGAGTTAAGAACAAAGTAAATAAATACAATACAGAAGTAATAGGAACAAATAAATACATACACGCAAACAGATACGTACATACACAAGCATACGCAAAACCTTACCATAGGTATACAAAACCACGCACATATAAATATGTGCATGTGTGTATGCTTGTGTACAAATAAATAAATAATTATATAAACGTATATAACAAGCGCACACACATACCTACAAATAAATACATGAAGGTTCGGAGACGTAAGTCAACTAAAACAAGAAGTACACATATACACACACCCACCATACATACGAACCGGCATACTCACACAGACGCAAAACTCCCATATACACATAACCAAGCCCTAAATACCAGAATATGTAAAAATTATACGCAAAAACAGTCAAATATACGTACGAGAAGGTATACATACCTTCACAAAACATACGGGTAATACATACTTACCTATGCAAAAAGTAAAGGAATAAACAAAACATATACTTAGCTCCCACATCAAGACGTAAATATCCACGTATAGATCGTGCTATCCGTTAGGGTAAAACGTAGGGCTGTAATACAGGAAAGTTTTGTACAATTTATGTTTACAAGCCGAAATTGCCTCAGATTTTTTGTTTAAGATGTGGTCTGTGGCGTAGAGTATTTCCAAGGCCTCAGCGGCGCAGAGGTCACATGGTCTTTTATTTCCGTTATACGATCTAGCCCTAGCTAGGATCTCCCAGTGTAACTTATATTGGGTGTGGTTGTCTTTTAGACTCCAGATATAAGCTGAAAGTGACGTCATATTCCTTCTTAGAGGGTAACGAAAAGAATGGGTATGCATGTAAAGACGCTGCTTGAAACTATTGGCGGTTAACCCTATGTAGGCCCTACGGGACGTGGGTGTTACAACCTTACATTTGTAGACAATGTTAATAGAGAGGCATTTCCCGGATAGGGGACAATCAGCCCGATTCCTACAATTACAGTTAGTACTAACTACAGGGTTGCACGTGTTCCTACGGCTAGGTATTTTAGCTAAATTTGAAGCTGTGATGTTATCTGCAAGGTTAGGAGTCGTTGAGTAAGAAATGTTAATAGTGTTTCTATTAAAAATGTTACTATATTTATGTGTAGGGGGAAAATGCTTCGTAATAAGGGAAAGAAAGATCTTAGCTAATGGTGTGGCCACCTCCATATTATATGGTGGGTTAAACCAACAAATGCGACGGGATCTATTTGTTCTAGATCTATTCTCGTACTCTGTATATGCTACCTTATCGACAAATCCACTTCGAGCAAGTGCTTCATTGTAATAAGTGGAATGATCGTTGAAAATGCGCTCGTTGGTGGAAAGACGGGAAAGCCTCAACGAAACGTTTTTTACCAGGTTCTTGGTTATGCTGGCAGGATGGTTGGAATGCTTACTTATGTAATTAAGCGTATCATTCGGTTTTCTATACGGGTAATACAACCCATTCAATAAATTGAGGGTAACGTCGAGGTAATTAACGACCGAGAGATTGGCCTCAACCTGTATAGAGAGGTTGAAGCCTTTAAAGAAGGCTCTGAGTTCTTTTCTGAATCTGTCGCAAGCACGAGGTCCGCACTTAGTCATGGTCAAAAGGCCATCGTCACGGTACAAACCACCGCCCGCGTTGGGGAATTCGTCCTTGATTGAGAAAAGAAGGAAAAGGCCAATACGATCAGTAACCTCCGCAGAGTCACTGGCGCCCATACTCACGGCGAATGGGGTACTATTGGATTTTTTAATCCAAATAGAATCGTCGAAATTAATCACCGACTTTCGGGCATTAAGGATGACATCAACTTCGAAATCCTTAACCACTGTGAGTGTTTTAGCGAAATTGATAGCTCTAAGGAGAAGTGGTAAAGTGATGGAGGAGTAGTAATTATTGATGTCGAATTGGATAAAACGGCAATGTTCCTTGTTACATATGCCGTTGAACCAATCAATCACCGCGAAAGAATTGTTCCACAGTGCGAGAGGGGCCAAATTTCTAATTTCAGGTATAATTCTATCAAGAATCGTTTTACTAAGTCTACCTAAATCGGACTTCGTAGGGTTAATAAGCCGAATAGAGGGGTTGTTCGGAAAATTGGATTTGTGGTCCTTCAGGGTAAAGTGGGGAGAGATAGGGTCCAGGGGTTCGGCCCGGTCCAGGATGTTGAGATCATATGTGATTTTAAACCCAGCATCGTTGATTTCATTGATGACACACCGATTAGTTTTACGGTAATCCTTAGTAACAGCATTATGTAGTAGTTGATGGTAAGTACTGCGCTCCACTTGATATAGGTTGCCAGTTTTGTCGGAATGGATGTGCACGGCGTTCGAATCCTTAATAGAACGAATTCTATTCTTCAGGTCTTGCTGGAAGGAATTGCTCCTATTCCGAAATTTGATACTCCGAATGAGTTCCAAGACATAATTTTCGAAGGGTAGCAATGCTGGGTTCCACGGAGGGTTATTATAGGTTTTAAATCCAAACTTGTCCTGCTTGTTGTCTGCTTTTCGCGGATTATCGAAATAAAAGGCACGCCAACGCAACCTTTTAATGAACGCGTCTGTTTTCTGTATCAGGAGTTTTAGGTATGTTTTCCTGCTTGGTACGGGTATGTTCTTTGTAGAAATATTCAGATGTTGTTTCTGCATGATGAATATAAGTCAGTAGAGTGCTCAACCGAAGGAGCCAAATAGTAATAATAATAAAATTGAAGACTAAAATCCAGAGAGGGCTCGATAAGGAAAATATATATTAAATATATAAGAACCGAAGAGCAAATATTTATTAAAATAACAGATTAAAGTTTAAGCAAAGAATCGCTGCTTCCACCCTTAACGGGATCTTCTGAAACTAACAAAGTCAATCTGTAAACGCAGAACTGGATATTTCGAAAAACGTTGCAACCGGAGGAAGACAGGAAGACGATACTTTGGTTCATGGTGACGTTCGCTGGCAAAGAACGGGAAAAAACGAATAATACGTCATTAATAGGAGCGGTGAAAAACAATTAAGTGAACGTGGTTCTGTCCTTGCACGTAATTGTTTTTCACCGCTCCTATTAATGACGTATTATTCGTTTTTTCCCGTTCTTTGCCAGCGAACGTCACCATGAACCAAAGTATCGTCTTCCTGTCTTCCTCCGGTTGCAACGTTTTTTGAAATATCCAGTTCTGCGTTTACAGATTGACTTTGTTAGTTTCAGAAGATCCCGTTAAGGGTGAAAGCAGCGATTCTTTGCTTAAACTTTAAACTGTTATTTTAATATATATATATATATATATATATATATATATATATATATATATATATATAATATATGTATATATATATATATATATTTAATATATGTATATATAAATATATATATATATATATATATGTATATATATATATATATATATATATATATATATATGTATATATATATATATATATATATGTATATATATATATATATATATATATATATATATATGTATATATATATATATATATATATATATATATGTATATATATATATATATATATATATATATGTATATATATATGTATATATATATGTATATATATATATATATATATATATATATATATATATATATATATATATATATATGTATATATATATGTATATATATATGTATATATATATGTATATATATATATATATATATATATATATATATATATATATGTATATATATATGTATATATATATATATATATATATATATATATATATATATATATATATATATATATATGTATATATATATATATGTAAATATATATATATGTATATATATATGTATATATATATATACATATATGTATATATATACATATATATACATATATTTATATATATATATATATATATATATATATATATATATATATATATATATATATATATATATATATATATATATATATATATGTATATATAAACGGAAAAAATGAAACGAAATTTCATTTACCACTCCTAGTACAGCTGTTACTTAAATATAAGTATGTACACGTACATACATATATGTATACAGACATACATATATGTATGTACGTGTACATACTTATATTTATGTATATATATATATATATATACATATATTTATATATATATATATATATGTATATTTATATATAAAAACACACATATATATATATATATATATATATATATATATATATATATATATATATAAAAGATGAATATAAAATGAAAGTGCTTTTATAAAGGAATTTATTAGGTATTGACATATGTTTCTGTAACAGACGGAATACCTATGTATCGCTGCTTGCGTAATCATATAATGTTAGCAAGTATTCGATAGCAAATGTATAAATAGTTGTAACCTCTTCAGAGATATTGGATAAATTGGAAAAAATCAGAAAAATTAAAGTATTTATATTAGTTGTAAGAAAGGAAGAAGAGAAGGGATAGTATATGACAGATGGCAATTCAATTTGCTGGTAAACAAGTATATAGAAGGTTTTTAATGAGAATACAATGAGTATATGGCTTATTTTATCTAAATAAGAATTTTTGGGAGTGCCTATTTTAATCTATATTTGACCAATTGAACAATGGACAGGGCTGGTCGTTTGGTGTAGTAGTATTAATACAGATATAAAGTGTCCAGTAAGGAAGAGAGAGATTTTCACTGTTACTGTATAACAACAATGCTGGTAGCCTGCTGGTATATGCATAAGGGAATTGAATTAAGAAATCTCATTTTATCTATAGCAGTTTATATTAAATGGTAAAGAATAGAAGAGTTGATAGAATTAAGATTAATAGAGAATGTTAATATGTATTTTGACAATCAAACGGAGATGGAGACAGGCGTTCAATCCTGGTAGCGTTTGTAATATGAAAATGTAAATTTCAAGCGATGGTTACAGTATAACGATCGCTCTATTCTGTTATTTAATAAAATATTTTTGGATTTCATAATACTAAATATTTCCATATTACACAATTTACAAAATTCCTGTCCTTGGAAATATGAAGGGGCAAACACTATTATATATATATATAGAGAGAGTATATGTTGGTTGTTTACCGACACCTCAGTATGCAGATTATAGCCCTCGACGAAGTACGCAGGTTGGTTTTCGTTACTCCGGAGCAACGTAAAATAAAGTAATTAAGTCAAATATTTAAGATTTGGCTTCGTTTATTAAAGATGTACTGCTATATATATCATTGGCTGTGATCTCTTCAGGCAGTTCGAATTGGTGTGGTAGAGACAGGTACACATGTTGTTAAAGTGTTTTACTCCGTCAATACTCCGATATGTCCAACTCCTGGTTGGGTTGTTATTTCTCTGAGGAACTGGAATCTATATATATATATTTAAAGGTTAAACAAGGTTCAATGAATAAATCAAAGAATGAGTTTTACAATAGATTGGAAGCACTCAGCAGGAATGTTTTTCCGGAGTTATTAATATTAATTCAAAATATTAACAAAAATAGACATTCGTGTGATCAAGTATATTTTATTATACATATTTCAGAGGACGTACTGTTGAAGTTAGCTCAGTACCTCTGAAATATGTATAATAAAATATACTTGATCACACGAATGTCTATTTTTGTTAATATTTTGAATTAATATCAATAACTCCGGAAAAACACCAACCAGCTGAGTGCTTCCAATCTATTGTAAAACTCATTCTTTGATTTATTCATTGAACCTTGTTTAACCTTTAAATATATATATAGATTCAAGCTCCTCAGTGTTATGACAAAACTCAATATTTATATACCTTAAGATTGAGACATGAAACAATTTACATATAATATAGAGGGTGCGTGTGAGAAAGCTTTAAAATACATAATAGCAATTTACATAACTGTTAGAGATTCAAATAATTTAAATTATTGAATAAAGAAGAAAGAAAGACATAGAAACAGATGAGGAACAAATATAGTTACTAGAAGTATAGAAAGCAAAAGAGAATTGATCAAGGATAGAGAGACAAGGAGTAATAATTTTTATAGTATAAACCATAGGGAGGGAGGTTTGTATTGTCGTGGATGAATAGGGTGTGATTAAATAATGCAAAAATTATATATATCTATACAAACACATGAATATACATTTAGGCATAGCTTTGTGAACGAGTAAACTCGAATCTTTGAATTATTGAATTATCTAGAAGTATCCACCAATCTAAATATTTAATATATCTGTGTGTAATTATATGAGGGTTTAATTTTGAGTCCTTAGTTAATTAGAAATATACTAACAATTAATATACTAACAATTAATTGGATATATATAGTGTATATAATTATACACTATATGCAGCCAAGCACTCGATGAAGTATAGACCTCAGAGTAATAACATACAGTTTAAAGGGCTTTGCAAATTGAAAATAGCGACCGCTAATTCAGCTGCCTGATCTGAAGCAACGAAAGAACTGACTAGTGAGAAAATAATATACACACACACACATACATACACACACACATATGCATACATACATACACATACACATATGCATACATACACACACATATATATATATATACATATATATATATATATATGCGCATACATACGTATATGCACATATCTGTATATCTATAAACATACTTGGACCGTCACTTAGAAATTATTGAATATCCATATATGTGTATATATACATATATATATACATATATATACATATATATATATATATATGTATATATATATATATATATATATATATATATATATATGTGTGTGTGTGTGTGTGTGTGTGTGTGTGTGTGTGTGTGTGTGTGTGTGTGTGTGTGTGTGTGTGTGTGTGTGTATCTATATATATATGTATATATATATATATGTATATATATATATATATATAGGCTTGGCAACTTCCTGGTTGGTCGTGTTTCTCCTTATTGCGAGATTTGAAATTTAAATCGACAGAAATCGGAAAATTATAACTTTACTAACTCTTTCAAATTAACCAAAATCCACTGTATCGGATGAGTATCTATTTTTTGATTCGATTATTTTACGTATGCTAGCGTTTTTAACGGGTTTATTTTCGCTGTTTGATATATTCTTCTAAAAATACGACACACACACGTGCTGTCTCTTTCTGCCATACAGAATATAGTGAGCTAGTTAAGCAACGTAATCAAACTTTAATTTAATTTTATTTTATTTCATTTTGTGTAACGCGTGATTTAATATAATTTAATATAATTTTATTTGTTTCTGACTCACTGAGGATATATGTTTGTTATTGTCTTTGATATACTGATATAGTGATAACCACGTTTCACGATATATATATATTCTACTATATATATATATATATATATATATATATATATATATATATATATATATATATATATATATATATATATACTTTGTCCGCTGTTTATATTTGTAAACAAGCCGATACTGCAGTTAAAATCAAATATAAATGATTCGTGTTTCTATATGGTTGCGGGAATATTATTTAGAACAACGTGGAGAAGATTTTTAGAAAGACAATTATGAATACGATTTTTTGATACTGGGGGATTGTAAGATATATAGATGAATGAACCGAAGGAGCAAATTTTTTTTTTTTTAGAACAACAGTGAGACAGAATTATAGAAAGACAATTATGAATACGATTTTTTTTATTCTGGGCGATTGTAAGATATATAGATGAATGAACCAAATGTGGAGAGTTGAGAAGAAAATGAGATATGTACGTTACATTTCTTAGAAGTAGACTGAACGAGCGACCATCAATAATAGTTGACAAATTGTCTTTCTAAAAACCTTCTCCACGTTGTTCTAAATAATATTCCCGCAACCATTTTGGCCGAAAAATTTTGCCAGGTTTTATTAGGAATGGCCTCTCTCTCTCGGCCCGCTGAAATCGCCTCTCACCCTCTCACTCTCACTATCATATACGCCGCTCTCTCACTCCCCCTCACTCCCTGCCAACCAAATATAAATAAGTCTTGTTACGGGGGACTAAACTCAGAATTTGTCAACTATTATTGATGGTCGCTCGTTCAGCCTACTTCTAAGAAATGTAACGTACATATCTCATTTTCTTCTTAACTCTCCACATTCGGTTCATTCATCTATATATCTTACAATCCCCCAGAATGCAAAAAATCGTATTCATAATTGTCTTTCTATAATTCTGTCTCACTGTTGTTCTAAAAAAAAAAAGTCTGCTCCTCGCAAACTACCCCATACCCCTCCCACCCGCCCCCACTCTCCACCTTATTATTTGGACCAATCACAAGTCAACGACCCATGCTAGCACTTCTGGTTGCTTTTCGATATGATGGATGAACTAGGGAATTTCTGGAGAGTCAGAAGAATCTGGACACCCGAAGACAATGCAAAAGATAACGACAAATTCACCTCATGCTGCCGCGGATGGCCAACATAACCCCAACCCCATCCACCTCACCCCTCCCTGCACCCCACCCACCAAACGCAATCCAAAACTTCAGAGTTGGTACCATGAATGTAGGGACCTTAAAAGGCCGCTCTAACGAGGTTGTAGAAATGCTTGAACGTAAGGAGGTTGATGTCTGCTGTATCCAAGAGACCAGGTGGGGGGGGCGGGTCTGCTAGATTCATTGTGGGTAAAAAACGATGCTATAAGCTTTTCTGGGTGGGAAATGACAATGGGCTGGGTGGGGTAGGAATCATGTTAGCAGAAAAATGGGTGGATAAGATAATAGACGTAAATAGAGTAAACGACAGAATAATTAAAATAAGACTTGTTCTAAATAGAACTACTGTGACGATAATATCTGCGTACGCGCCCCAATCCGGACTGCCTGGCGCTATAAAAGACACTTTCTATGAGACACTCATGCTCACTACCTCCCAAATAACCGACAGTGACTATATAATTATTGCTGGCGACCTAAATGGTCATGTTGGACAACATTGTGACGGCTATGATGGAATCCACGGAGGCTATGGGTTTGGTACTAGAAATGAGGAAGGCTCCAGAATCCTGGAATTCTGTGACGCAAATAACCTAACAATCTGTAACACTAACTTCAAAAAACGAGACAATCACTTGATCACCTACAGATCAGGGGAACATACAAGCCAGGTAGATTATATCCTTACCAGAAGACGTGACAGAGTGTCTGTTGTAAACACTAAATCCCTCCCCCATGAAGAGTGCACCTCCCAACATAGACTGATAATTAGCGACCTCATAGTCAGGACGAGACGTACCCGACAGCAGAAGAGGACTATCCTCAGGAGAAAAATATGGAAGCTAAAGGACCCCACAGCCAGAAATAAATTTCAAAGCATATTACTTGATGCTTTCGACAGTAAGGAAGAGCATTTAGAGTCGTACAACATAGAGGAACAGTGGGAATTCCTGAAAGCAAACCTGCTGATAGCGGCAGACGAAGTCTGTGGCCGGAGCAGGCCTATAGGTAGGAGGAGAGTAACATGGTAGTGGAACAGTAAGCTGCAGGAGTCGATTAAGGCAAAAAAGCAGGCTTGGAAAGTATGGCGGGATGGGGGAAGTAGAGAAGACTATCAAGTGGCCAGGAGGGAAGCTAGGAGACAAGTGTACTTCGCAAGAAGGGAAGCAGAGGAAAGAAAGTTCAAGCATGTTCTACAACGCGAGGACCAAAAACGTGAGGTGTTCAGGATTGCTAGGCAATGTGTCAAGGAAAACTGTGATATTGTCGGGGAGAAGTGTGTACTAAATGATGATGGCGTACTTGCCATCACTGACGCTGATAAGAAGGTAGCTTGGAAGTGTCACTACGAAAGGCTACTAAATGAGGAGAATAAATGGGAGAAGGACAGTCTCCCCCACATCGACCCAATAGAGGGACCAGCAGTGTTAGTGGAAGGTAGTATAATAAGTAAGGCAATCGAAGATATGAAGACGGGTAAGGCGGCTGGGCCTTCGGAAATGGTTGCTGAGATGCTGAAAGCCTCTGGAACGGTGGGACACACCATGGTCACCCGGATAGTAAACCAAGTCATACAGAATGGGGTTGTTCCGAAGGACTGGCGTAGCAGCATCATCATTAACTGTTACAAGGGTAAAGGAGACGCCCTAGATAGGAGTAACTATAGAGGCATTAAATTAATCGACCAGGTCATGAAGGTCACGGAAAAAGTAATAGTGCAACTAATCAGAGAGAGATTGATCTAGATGAAATGCAGTTCGGGTTTGTGTCAGGCAAAAGTACCACAGACGCTCTTTTCATTGTACGACAACTACAGGAGAAGTACCTAGCTAAAAGTAAACCCCTATACTTAGCTTTTGTCGACTTGGAGAAAGCCTTCGACAGAGTCCCCCGTTGCATTATCTGGTGGGCTCTTAGAAAACTAGGTGTTGATGAATGGCTTGTGAGAGCTATACAAGCCATGTATAAAGAAACAGTCAGCAAGGTTAGAATTAACAACGAATATAGTGAAGAGTTTAGCGTAAAAGTTGGTGTTCATCAGGGCTCTGTTCTTAGCCCCCTACTATTTATTATTGCCCTTCAGGCTATAAGAGTGGAGTTAAAGACCGGCTGCCCATGGGAACTCCTATACGCAGATGATCTAACGCTCATAGCTGAATCAATGGCCGAGCTAGAGAAGAAATTCCAAACATGGAAGCACAGCGTAGAATCAAAAGGCCTTAAAATTAACCTGGCTAAGACTAAAGTTCTAGTTTGTAGGAAAGAAAATAAGGCGCCGGTCCCTTCCGGGAAATGGCCATGCTCAGTGTGTAGGAAAGACGTAGGTAGAAACTCCATTTTATGTCCCAAATGCAAAGTATGGGTGCATAAAAGATGTAGTGGGATCACATGTAAGCTAACTAAGAACATAGATTTTACATGTGGCCGGTGCTCTGGTGCAATAAGTAGCAGCAAGTGCCCACAAATACTAGCTCTTTCAATTGCGCAGAGGGTTCTATAGAAATAGTGGACAGCTTCCGTTACCTGGGTTACAAAATCAGCAGTGGGGGAGGGTGCTCTGAAAGTACAGTAGCTAGAGTCAGAACTGGATGGAAAAAATCAGAGAGCTTATACCACTATTAGCCGCTAAAGGGTTCTCCCTAAAAATGAAAGGCAGGCTGTATGATGCCTGCATACGAACAGCAATGTTGCATGGCAGTGAGACCTGGGCATTGTGTGCAGAGGATATACGCAGACTAGAGAGGAACGAAGCTTGCATGCTCCGCTGGATGTGTAATAGTAATATACGCGAACGGTAAAGCATAAACGAACTAAGGGAAAAATTAGAAATAAGAGGGATCAGGTGTTGTTTGGTCGAGAGAAGGCTACGTTGGTATGGTCACGTGATGCGCATGAAAGACGACAGCTGTATAAAAAAGTGCAGGGCAATAAAGATAGACGGTAGCCACGGAGTAGGCAGACCCAGAAAAACCTGGGACGATCTGATAAATTCCGACCTCACACACGTACACCTCCCCAAGACAATGTCACTGGACCGAGATCTTTGGCGGTACTCAGTAATAGAGAAGACCCGCCTTACCTGAATACAAAGTAAAACCTACTACAGTCAGTAGGCATCTCTATCAAAACACACCCCCGTCCCACCACCCCCACCCCATCCACACCGCCCCGTTTCAATGTAAAGTTATGTGGTGCCACAACATCCAGGCCGAAACAAATGAGATCATGTAGGTGTCTTGACAAAAAAACACACAGTCCACGCTGTAATGTGGCCGTGTAGGCAACACGGTAAAAACCTCCCAGTCCCATACTGTAAATGTGGTTGGTGTTAGGAAGGGCATCCAACTGTAGAAAACCCGCCAGACAGTCCTATGCGAGCAAGACAACCACTCTTGCCTCAAGTGGGAAAACTCCCGTCCAAACCCATGCAAGCGTGGAACATGGACGTTAAACGATGATGATGATGATGATGATGACATCTTTAACTTAATTGGGTGTCATTAACTTATTTTAATCTATTTTCTTTGTCTCCTCTCATCTACTTTTATATTTCATGTTGATATCATTTGTTTTCACTTTGTTTTGGTGTTTTAACCGCGAAATATTATTGTTTTTCGAACAACATTAAATCATTGATATTTAATATTTAAGGTTGTTTCAATTATACACTGCTATCTTCCACGCTGTCTCATTCCTTCTTTCCTTCTTTCTCTCTATCTCTATCTCTAGATCGCACAATCTCTCTCTCTCTCTCTCTCTCTCTCTCTCTCTCTCTCTCTCTCTCTCTCTCTCTCTCTCTCTCCCTCTAAATCGCACCTTGAATTTCTCACTGGACTTATCTCTCTTTCCCTCTCTCTTTCCCTCTCTAACATTTTCCCTACCCTTCCCGCTATCTCTCTTTCTCCCTCCACAGCGAAATGGACTGCATGCAGGTAAAAGGTGAAATTAAAAGCCAGCGAAACTGGTCAAAGATGGAACTAGCGATTTTGATCAAAGGGTGGAGCCCGGCCGATGGGTCACCACCAACCAAAAAAATTGTGGAGACCCTGAGGAACCATGGCTTCCTGAGGACTCTGGCGCAGATAGAAAGAAAAAGAAAAGAAATCGAGAAGGCCTATGAACTCATAGCGCCACATATCTCGATGCTAAGCCGTGTCCTAAAGGAGGAGAAAAACGGGGAGAAAGAGAGAGGAAAGGAAAAAGAAAAAGAAAAAGAAAAAGAAAAAGAAAAGGAAGAAAGCCCAAGCACGGACCTGAAAGAAAGTGAGATACCCGCCGCCACAGTCAGGGAGGGCAGGTCGGGCAACCAACAAGCAAACTGTAAAGGTGAGAAGCGAAATCACCTTCCGAAAGAGAACCATGCGGAGAGGGAGCAGTGGACAACTGTCCAAAGGAAGAACAAATATCACCAAGACACTGGGAGCAAGAAAACCCAGGTAATGTGCAAGTTCTTCAGGAACGGGACCTGCTGGCATGGAGAGACAGGGGTGGGCTGCAGATTCGCTCACCCCAGGCCCCAAACGAACTCTGCCCATGCCCATCCTACTCGCGCAACATGCCCCAGCCAAAGTCAAAACAAGCTGCTCCAGAAGTATGCTGAAGTCGCGCGTGCCACGCCAACAAGGAGAAGGCACACACATGCCGACGAGATACAGATGACAGCAGCAGAGCAGAAAAATGTTTTAGTGATGGCAGAGAAGATTGGGGGCCAGCTGACCTGGCTGCATCGTTTTCGGAGCCAGGGTCACCCACAACAGCACTTGAGACCACCACAATTAAGAGACCCAGAGTGGCCGCCGCTGACATCAGGCTAGGTGTCATACCGACAGCCATTGCTGGCACTCCAAAAGTCACACCAGTGCTGCTGCTGAATGTCAGAGGCCTGGTAAAACTCACTAACATGAGTAAAATTTCCTACCTAGGAGACTTAGCCATAAGCAATCAAGCATTATGCATGGCAATAATCGAAACGCACCCGACAAGCAGTATAGCAGATGCAGAAATACATATACCGAAATATACTGTATTTCGTTCGGACAGGATGGAGAGAACTCATGGTGGGGTTGCTCTGTATATCCGTGAAGATGTCACACCAATTGTACTGTTGATATATATTCAAACTCAGTCTGTGACACACTGATAGTACATATGAAGCAACTAAAGACAGTAATATGTGTCACATATCGGCCGCCCGATGCCCCCAGTCATGAGGGTAAATTTGAGGATAGCCTCAGTAGGATAGAAGAGGTCCTTCACAAACTGGACCAGGGTCTCAACATTCTACTGCTGGGAGACTTCAACCTGCCAAAGGTCAAATGGCATGAGGGCCACCTCCTCCCTGGAATGATGTCAATAGAACAGAGACAGACGGAATCCCTGCTGGCCCTCACACACAGGCTGTTCATGGAACAAGCAGTACTCCTCCCAACAAGAGGCGAAAATGTCCTGGACCTCTGTTTTACAAACAACGAAGTGCTCATCCCCAATGTAAAGGTGACACCAACAATTTTCTCGGATCATAACTTATTAGAACCAATGATATGTGGTCCGAGAGAACCAACAGAGACACAACCATCAAGTAGCATCCGGACGTTATCCGGCCTTAACTTCTACAAGGCTAACTGGAAAAAGATCAAGAGAGATCCGGAAGCAAATATGAAGGAAACAAAACCGCCACACAAGACACCAACACATAATTTCAACACTTCATGACAACGATACACGCTATATGCAAGAAGTTTGTCCCTGAGAAAAAGGCAAACAGACACAAACATCTTATTCCCAGAGATAGGAAATTCCTCATGAGACGTAGAACCAAGCTCTCAAACCAGTTGAATGTACAACAAGAAAACAAGATCAAGAAGGAACCCTATTTGAAACGTGCTCTACTTGACACCAGGATTGCACTCAAACTGTCCCATGAAAATGAGAGGGCAAAGGGAAAGCAGAGCCATAGAAAATATTAAAACAAACCCTAAGGCCTTCTTTAAATTTGCAAAAGAAACAGCCTCGTTACACTGCAAGATTGGTCCACTCTTCCATACAGACGGTTCATTAACCTAGAATCCCCAAGAGATATGTGAAATACTGAACGAACATTACAAAAGTGTGTTCACATGTCCACTGAGGCACATGCAAATAACAAAGCCAGAGGAGTTCTTTGATGCCACAACACTACATGAAGATATGGCGACCATCAACTACATAGACATAACGGAGGAGGAGTGGTATACGCCATAGATGAAACTAGAACAGACTCAGCTGCTGGGCCTGATGGATTCCCAGCAGTCCTCTTAAAAACATGTAAGCGGGCCTTAGCAACTCCACTGAAGATGCTCTTCAGAAGCTCCTTGGCTAGCGGTATACTACCCAGGGAGCTGAAAGAAGGCACAATATGCCCTATCCATAAAGGAGGTAGCAGAGCGGAGACCAAGAACTATAGGCCAGTCTCCCTGACTTCGCATATCAGTAAGGTCATGGAGCGAGTTGTCAGAAGGAAACTGATCACTTTCCTCGAGGAAAATGACCGCCTGACTAGCACGCAGCATGGCTTTCGCCTAGTAAGAAGCTGCCTTACACAGCTGCTACATCACTACGACTGGGTACTGACACAACTGCTAGACAGCTCACATGTGGACGTGATATATCTTGACTTCGCGAAGGCCTTTGACAAGGTCGACCACGGAATGACATGTCACAAACTACACGGACTCGACATAACTGGAAAAGTAGGTGAGTGGCTGCTTGACTTCTTAAAGGACAGAAGCCAGACAGTCACAGCAAACGGGGCCCTCTCAAAGGAAACATTAATAACAAGTGGAGTGTCCCAAGGGACAGTCCTGGGACCACTACTGTTTTTGGTGGCTCTCTCAGACACGCCCACTCTAGTACATACAACAACATCTCTCACTAGCTATGCTGATGACACTAAGGTAGCACAGGCAATCAAAAACCCGGCTGACGCAGCCCTTTTACAACAAGATCTAGATTCCATATACAAATGGGCGGAAGAAAACAACATGCAGTTTAATGCTGGCGAATTCCAAGCCCTACAATACAACTACACAGGACCAGGAGGAACCGTTATCCCCGTGTCAAAATCGATACGAGACCTGGGTATAGACATGAGCGATGATGCATCTTTTTCCTCACACATCATGAAAGTGGCGACAATGTGCAGACGACTCGCTGGCTGGATCTTGAGGACTTTCCGGACAAGAGACCGTGACACCATGTTGACACTATGGAGGACATTTGACCTAAGCCGCCTGGACTATTGCTCACAGTTGTGGTTACCCCATAATGTCAAATTAACCACGGAGCTTGAGGCAATCCAGCGAAGCTACAGCAAGAGGATTGCCACGATGAAGGAGATAATCTACTGGTAGAGGCTAAAAGAACTGAACCTCTACTCCTTGGAACGAAGACGTGAGAGATACGCAATGATCTACATGTGGAAAATCCTGGAGGGACTAGCACCAAACTTTGGCATTGGGAGCTGGACCAACCGTCGAACAGGACGTCACTGTGTGGTGCCAAAGGTCCCGTCTTCCACATCTAGAATAAGGAGCAGATACTGTAATAGCCTGGGATTCAACGGCTCTCAACTCTTCAACAAGCTGCCAAGGGATCTGAGAGATCTGCATGGTGTGAAGGTGGAGGTCTTCTAGAAACATCTCGACACCTTGCTATCCAGGATCCCGGATGAGCCCACAGCAAGGCATGAGGGAAACCTAAGGGCAGCAGCAACAAACACCCTTTTACACCAGTGGCCAACCAATACAGGCTGGAGATAAAATGTGTAGCGACAAGGGCGGTGCCACAGCATGGCCTCAGCCGGATGGCTGGAACAGGTAAAGGAGTAAAAGAGTAATATATATATATATATACATATATTTATATATATATATACATATATATGTATACACACATATATATATATATATATATATATATATATATATATATATATATAGTAATAATAATAAAATTGAAGACTAAAATCCAAAGAGGGCTCGATAAGGAAAATATATATCTATTCTTTGCTTAAACTTTAATCTGTTATATTAATAAATAAATAAATAAATAAATATATATATATATATATATATATATATATATATATATATATATATATATATATATATATATATATATATATATATATATATATATATTTCGTTTCTGAATTTGTTTAGCAAGATTCTTTATCTGAAATCGTGTGTTGAAACCGATATTGTTATACTTTGGGAGGGTCATGTTGCCAATAAGAAACACACGCACCAGTTGCTTTCACTTCAATTTATTATATATTTATAAATTTATAAATTTACAAATCTACAAACTTATAAATTTCTGGTTGGTTGTTTGGTTCCACAACCAGATAGTTGTTTATATATAGTCATAGTCCTTTCGTCACACACTCTGTGACCTCTTCAGTGACTGGGATTCCTTTCTTTGTTTCTGTGCCTTTCCTTTCTTCTATCCTACGCCATTTTGTTTCTGTGTGTGTGTTGTGTGTTCAGTTTGCGCATCGCCACATCCGGGTGTCTGTGTGTGTTTGTGTTCATTTATCTATTTGTTTATTTATTTATTTATTTATTGTTGGTTGTTTGTTCTATGTGTGTGTGTGTTTTCATTTTGTCCTTAATTGTAAGTTGTGATGTTGCTGTTCCACTCATATTTTCTATTTAATTTTGGTTGTAATTCTTTTATGCTTACTGCCTCTGTAATTTGCCTAAACATTGCATCTTTTCTGTGTGTGGATTCTATTTTTATTTCTATGTTCTCTAATTTACCCCTGTGTTCTATCTTAGCATGTTGGTAGAGCACAGATGATTCTTTATTATCTTGAAGGTCTCGCCAGTGTTCATTTATTCGTTCCCCTATACTACGAGCTGTCTCACATATGTACACTATATTTTTGTTTCTACATTGTCCTTCAGTACATCTTATGCTATACACTACATTTCTAGTTTTACAGTTAATATGGGGGCTTATTTTACAGGTTATAGATTTCTTATCTATACATGAGGGTCTTTGGAACGGGTATGTCTTGCTAATAAGTGTTTTTACGGAGGTACCTGGTCTTTCTACTATCTTAATATTGAGTTTATTGACGGTATCAACACGGTTGGTCCAGCTCCCAAAATTGACGGTATCAACATGGCCGACACCCCATTCTCAGAAGAGTTCAACAACAAAAACACCAACATTTATGGGAACACAAAAATAGATAATGATGAAATGTCTGTGTTATGTCTGCCGCCCAAATTTGCGACATTCAAGAAGGTAAATATGATCAGTTGTCTGTCAGAAATAGAAAAATCATTTACAAAACTACGCTGGAGCATCAAAAACAAAAGCAACAATATACGCACACACATATACAACACACATCCCAACAACAACAGACACACAGACACAAACAACAATAACAACAACACACACATCAACAACAACAATAGCAACATACCCAGAAACAACAACAACAGACACGCAGACACAAACAACAATAACAACACACACAACAACGATAACACACACGGAGACAACAACAACACACGTCAACAACAGCACACATCAACAACAACAACACACACGCATTCAATGCCTCTCACCACCACCACAATCTTAAACACACAGACACAGAAAACAAGTAATGACAGTAGCACAGAAATCAGAGAAATAAGGGAAAGTAATAAGATTAAAAGGAAAAGGAGATGGGAGACTAAGGACAAAGAGAATAACCAAGACGAACACACAGACACACAAAATAGGGTAGATAACAACATTGAGCCAGTGGAAAGAGACAGGAGTAATTATGAGAGACATAGAAACAACCATGAGGCTGTTGGTGGAAATAGAAATAGAAACAACACAACTAACAATAACAATAGCACTAGTACAAATAAAGCAGCAGCCTGGAACTCTCCGTTTTATAATCCCTCCGATAAATCATTCGACCTACGACGAGTCCACGCCACGACTTTACCATTTAACAAACGCACGCAGTTGCCGTCGCAGGTCGATGAACAAACAGAAGCACAATTTAGTATAGCTAAATCCGAACTTAGAAATATTATAGAACAGTATAGCAAGAAGCATAATAGAATAGAGGCCCAGCAACTGGGAGAAAAATCTGCAAATGGCTTGCGTAAGCTCATGCAGCGCTCGCGTAATGGAGAGATAGCATGCTTTCCAACAGACAAGTCTGGCAGAATGTCGGTTGACAGCCTGCCAAACTACATCCAGGCAATGCAACCCCACATCACTAACACAAGAGAGGTAACACCACAGGAGCATGAGGATAGAGAAAAAGCCCTCAATGCCCATATGGTGATGTGGACGAATATAATGCAGCCCAACAAAAGGACTGCCAACAACTTCCAGGCCTGGAACAATGACGTGCCGGCGTTGTATGGGCTTCGAAAAGACCATAAAACGGGCTGTGACCCTGTCGCGGGACCACCAACACGGCCAGTCTGTGGAGCTAACATTGCTAGTAACTACAGACTGTCCTACTTCCTCTCCCTGATCATACGCCCCATCATTGAGATGTCCCCAGATGTATGTGACAGCACG
>OZ024741.1:126711305-126713805 GCA_964016885.1 Eledone cirrhosa
TTCACATTAAGGGCTTTATTGTTTATACACAGTTACGACCATTTCACAGGAGGGTGGCTCAGGACCTATCTAAATGCTATAGACCCGACTCCAAGCTTTTGTTTGATTAACAAGTCTGATGATTAGTTCGGGTTGGAGTCGGCTCTATAGCATTTATATAGATCCTGAGCCACCCGTCTATGAAATGGTTGTAACTGTGTATAATCAATAAAGACCTTAATGTGAAACCTCGCTTTGTTTTTTAGTATCTGCTTGTATATATATCGAGCGATTAATCAAGCGATTAATTGAGAGGTATACATAAAAATGCTTAAATGCAGCCATTACGCATACTTCAATTTTCTAAAAGAATGAATAAATGTTTTTTTACCCAATGTCATTAGCATACATCCTGTAAATCCTTCATACAAATGGTGCATTTCTTTTGATTAGAATAGAAGCATTTTAAGTATTATTTGATGTATATCTAAAAGGGTGTTGGACTTACAATCTTAATCTCTTGGTTTCGAGTCCTTGGCTGGGTTGCGTGTTGTGTTCTTGAGCCAAACACTTCATTTCACGTTGCTCCAGTATACTCAGCTGAAAATGAGTACCAGCAATAGCTGGGGGTTTAATCCTGCGATGGACCGGCGTCCTGTCCAGGGGGTAGTCTTGTACTGTCAGTAGCTTCGCGTCACGAAACCGAGATAAGCACCGATCTGACAAGCCTTCTGTCTTGAGACACCCTTTTAAATATCTAAAAGTGAGCAATAGCGTTCCAACCCAATAAACAAAGTACCAAGCAAGCACATTCCCTACGCGGTTTTATATTAACTGGCGATCATTTCATTTTTTTATTTCATTTATTTCTGTTAATGCTCTTCAAAGATCACAATCTCCTATTACGCTTAAACCAATCTGTCTCTACCAAGTAGTCAAATGTATTTAGTGCAAAATCTAGCTATATATTAATTTATTTAATGTTTTGTCAGAGAAACGAGTGCGGCTCATGACCATTTACAGGGACACTGAAACTGGTGAGAAGTAGGGAGGAAAGAATGGAACACTTGGACCTTTTCTGAGATTGGTATGGAGTAGGGAAGAAATTATCCCCAAAGCGGAAACCTACGTCTTGCAACTATATAACAAGACTTAACCGTTGCTAATATGATTCTGATATGATCATTTTTGTGACCATATTTCTCGTGAAATAAGCTGCCTAAGATGTTTGAATTCCATTTCAAAATAATCAAGAACTTGCACGGATTTAGTCATATTACTAACTTTTGTGTTAATCTGATGTTTGAAGCATAACTTAACAAAGATTCTTACATTAAATTATGATGAAAAGTCTTTAGATAAACATAAACACTTTAAGCCTTTTGTTGTCATATTTCTAATAAAATATACTTCCTATGTTTTTCAAATTATTTTGGAAATGATCAAGTATTTGGTGGGATTTAGTAATATAAATGCCGTTTTCATTTTTAAGCTGATGTTTGGAGTATAATTGAATAAAGGTCTTACATAAAATCTGATGGAAAGTGTTTGTTAAATACAAATACTGTAAAACAAATTATTTTGTACCGCAGATCCAGGAACAGTTTCAAGCGGTTTCGTATCAAATGTTAATACACATAGTGTATAATTATGTGTGTATTGAAGCAATTACCAATGTGTGCCACACTTGGGTTGTATAGAAATCTAGCAGCTGAACAGTATTCCTAGTAGACAGGAGCAAGCTTAGATTTTTCAATGCTGTTTTGGCATTGTTCCACAGAATGGACACAAAGGCAAAATGCATATCATCTATAAAAAAAAATTCTAAATTTTATTTAATTGAATTATTAACAAAGAACATCATCAATGTGATTTGCAGGATTTGTGATACAAAGTTCGATGCAATTTGTGAGATTCATGCGAACCTGATGTATTAACTCCTCATTTCCATCCAGACTTTAGGGACACCCTGTATAAAAGAGTTCGTAATAAGACATTCCTATATATTTGAATCCTAGTATAATTTGTATACAAAAACATATTGAGATGTGTATTGTTCATGTACGTAGATATATTGATTCCATGGAATTGAAACGAAATAGATTGTGATGGCAGTGTTGTAAAAATATTTATATAGTAACTGGACGCGTTGGTTATAGAAACTTTAAAATCTAAATCTATATATATAAAACTGAGGTTGTCTGTCTGTTTTTCTGTCTGTCTGTCTACTAAAACGTCGGCACACATCTCCTCCTAAACCCTACGTTCAAATTTCGGTGAAATTGCTACACTTATAGATGAACGTCCGGCGGAGACATCGGTCAAACACATTTTCAAATCGACCCACGCCAAGTGCAAAAACCGAATTTGTAATGTATTGATTTTTCAGTTCAAATGTATAAATATAGATGAGAGACGAATTATTTCCCTTTTATGACGTCATTTGTTTATCCATTTACGTTACGAACAAACTACGCAGAAGTACAAAAATACGCGAACAGTTTTCGGGCCAGCAAAATTT
>OZ024741.1:126721305-126741305 GCA_964016885.1 Eledone cirrhosa
TTAGCACTCGATATTCATCAGAGTAGAGTGTATATATTATCAAGAAAACGAAAAATCAGTGATGCATCTGGACTTAGTTTATTTTGAGTTACAAATGTTTCGCCGGCATGTAGCTCGAGTCATGGTCCTTGTATGGATCTGGCTGATTCTACTTCTGCGGGTTCTTTCAGACACGGGTGTTATGTCCGGAGCAAATTTTATCATATATATATATATATATATATATATATATATATATATATATATCTATATATATATATATATATATTATATTGCGGTCGGCCGCGAAGAGGCTGCTGTGGTTTATTTATCAAATATTTCTTCATAGGAGCCTTTAATCTTATAGCCTGGTCTAATTGATTTTTTATGTGGTTAATTATGGTAATTGGGAGAAGAAATGGTGTATATATTTTATCAAATCATTCTATGAACATACTTTATGATATATTTATATATATATATATATATATATATATATATATATATACAGAGCGTTAAAAACAAAGGTATACACACATCACCAGCATTCTAATAAATATTTGGTGTACAGGTAATCAAAGTGTGTATACATTTTTGGGGTGCAGCCTCTATATCTACATACGTTCGGGACACAAACACAGACATTAGTGAACGCACATACACACACACATATATAGCGTAAGGCGTATACACTAATGAAAAATATAATTCAAGCCATATTTGTTTTTCATTTTAACACTACCATATTTGTCAAGCGTTTTTTTTATAAGTTTAATATGTAAATAAAGTAGATCTTAGCACTGTAACATCCAAAAAACATCTACACAATGTACTTAACGCACCCCATTCCACTGTACCAAACGTACATCAGTGCACTGAGGTACGTTTAATCATACGCCTCTCGAACATTCTGTGGACTGGAAAATTCGAAGTAGCGGCAAAATGGAACTTTAGCGTTCTACAAAATATACATCTCTCTCTCTCTCTCTCCCTTCTCCTCTCTCTCTCTCTCTCTCTCTCTCTCTCTCTCTCTCTCTCTCTCTCTCTTCCTTCCCCCCCTCTCTCCCTGCCGCTCTCTCCCCTGCCCCCTATCTCCCCGCCCTTCTCTCCGCTCTATCTCCCCTCCCGTTCCTCTCTCCCCTTCTCTCACTCCCCTCTCACCCCCACCCCTCTAACCCCATTCCATCTCCCCCTCTCTCCCATATCTCTGTTTACATATGTATGTATACAACGAGAGGCGGCGCGTTTGTGAAAAAATCACAAACTTAGTCGTTTAAGGGCTTCAGATAGGGGGAAACCAAGTTCCATAAGAAGTTTAATCACAAAACAATATATACTGATCAGACAAAAATGTTTTAAAAACACGTAAACAATGGATGTACTCCGCCCATGTGTACCACGTCCCGAGAGACTCGACAACAACAATAATAATACAGGTTTCTGATTTAGGCACAATGCCAACAATTTTGCGGGAGGAGCAAGTTGATTAAATCGACCCCAGTGTATTACTGGTACTTTATTTTATCGAAACCATAAGGATGAAAGGCAAAGTTAACCTCGACAGGACTTGAACTCAGAATACAAAGAGACGTAACTCTATGCCGCAAAGCCTGTTGTTGGATGCTCTACAGATACTGCTAATAATAATAATAATTATTGTTATCTGTAAACATTTAAGCAAACACATACCTATGGTGCATATTTAGCTTCCTCTAGAGTTTCATGCTCACGCATGTGTTCATGTTATTTCTAAATAGTGACGGCCGTGTGATCAGTACAATCATCTGAAGGTATTTTCAAGTATTTTCTAAAAAGTGTCAAGTTATAACTTATACTTATATTCTGATAAATTGGATTCATTTGTTTCCTTGTATCTTTGAAATACTCTTTACTGCTTACATAACTTTTGAGAGTCACATTGATATCCAATGATATCAGACAGTAAGAAACAATTATTCGTATCCGATTTTAGGTGTTTCGTATTTCAGTGCAGATATCAGAATTTCTGCTATTCACATTTCACGTTCATCGTTAAATGCACATAAATAGACGTGCCGTTAGCAGTTTATAACCTTCAGTCAAAGCAATTATTTATTTACTAGTCATTTAAAGAATGCATTCAGATTTAATGATTTTCTACGGAATCCTACTTGTAATATGAAACTATGTCATGTCATTGATGGTGACATGTTTTATTCTGTATTACATTTTGTTAGAAAGAGAATTTTCAATATCTTCTAACTGAACGATGTAGATGAAACTTTAAAATTCTTGAATGTTTTTTTTATTCGTTACCACAAGTAGGTGCATCAGAAATATTCGAAATACTTGATTATTAAATTATATCAGAATTTTTTTCATGTATTTTTAAACTTGTGGCTTAGAGGAGTCATTTGGTTTAACGGTTAACATGTTCATGTCACGGCCGCATTTCATGTGTCACCTGTACAATTAGCTGGCAAAAGATGGGTTTTACCAGTAATTCAAATATTGGCATTGTAACACTACTAATCCAAGGCGGTGCCCCATAATGGCCGCGCTCTAATGACGGAAATCCGTAAAAGAATAAAATATCTCATTCTGAGATCACAAACATATTTCATACTTGACATTTCAAAGAGAAATAACTCAAGCTACATATAATCATTAATCAACGTTACTCTACTTGACTGAGTGTACTTAAGGTGTACTTACCTTTACCTCTGTTATTTCTATTTTAATAAGACTTTAACTGTGATTATATGCATACATGAGTATGTTATATATATATATATATAATGTTTATGTGTGAATGTATGTATATATATATATATATATATATATATATATATAATGTGTGTGAATGTATGTATATATATATATATATATATATATATATAATGTGTGTGAATGTATGTATATATATATATATATATATATATATATATATATATATGTGTGTGTGTGGGGGGGGTGTAATAACAAATATAACATCACAGTACATGGAAGTAATATATTAGTTTAACGCTTGAAATAGCAGGAAGCGAGTCTTAACGTTTCGAACATTAGTCCTTCATCAGACGATAGAGTTAGAAATAGAAGATAAATGGAAAGCAAAGAGTTATGAGAGGAAGGAATGGGATTATATATATATATATATATAATGATTATATATATATAAGGAAAACATTTTTTTCAGTAGAAAAGGTTGAAGAGATTTTTTCAGTGAAATATCAAAACATTAATATATTTACAATACCGGTTTCAGCATTATATGCATTGTCAATTGTGGATATGCAGAATATTGTTAAGTTGCATATTTGTACAAATAGTGAAAATAAAAATAGAAAGCGGAAGAAAAATTAATTTTCACATTCATGTTGATTCAGAGAAGAGAGTTAATTTCTCTGTACATCCTTTTTCTGCTATGGACAGAGAAATTGACTTTCTTCTCTGAATGTATGAGAAAATTAATTTTTCTTACCTTTTCTCTTTTTATTATTATTATTATTATTTTCCCTATTTGTACAAATATGCAACTTAACAATATTCTACATATCCACAATTGACAATGCATATAATGCTGAAAAAGGTATTGTAAATAAATTAATGTTTTGATATTTTACTGAAAAAATCTCTTCAACATTTTCTACTGAAAAAATCTTTTTCCTTTCTACTATTTGTTTTTATATCTATCAACTCGTGTGTTACCTTTCTACATTCGATATATATATATATATATATATATATATATATATATATATATATATATATATATATATATATATATACAAACAATGTATATATACTTTGATTACTTTGCTGTTGAAGTGGGTATGCATTTTGGGGACTCTTTGTATACAACATAGTATTAGTGAATAGAAAATAATTTTACCATATCATTTCTTTCACCAAATAATATCATTCCCCGCGACACTGCATCAAATATTGTGAAATCCTGATGTAATCTGAAGCTCATATCTTTATCATTATTTTTTGAAGACTAAGTAGCGCCACACCCTACACCATCATCTGATTGTTTTTCCATCTGTTTAACTAATTCGGATGTTTAAACACTAAGAGTATTATAATGCAATTGTATTTCTTTGTTTCTTCTGTAGAGCTATTTTGAACGACTTTCATTGATCACCAAATATCATGCCATTTTCTTTTCCATTTAAAGTGATCGGTCAGGAGCAATCTACGTTTCTGAGACTCCTATATCAACAATAAAGACTTAATCACGCTTCATTTAAAATAGGTATTTTAGGTGTAGATCTTAGGCAAGATAATATAATTTTTCCTGTTTGAGTAAGAAATTTCCCGCCAAAAGATAGCTAAGGCTTGTACTTCCCACACCCAGCAGTCACTCAAAAATTGAGCATCAATAATTCCCTTACTTTATAATTTCAAGTGTTTATTTCGTTGAAATAATTTTAATGGCATGCCATGTTGAGGTCATTTTTTTTTTTTTTTTCATATAGCACTTGATATCGGATTCTAACAAAATATCTAGGATCTGTATGAATGTTTGTGGCATTAATAGCTGGTTCATTAAATATATTTCATCATATTGATAATTAAAATGTTTTGGGTGGTGGAAATGAATCAATTGTATTTTAGAGGAATCAATTTGTTGATCATTTTTGTTTGCAAATTTAGTTACAGTTGATACAGCTGTGCATAATTTAGTTTTATTGGCATTGATTATACGAGATGATCTATATAAGTTGGTATGATCTGCAAAACCTCAATTTCATTTAGAGATGTAAACAAATCTGTTGTGTAGAATATACATGTATGTATCCGTAACTCCTAATGGAGTCGTAGTGGCTCTGTAGTGTCATATGGTGTGTATTGCGTATTTCAAACTTGACGAAGCAAAACCCGTCCCCAGGTTTAAACACTGCCAATTTCTTCCAGGGGAGAGAAAATGAAGGTGAAAGAGAGAAAATGGAGAGATATAAAAGAAGAATCGACCCCAGTACTGGACCTGAACTTTTTTTTATCGATCTCGAGCAAAATTAACATCTGCGAGATCTAAACCGCGAGAGCAGAGAACCGGAACGGAGACCAAAAGTAATTCGATCAAATGTTCTAACGATTCTCCTAATTCGCCGTCAAGAATGAAAATATATAATCACATGAATTCCCTGTAATTTGTTAAGATAGGTTGTTTTAAAATACGCTATCTAAGGTTTCAGGGTCAAATTATATAATATAATATATAATATAATATAATATTATATATATATATATATATATATATATATATATATATATATATACATATATATATATATATATATTGTTTTAAAATACGCTATCTAAGGTTTCAGGGTCAAATTATATAGTATAATATATAATATAATATAATATATATATATATATATATATATATATATATATATATATATATTATATTATATTATATATTATATTATATAATTTGACCCTGAAACCTTAGATAGCGTATTTTAAAATAATATATATATATATATATATATATATATATATATATATATATATATATATATATGTATATATATGTATTATATTATATTATATATACAGACAAAATTTGGTTATATTTGCATTTTCATCTGTCAAATATGTGTGTGTGTGAATGTAACACTCAGACATACATGTATAGATAGATAGATAGATAGATAGATAGATAGATAGATAGATAGATAGATAGATAGACTTAGAAGGATAGTGAGAGTAGGTGGTGTATAAACAGTTATAAATAATTAGTTATTAAATCACCTTGTAAGATTTCATTCTTGATTACCTATGCTACTTCCGTGTGACCAGCATAGCCTGTCCGTATTACAGAGGTATGTCTGAGAGAGCCACCATAAACAGTAGTGGCCCCAAGACGGTTCCCTGGATCACGCTGCTTGTTATTAACGTTTCCTTTAAGTTGGCTGCAACTGTCTAGCTTCTGTCTTTTGAGAAGTCATGAAGTCATTCACCTAGTTTTCAAGTTAATCCAAAGCTACGTAGTTTGTGACATATCATTCCATGATGAACCTTATCGAAGGTCTTCACAAAGTGAAGATATATCACATCCATGTTCGAACGGCTTAGCAACTGTTTCAGTATCCAGTCATAATGCTGCAAGAGCTGCGTAAGACAACATCTATCCGAGCGAAGCCATGTTGGTGTCAGTTAGAAGACCATTTTCCACTAGAAAAGTAATCAGTTTCCTTCAGATGATTCATTCTATGACGTTGCTGGTATATGAAATCAGGTAGACAGGTCTGTAGTTTTTAGCCTCTGCTCTGCTTCCTCCTTTATGGATAGGGCATATTATACTTTCTTGTATCTCTCTGGGTAGTTTAACGGTAGCCAGAGAAAATTCTGAAGAGGATCATCAGTGGTCTTGTTAAGGTACGCTTGCATGTTTTTAGGAGGACTGCTAAAAATCCATCAGGTCCAGCAGCTGAGTTTGTTCTCATTCTTCTATGGCGGATATCCCATCTTCCTCCGTTATATGTATGTGGTTGATGGTCGCCATTTCTCCGTGTAGTGCTGTGACATCAAAGAATTCTTCTGGCTTAGTAATTTGCATGTGCATCAATGGAGGTGTGAACCATTTTTGTAGTTCATTCAGTATCTCACTTATCCCTTGAGAATATGGAAAAGTAGCCCAATCTTGGAGTGTACCGACGCAGTCTCTTTTGCAAATTTAAAGAAGGCCTTAGGATTTGTTTTAATATTTTCTATGGCCCTGACTCCTCTCTCTGCACCCTCTCCTTTTCATGGGAGTGTTTGAGTTCATTTTCAATATGAAACAGTGCCTGCTTAAAATGGAACTCCTTACTTGTATATGTAGCCGGTTTGAGATCCTCGTTCTCCTCATAATTCTCTGTCTCTAGGAATAATATTCTTGTCTCTGTTTGCCTCTGTATTATTTCCATGAATTGCTCAAGTTGTGTGTTGGCATCTTTCATAGAGAGACTCGGTCTAATTTTGCTTCAGGAACTCTTCCTGAATCCTTTTCCAGTTAGCTTTGTCGAAGTTTAAGCTGAATAGAAACTGAGTGCTTCCTGTCGGCTGCATATCTACAGTCTTCCTCAGACTATACATTCCTAGTACTACTATGTTATAGTCCGAGAAAATCTTTGGTGTTACTTTCACATTGTGGATGAATTCAGCGCTATTCATGAAGCAGAGATCCAAGGTATTCTCATTTCTTTTTGGATGAAGTACCATTTGTTCCATGAAGAATCTGTTTGTAAGCTCAACCAAGGATTTTGTCTGCTTTGTTCAGGTGCCATCATTCCTGAGAGGGACTGGACTTTTGACCTTGGGGAGGTTGAAATCTCCCAGCAGTAGGATATTGAGACACTGATCCAAATTGGTCAGCACTTCTTCCAAAAATATATGTGTGTGTGTGTGTGTATGTGTATATGCATATATATATATATGTGTGTGTATGTGTGTGTACGCATATATATATATGGGGGCGGGCGTGCGCGTGTGTGTGTTTATGACTGCCCCCCTCCACCTCCGCACTGTTTCTGCCTGCCAAATTCCATTGGCCAATCCGAGACAATGGTAAAAGTAATCTGTCCAAGATGCTGTGCATTTGCATTGAATCCAAAGCCATTTAGTTGCAACGAGAACTTAACATATTATCTATGGTTGTGACAATCCTGATGTATTATATATTTTCTCACTTTGTGGAACGGAGCTGACACAAACAAGAGGGCACACAAGTATACTTTTTAGAATATGTATTTTATAGATTTAATAACTTCTTACTCTTGTGCAATTTTATTGTTTACCTTTCCTAGGTTCAATAAAATAAAGTCAAATACTGAGGTTTGATAAAATAAAATACGACTCAATTGCTGTGTAGTTGGTTCGATAGTATACATTACCAATCAGGTACTGGGATCAATAGAATAAAGTACCAGCCAAATACTGGTAGCGATAAAATAAAGTACCAGTCAAGTACGTGGATGCTTTTAATGGGCTGTTCCCTCCTCTCAAGTCCCCTGGTCCTGTGTTTATGTTAGAAACTACTAGCAGATCAGTGTAGAGTATTTTCTTCAGAAAACAAATTACCACTACTTTCTTCACACTTCAAGTTTTATTACAATATTTAACTTCGTTGGTATGAGTCAAAATAGGAATAACAATCGATAAAATATGCAACATTGATAGAATGAAATGAATTTAAATGTCTGATGTTCCTTTTTCTTTCTCTTTTCCTCTCTCTTTCCCTAATAATAAAAACATTTTAGTTTGATATTGATAAAACCAATGCAAATATATTTATTTAATACCTTTATCCCACTTCAAGTTTAATGTGAATATTAAGCATCTATGATTTAGAATGAGTAATATTAATTATTTTTTTGTATTATGTGATGTTATTGTACGTTATCATTTTAAACATCATTGATCGCTTTCGTTTCTAACAGCCTTAAGAATATATTCCTATAAAACACGTTAGTTAGGAATTGACGCAGCTTGGCCGAATGATTAAAAAGTACGCTTTGTAATCAATAAGTCGCAAGTTCGATCTTGCAAGTGCCATTTACCATAGCTTCGAGCCAACATATGACTTTTGAGTGAAACTGGGTTGACGGAAACTGTTTGGAAGCCCGTTGAGTGGACTGTACCTGTAATTCGAAGGACCAGTCTTATTAACAGTATACGTACCTATAGAATGCTCAAGCACTCACACGTTCATTTCATTAGCAGGTTGTTCTATTGATGGAACAACTAAAACACTCATCGTCGAACCCGATGGAGGTCCATTCCACTTCCAATAGTCAGAAATGTTTGACTTCTCTAAGGATATTAAAGAATGTTTATTGCTAAACAATAAAATAAATTAAATTAAATTAAGATAGCAGTGGGAGAGTCAATGGTTGTTAAAACAAAACTGAAAGTAGCATTATTTAAAATATTTATTTCTGTGACATGGGACTTTACAGTGAAGCTGCTCTGCTGCGATTATATGCTGGGAGTTCAATTTGATTCGATAACGATCTCAAGACTATTTGAAATATAAACCAGTGGGACAAACATTCCAATAACACTCACAACTGGAGCAATAATTTGTAGTGGTAAGCTGGATAATATTTATTAAACATTATTATTAGTCGCAGGAGGATTGGCGGGGGATTGGCAGTATCGGTAGAGAGTCGGACGTCATGCCTTGCAGCACAGTTACGTCCCTTTACGGACTGAGTTCAAATCCCGCCGAGGTTAACTTTGCCTTTCATCCTTAGGGGGTCGATAAAATAAAGTACCAGTAATATACTGAGATAATTGCTGGCCTTGTGCCAAAAGTAGAAACAATTATTATTAGTCGCAGCGCGGTAGATTATCAGTAGAGGGTCTGACGCCATGCTTTGCAGCACAGAGTTACGGCCCTTCATGGTCTGAGTTCAAATCCCGCCGAGGTTAACTTTGCTTTTCATCCTTACGGGGTCGATAAAATAAAGCACCAGTAATACACTGGGATAATTGATGGCCATGTGCCAAATGTAGAAAACAATATTATTAGTCGCAGGGATGGCTCTATGATTAAGAAGTTCGCTTTTCAACCCCGAGGTTTCAGGTTCACTTATGCTACATGGCATAACACCCGAGGCAAATATCTGCTATCAATCAGTGAGCATATGTAAGTATACATTTATATTATATATATATATAATGTGTGTGTATGGACCCTGGTCTGGCAAGAAGGATAAGTGGAAACCCATCAGCACAAAACCAGGAGCTGTCAAAGGGTGGCTGAACTCTAGAGAGTCAACGGCCATCCACTCCAACTAAGGGTTAATTAACCTCACCAACCTGCAATTGGCCATGTGTGGTGAGCATGGCTACACCCCCTGGGGAGACTTAATTCCATGACAATAACACATGCACTCCTCATAACTATACTGTTATCTTGCCTTGGCTTTTCCCTGGATCCATAGCAGCGGAGATGGAGTGGGTGCAATGTATGTAGCAGAGGCACGTAGCATTGTCACAGTGGTGGAAGAGTGGCAACGTAACGGTTAGAAGCACATAGTCACAAATCTACACGTGGGTGGTTCGAGTCTTATCCTAACGTAGTTGTACTGTTAACCTCAATAACAACATGCTTCGGTGGGGGCTTGAGCGTTTGATCAGCCTTTTTTCAGGAGGCACTGCTCATTGATTCCACATTTGAAGGGTTTAGAAAAGGTGACCTAAACAAAGCCTGTTTAATCATCAAACAGGCTAGCAGCTTGCTGTTCGTGGCGGTTTATAATTGTTTCTACATTTGGCACAAGGCCAGCAATTACCCAGTACATTACTGGTACTTTATTTTATCGACCCCGTAAGGATGAAAAGCAAAGTTAACCTCCGCGGGATTTGAACTCAGACCATGGCAGGGAATTCGTTGAAGTGATGGCCGTCTTCTGTAAAGAAATTACAGTTATCATCATGTATGCATATGTATATATGTATATATATATATATCTATATATGTATGCATATGTATATATATATATATATATATATATAGAGAGAGAGAGAGAGAATTAGTACATCTACCAACATATGTGTACAGATGTACACTCATGCTAGCAAATATATAAGTTATGTCTTAGTACCTATGTGGTTCTATGCAGGTGAATGCAGAACAATTATATGAAAGACGTAAAATAAGAAAATTTTAAAAATTAAAAATCAACTTACTTACTAAAATTTTCACTCCAACTAATTAGTTTCTGTAATGGGATAAATATAGTTACATAATATATATAACTATAGAGAATTCATTACGTCATCAGGGAGTCTATTCTCAGCTAAGTTCCCAGGCAATGCGCGGACACTAGGAACCCATATCAAAATAATAATTCAGTAGATGGAATGAAGCTAGCGAGGACTAGATTCCGGAGCTCTGAAAAAATTTCACTGCCTCTGGTCAGTTTTTTATTATACGGGTTCCTAGTGTCCACGCATTGCCTGGGATCTTAGCTGAGAATAGACTCCCTGATGACGTAATGAATTCTCTATAATTATATATATTATGTAACTATATTTATCCCATTACAGAAACTAATTAGTTGGAGTGAAAATTTTAGTAAGTAAGTTGATTTTTAATTTTTAAAATTTTCTTATTTTACGTCTTTCATATATATATATATATATATATATATATATATATATATATATATATATATATATATATGTGTGTGTGTGTGGTTGGTGGGGGCCGTATTGAATGTACATGGTGTCCAAAAATTATTTGTACAGCTTCTATTATCAATAGTCAATCAGAAGATGTAAAAATTGCTGTATTTTGTATATGATCTTTTTATTGTTTTATTTTTATTCCATTTTTCTACCAGGTTTTTTATCTGCTGCAACAGATTGTTTCAAATTTACGTTTTATCGATTTCATGTATTCATATGCGCCGCATCCCCCAGGAAATAAATCCACTAGAAAAAGCACAGTATATTGAATGGCTTGTAGAAAGAACATCAGACACTCAAGTCCAACGGAGGTTTAAAAGTAATCACACCAGAATATCTGCACCAAGTACAACAAGAGCTAGGAAACGATGGAGTGTACATGGCAGCATTTGGAGTATTTTATGAATCACCCTAGGATGGATGGACGGGAGCATATAAAATGTTTGTAATATTGTTATTTTAATATAAGGCCAGCTTAGTGGGTAGGCATGGAATTCGCAACCATGAGGTTGCGAGTTCGATTCCAGGACAACGCGATGCGTTTGTTCTTGGGCAAGACACTTTATTTCACGTTGCTCTTTCTGCCAAGATTTGCGAACAGTAGATAATATCAATAATGGAAATACCAATGGAAACATTGTTTCCTTGGTCCGATTTGACGAGTTACATACCGCTCGGCAAGTGAATAATGAGGTGTGGGATCTTCTTGATTGTCAAAAACAATATATATATATATATATATATATATATATATATATATATATATATATATATATATATATATATGTAAAGTTATATTTAAAATTGTTGGGTTACAACTAGTAAATATATATATATATATATATATATATGTATATGTATGTGTGTGTGTGTGTACACACACACACACATATGCGCCAGCTTCAGTAATCAGAAGAAGGGAAATAGGCCAAACTCGCTATCTTCAATTAGGTTTTCGTGCCAACTCTTAACTATGGGTAATGACTGAAAGAATACGAACGCGAATACAAGAGGCCGTAATATTATTCCTCCGAAGGGCTTTTGGAGTAATGTTACTCGATGGAGTGCGTAACTCGCAGATCAGATTCACTCCAGGTAGAGACGCTACTTCTCCAAATTGGGAGACCACAGCTCCGATACTATGGGCATCTGGTTAGAATGTCTCAGGAAAGAATTGCTGGACAGGTAGACCCCGAGCAAGATGGTTGGATAACACCTATGAGTATGGCTGGTCATGCTTGGAGATCCAGCCGGATAAGTTGGAGACGGTTGCTTCTGACAGGGCCCGCTGGAAGGAGTTTTTGAGGACTTGTCCCCCACGACCCTCTCAGGAAAAAGTGGGCGAAGTGATATATATATATATATAAATTATATACAGTATATATATTTTTTTTCCACGGTTACTCATTTGCATGTTTCTTTCTCCTATATTTTCTCCTATTTTCTCCCTTTACTCCCTTCTCTCTTTCTTCCTACCTCCTCACCATTCCCCACCCCCCTCTGTTCTTCTTCCTCCTTTCCCTCTTTTTCCTTCTTTTTCTCTCCTTTTTTTCTCTCTTTCTTCTCTCCCTTCTCTCTCCCTTTCCTCCTGGCCTTTTGATTAATAAAAGGTCTTGGGCGCTTCCGATCGCTACAGATGTCCTGTAATTCACCGCCGAAACATCTGATCGTGGTTATTTACAACTGACGAAGGTGACGAAGAATTCTTACTCCTTTCTTCTTTTCTCCTCTTGTTCCGTCCTAACCACCATCATAAACCTTGTTTTAGTAACCACACAGCTCCTTTCGTTTCGTATCATTTTGTATTATATATATATATATATATATATATATATATATAGAGAGAGAGAGAGAGAGAGAGAGAGAGAGAGAGAGAGAAGGTGAAATTGGAAATAGCACGGAAAATATATTTTAGGGTCTGTTTTTCTTTTTTTTCCTTTCTTTGATTCTTCAAAGTGACATTATTGAAGAGATGACATTATTGAAACCGGTAATACTTTATATACATTATAAAACTTTTTTAAAAGAATTGTCCCTCTCATTTTTTCAATAATGTCATCTCTTCAATAATGTCACTTTGACGAATCAAAGAAAGGGGGAAAAAGGAAAAACAGACCCTAAAATATATTTTCCGTGCTATTTCCAACTTCACCTTTTCTCTATATCCACTGTTTTGTATAGAACCTTACTTCCCTTTTCTTATATATATATATATATATATATATATATATATATATATATATATATATATATATATATATATATATATATATATATATATATATATCTTCTTCTTTGGCCGAGTTTACACACGCAAATATATATATATATATATATATATATATATATATATATATATATATATACAGTGAAATAAGGACGATTGGTTACTCCTTCATTACACTCTGTCTAGCTCTACACCTCGACGCCGAAGTGAACCTACAGTAACCCCAAGTTACACGCCCTGGATATATATATATATATATATATATATATATATATATATATATGTGTATATAAGAAACTTTGTAAGATTACAAAAGATCCTGTTTAATGATCTTACATACCCTACCATAAATGTTGTTAAGGGAAGAAGTTGTACAGAAAATGTCCATCCCCTTGCTTATATATATATATATATACGCAGGATGATGGAATATATATATATATATATATATATATATATATATATATATATATATATATATAGAGAGAGAGAGAGAGAGAGAGAGAGAGAGAGAGAGAAATAGATATAAGGAGTCTATCTCTAAGTATTATATTTTTCAATGCTTTTCCCCTATGAAGAACGGGGCAGCCTATCCCGTTATCTATTCTAATACTGCAATCCTTGTGTGTGTGTGCGTGTGGATGTATTTATGTGTGCGTATATATGTATGTATGCATGTGTATTTATGTATATGTGTGTGTGTGTATACATGCAATATGTATGTATATATAAAGTGATGCCGTGACAAGCAAATAGTAGAATCGCATACTTAACTACACTTAAGCACAAGCTCTTAAGTACCAATGTATATCAATGAAATGACAGCTCCTACAGTTTGATATAGCGTGTGTGGACATTTGCAATAATTTCCTCTAACAAATAGGAACCACCGCAAATTAACGCCAACGACGTGTCCTGTATGTGGTCACTTGATATGCTAGAAATAACAGCCAAATCTCAACCACATCTGAAAAATGTGAAGGGAACAATGGGCAACTTCCACCGGTGGAACGGCTGTGACTAGGACTCTTTTCAGAGCCTCCAAGACTGGTAGCAGTGACGAAAGAATCTATGCCTAATACAGGGACCATGAAATATTGTGGTGTTGTTAAACAGGGCGATGGATGACGTCTAGCATCCAAGATAGCATAACGTCGGACTTCTGTTGGTTTGGGCGGCCAGTGTTACAGTTAATTCAATTAATAGCACATCGTGCACGCGCAATTAACGTGCAAGTGACTGAGCATTCCACAGTCACGTGTGCCCTTAACGCAATTCTCGTAGAGATTTAGCTAGACACATTGTGTGACACGGCTGGCACTTTGAATTCAGCTACAAGTCTTTTTTTTCAGTTGAGTGATGTGGGGTAATGTGAAATAAACTGTCTTGCTTAAAGATACAATGCACCTCCTTGTCCGGTCTGGTCAGGGAATCTAACTCATGACCTTAGGTCCATTCCACTGAATTTAAATATGAATAGATTTCTGCAATGTATCCCAATACCAAAGTATTCTTCTGTATTAGAGATAGATGATAGAAATAGCTGCATATTGCGTGATCAGCGAGCAATCACGAAATTCACAGTAGCAACGTGTGTAATCTCCGTAATGAGAAATAATTATACACACCTTTGATATACTGCACTATTTCCTAATGTTTATAAATCCAAGCTTACGTAATACTCGGAAACAAATATACACGCATAGTGAAACACAAACCCAATTGCAAGCGTGCTTATATGTATAAAATATGAAGGACATTAATATATATTTGAGTATTTTATCCGAATATGTCGCACTATATTATAAATTATGTGTTGCTTGTTGGAATTTGCATTTGATTCTTGAAATCACCGTAGGGGACGGATGACAACGCTATATTTCCTATAACCCCTAATATTATTTATGATTAGAGTATTGCAGTTATTTAGTGAACAGAATATGTGTAAAAGATTTTTCGTTGTTATTCACGTGGTTACTTATCACTCTCGAAGAGTTTCCTTCAGATTTTCATACGTTTATGGTTTGGAATTTTCGTTGGCTAATATATTGTAACTGATACAATCATATAGAACCACTAAAGCAAATAGCAGCTCATGCATTGTCTGCGTGTGTATGTCTGTCCACGTGTTTCTTTTATATAGCTTATTATACAAGAAGAGCAATTACGCGCACCTTTGATGTTGGAATATAAAATAAAGATCGCTCAATTAAGAAATATAAAAATACGAGAAGCATCACTCTGTTTCAATTATTGAATCAGTAAGCACTATGCCATTGTATAGACAAAATATTCATAATGCCCTGTCTTGTTATTATTTTCAATGTGAAAATATAGAGGTAGAGACACCCTTCGGTCACGAATGACCGTGGGCTTGGCACTTTGAAAGTTCCCCCTCCGTGACACAAGCCTGGGCAAGGTATTTTGTGAAAGACAAGCCGTCGACCATGCACAATAGTCTCCCCTCTCTACGCCATCTATGTTGTCAAGGGAAATCAAAGGCTGATGCAACTTGGCACCAGTGACGTAGCAACTCATTTCTAAAGCTGAGTGAACTGGAGTAACGTGAAATAAAGTTTCCTATTTAAGTAAAGTCCGGGAATCGAACTCACAACCTGATGATTATAAGCCCACCGTCTTCACCTTCAATTTTATAATACATTAGACTTAGACCATTCGTGACCCTTTGGGTCATGTTCACTTAAAAATAATTTTTAAATAATTAAAATATACACAGACATGTATATAATGTGAAATGAAACTGAAAGGCCCATATATATATGCGTGTGTATGTATATATATATATATATATATATATATATATATAAATGTGTGTGTGTGTATACATATATATATGTGTGTATATATGTGGGTGTCTGTGATCTATATATACTGGTCATAGACACACACCCACTCACATACATATATACACACACACACACATTTATATATATATATATATATATATATATATATATATATATATACATATATATATATATATATATATACAACACCACCAACTCTCTACCATTCTCCTTCTCTATCTCCTACCCCTCTCTCTATGTCTCTCTTTCAATCTACTTTGTCAAAACCAGTATCTCTTCCTCTCTATCTCTCTCTGTTTATGAAGGTAACTGGAAAACCCCCGTATCTCGGGAAACCGTGCTCCGATTTACGCGAAATTTATTTTATTCCATGTGTATTCCCCTTTCAGGGGGAACTTCCTTTCAAAGTATTTTCCCATTATGTGCCGTTTTGGCTGTGTTAAATTCCAGACAAGACACAATCACAGAGATTTAGTAGTATATAGATATAGTTGATTTTGTTTTATTCGATGTTGTAATATCTGTCAAGTTTGTCGTCGGTTTGATGGCGAGAAGAGCGATATAATTGAAAATCTGGAGGCAATGTGTGTACCCTTAGCATAGCATGTCTGAAGACTACAGGAAGATGAATTCAGCACTGTCAATTATATAGTTCTCCAGCTGTTGAGCCTGATAGGGCGTCATTTCTATCTCCAGTATCTATTTGAATTGGATACAGTATGACGGAGTGGTTAAGGAGGAGTTTGCTTCGCATCATTAGTTCCTCAGAGAGGATTAGTTTTAAAGCGTTTGGATAGACGCCTATGCCAAATCCTCGCTAACACGACAGTTTCAAGTGTCTGCTTTCAGAGCATCCTACGGGGACGAGGGACAAGATTTATATTAAGCTAGGACATTGAGTTTTTTATACACTCCACACTAGTCCCTATGAACTAATAGGATTACATTTTGAAAGATAATATTTTTGAAATCTCTACTATTCATTATTTAACAATCCGATAAAAATTATCAATTTTAATTCTAGTTTCAAATTTATTTTTAAATTTACAATTATCCTTTCCTGCATGATACAAAATATACTTGTGAAATAATTGCTAGGCAGGGAAAATACTGATCGTACAACTTCTAACAATAATACCCTTATTTCAATTTCAAAAAGTGATTTAATTATCATAGTTCTGGCTCAATAAAAAGAAATAGCGACTACATTCATTCAAACTTGTGAATATTGTCGTTATTATCAGAGTATTGTGTTGTTGTCATTGTAGGATCATATGCTCATAATTATTGCTTTATGATAGCATTTCTATAACCTCACAGTTAAATGATTTTTCTGCTAAAAATATAATTATTACGCCTGAATGTACACTAATATTTATCTCAAATCAATGACAAAAGATTGATGAACTGTAAAAAGAACAAACAAACAACGGCCAAGAAAATATTGATTTTTCAGATAATGCACACGTCTAGAAATATTGGTTAATTGAATAGATCCTACTCCAAAGGATAAAATGCGAAGTTAACCTTGGGGGACATGAACTGAAAACGTTAAAAGCTATAACTAAATACCACATGGCTTTTGTCCGATGTTTCTACTTTTCTGCGAATTTCATACCCTAACAGCAATTGAAATATTCTGGGTTCAAAGACCACTGTGATGGCATTGTCTTTTGTCCTTTGTAAAATTATTTGCAACTTCCTTGTCTTCTCACCCTGTAATTTTCCCCTATTGAAATCTATATTCGCGTTTCAACTATTTGACTGCAACCATGCCGAGTCACCATCTAGAAAGTGTTTAGTTAATTACATCAACACCAATACTTAATTTCTCGAATCTGATACTAGTTTTTTTATTGATATCTTTGAAATATAAACACAGACATACAACTGTAGACATGGGTGGACAAACACACATACATACATAATAAATACATATACATATATACAAACGTAAACGTGAACAAGAACATATACGCCCTCACATGCATTTATATACGTCGGACTTCTGTTGTTTCATCCACCAAGTTTCTCTCATAGGGCATTGGCCAACCCGAAGTTATAGTAACAGAATCTTGCTGTAGGTGCCATGGGACTGAACACGAAACCATGTAGTTGCAAAGGGAACTCACTTAGTACAGAGCAGTCATGTCTAAGTAGTATTTCGAATTTCACCGGCCGGTCCCGATGACGTATGTTCCGGTTGTTCGATCAGCCTGCTTGTAAAAGTAACGTACATGTGACTGAACATTAGCATTATCATAGTTCTTGGGAGATGCAGTGTACCACAGTCTAACAGTCTATGACATGGCTGGCCCTATCAAATACAAGTATAACTAGATTTTGTTAGATCAGTAGACTAGAGCAAAAGGTAAAAAATATATATATATCTTGTCAAAGGACAAATCGCGACGCTGGTTATCGAACTCATCACGTTAAAATCGCGAGCCGAATACCCCTAACCATTAAGCTACGCGGTTTCACTAACAGTCGATAAGAATAATTACGAACCGGTGATGTATTTGCTATGTGGATTTAATCGACAACACCCGTCTCCGGAATCAATGTCGTGTGCCAATTCAAAAGAAATGTCATTCCAACTCTACACCAACTAATTGTCCTATATTTCCTATAAAACTCTCATTTTCTCTAGTTATAAAATGATTGGATAAAAACTAATTATGTCTACGCATTTATATGTCATTTTTTTTTCTTTCTTTCATTCTTAAGGCGTCATGCTTAGAGAAAAGAGAAAAATATGTCTCGTTGTATGGAATAAAAAAACCATTGTGTATTTTAAGAGCCACTGACTGTCTCTCTTCACTCTCTATAAACCTGAATATGTACTTTTAAGCAGGAGCAATCGATTGGTACCAAATATTTTTCATTATGTTTTGAAAAAACAATTCAAGCTTCTATCGTTTCAAATATAATCAGAAATACTGGGTGACTGAATATATCTCTTAATATTTTGTTTCTTTTTATTGGATTCAATCAGTAAACTGATTGAAGAATCAATTGTAAAAGGTAAAATTCAGTAGACAAATTTATCTACACGTTTTCAGTATATGTCCTTGACCAGAATGAAATAGGTTATATATATATGTATTGACAGACAGCATTTCTTGGACAATTTAAACCTGGTGGAGCCCACCCCTCTCCAGAATTGAGTACAACAGATTTGTTCCATAGAAAGTGAGAGAGATAAAATGAGAAAGAGATATATAGGAAGAATCGCCAGGATTTGAACTCAGAGGGCAGAGGCGGACCGAATTCATAAATCATTCTATCCGACGTTCTAACGTCTCTGCCAATTCTCTCTCTCTCATATGTATGTATATGTGTATATATATATATGTATATATATATATATATAATTCGCAATCGTAAGGTTGTGAGTTCGATTCCTGGACAGGGCCATGCGTTATGTCCTTCAGCAAGACACTATATTTCACGTTGCTCCTTCTACCTGGAGTTGCGACCGATAGATAGTATTAGCAATTGGAAACACCAACGGAAACATTGTTTCCTCGGTCCGATTTGACGAAAGTCGATCGTTCCTTTTATATATATATATATAAATATATATATATATATATATATATATATATATATATTTATGTAAAGAAAAAAGATGAAATCGAAAATGCAACTGGAGTCTTATTTTTAAAAAAATATATATGTTTATTTGGTTCCTTTACCGGTTTCGCAGTTCTTCTGCTTTACAAAAGTAGAGTTGAGATGGAGGGTCTGTGGTTTTTCTCATATCTGGTTGGTCTCTGAATGTTACT
>OZ024741.1:126746305-126748805 GCA_964016885.1 Eledone cirrhosa
AATTGAAAATTGGAAATAAAATATATATACTTCTATAATGAGCAACTGATAAGCAATTACAAAAAATATATGAATACGCTAACAGTAGCAATCATAGAAATAATAAAAATAAACATTAAAAAATATATAAATTTGACAGGAAGTTGAATCGATTAAATGCTAGAGAAATGTTCGAAGCTAGACAAACACAGCAACAATAACGATAATAAACATTAGTAAATCATTATTGATAAAATTAGAGACAATATATTGGGTTTGTTTGCTACTATTATTACTAATTTGATTATAAAGGCAGTATTATTGGATATGAGGAAAGAAAAAGGGTTAATAAATAAAAGAGAGGGAGAAATGTGAAGAGGGGGAAATTTACACACTTGGTTGGGTGGTACACCTTAGCCATGCCCCATGGTGAACACGATGGCGAAATCATTAAAGAGGTCAGCCAGCGATATCCGCTTCATCTACTATTCCACCTCACGAGACCAACTTTATTATAGCTTTGGTTGGGCAGTACATGCCAATAGGACCTATCTATCTGTCTGTGAATGTGTATGTAGGTGTATAAACATACATATACAGACAAACACGTGTGTGTGTTAGCATTGTTGCAAGGAATTTGGAATTGAGTTTTAGTCTCCAGATAATACCGAAGAAGAGGAAATATTTGTTGATTACTTCATTAGGTTTTCTCAATTTTACAATACTGTAATGTTTATACAACATAAACATTACAGTATTGTAAATGTCTCACTTTGTTTGAATGTCTGTATATATATATATTTATATATATATATATATATATATATATATATATATATATATATATATATATATATATATATATACACACACACACAGATAGAGAGAATTATGGATGGATTCCGATGTGTATCAGGAGGTGGCCACAGTTAAAAGGTACTCAATACGTTGGTAGATTATAGGCATCTTTATTTTATATAGAAATGCCTTTTACAGGACTAAAACTCTTTCATTCGCATGAAATCATGAGGAATGTCCTGATCTTTTCATACGAATGAAACAGTTCTAGATTTATAGAAGTCATTTATATGTGTGTGTGTGTGTGTGTGTGTGTGTGTGTATGTATGTGTGTGTGTGTGTGTGTGTGTGTGTGTGTATGTGTGTGTGTGTGTGTGTGTGTGTGTGCAAAATGTAAACAGAAACAACAAAGCAAATAACACAGTACAATAAAGTAATATATTAGCTTAACGCTTGATATCGTAGGAAACGTCTTTACAGTAAATACACACACACACACACTCACATTCATATATATATATATATAGTATTAGTTATACTATTTATGGTTATGTAAATACAAAACCTTATGCAGTTATAAGTATTTTTTATACACACCCTAAATAGTGGTAGGCAGTAATGTATTACTACCTTATTACCAGTAAGTTAAGTAGCTCAATGTAAAAACATCAGATGATTTACAGAGCAGTTATATGAAATATAAGAATCAAAGAACTGTTCAAAACATTATTGTGCTTACAGCTGTTTCCTCCAAACCGAGGTTTGGATTCTTCGGAGCAATTTATTAATGCATGGACAGTTATATGACCTCCTTTTCAGCCAACACTAACCTCCTACATACCCAACACTAACTGATCTAATATAACACAAACAACGACATCCCTCTGGAACCCTTCGCAGGGAGAATACCCATTTATACCTCTACGTCAGGTGTGACAACATCCACCCACTTGAACTGCACTACACCGCTCTATAGGTAATTTAAGCATGAATTGATCGGTTTGATAGTGTTGAGCGGAGGAAGCACCTTCCTTAGACAGGTGAAAAACGATTTAATCTAGTAACGCTGTTGAGCAGTAGGACCAGGATGCTGAGCGCAGTGAGTGAATGCATTGCAACTGGCGTGCGGGTTGTACATATATGGATGATCTGGCAGTCAGAGAGGGGTCGTGAGGACTGCGGATTGACCTCTGGCCGGCCTGGAGATGATTATCTTTCGACATCCAATGTAGCAAGCGATGACTCAGAACTTACCAGAGATCATTGGGTCCTGAAGCAATCCTGCAATCACCGCGCCTGGTCCTATGAGTAGACTACAACCACAGAGATCATTAATTTAGAATCCTCGCTCATCATCTCTAATATCCATTTGTGGCACCTTACGATGGGGGTTAATCCACCATAATAATATGAACACCTTCTGCATAACTAATTAAACTACTCTATAGTTAATACACTTTATGCTTTAAACATTTTTTGGAGGATGCGCATCACCATAGAAATTAGGGTCTATATTGTGACACATTTTAATAGCTAGGTATAGAAACCCCGGAGCTACCTCCCCGCATGCATTAACTCCCCTTAGCCACACACACACACTTCCGGGTGGTATTCAATGTCGTTTCTCGAAACGTAACAGCCTCCTGTATTGAACTAAAGAACATCAGACTACGATTCTCTAACTGGATTGTCAAACGCTCAATATCGAATTGTCGTGGATTAT
>OZ024741.1:126756305-126778805 GCA_964016885.1 Eledone cirrhosa
CAGGATTTGAACTCAGATCATAAAGGGACGTAACTCTATGCTTCAAAGCATGGTGTCCGACTCTCTACCGATACTGCCAATTTCACAGTGTATCGTTGAAATTGTTATTTGTACGACTGGAATTGTTATTCGCGCTCACATGTGCAGAAGAAGAAATAAAAGGGATTTATCTGAACCGCGGCATAATGGCGAGACTTTTGCGATAGTTTTCAAGAAAATCGGACGTTCCTGTAAAAGGTTTTCCCATGTGCAACTTTGCCTTGGTTTTTGCGCAAAGTCGAACCTCCGCTTCAGTTTTATTGATTTTTTACATGAATGCGTGACCTCTGAAGAAGATTTGAGTAGCTAAAAACCTGTCCCGGTAAATTTGCTATAGGTGAAAAAAAGTTGATCAAAATTGTGTCTAGGGTTATTGCCCTTTGCAACAGCCCCAACGTGTCTTCAAGTATGGTTTGTTAATTTGTTGTGGAACTAAATCGACTTTCGTTAAATCGGACCGAGGTAACAATGTTTCCATTTGTCTTTCTAGCTGGTGTACCCGGTTACACACGGGGTTATAAGGCGCCTGATTTAAACGGGTCTGCGCTAAATTCCAGCAGGATGCTTTAACCGAAATAAATGAAGAACAAACGTTTCTTTTTGTGCTCCAATCTGTGATATTGGTATTTTGAAAAAATAGTCCACAAACATCCATGGAGAATGTGTAACGCATGTCTCAGGTTATGAGAAAAAGGGTTTTCGATTCTCCATTCATAATATACCAAAGAATTGCACGCAAATAAACCGGCACTGCCCAATTCATAGCTGAAAGGTAAGAATCAAGTGGAATAATGTTTTGCGACATTGTCAAATGTACAACCGTACAAAAGCAAAGGATATAGCCATTGAAATCTAGGTAGACGAAAAACTAAGTAGACCAAAGAATTTGGTGGGGTTGTATATCAAAGGATTGCTTTCCTTGTGATTCACGTCTAGCCTACAAAGTGAAGTTAGATGATTGTAGTCGATGTTGTATCAATAAAAAATAAAGGCATACGGAAGACTGAACACTTACGAATTAAGTGAAAATCACGTTGATATTCCTATCGAAGCAAAATGTGCCGAAAAACCTGACGGACTGTTGTGTCAATATTGAAATCGTAGAAATTGCGAATCCCGACCTCTAAGATGTAATGGATAAGCCTTGGAGATGTAGAGGAAGAACTGGTACAATTGTTTTGCTGACCATTAATTTAAATAGACTTACGCAGCATCATCGTGCGGTTTTGTTGTTTATGGCCTAGAATGAGGGCCGGTTAAACGCGGCAGAAAAATAAGCCATGCTGATGATGTTTAGGGGCGTCGCAGGGAATAGATGCGGCGTTGTGAGTCAATTGTGAGGACAGTGGAAGGCACGCTGATCGCTTGAGAAGACGCGATGCTACACAGGATGCTTTTCGGCCATAATTGACAGAAAGGCATGTCAGGAGAAATGAAAGAGCTGCTATTCATCCTTTGCTTAGCATGATGAACATTTAATTAAAAAGATTTACCATGGATTATCGTGCACGTTGGTATTGTGTTTAGCCTGCGAAAATCGGTGATCAAATGAGGCAACCATAAGCCATACTGATGACGTTTAAGCGGGTGGCAAGGAATTGATGCGGCATAGATAGCCATGGGAGTCTTGAAGGAGCACGGCGGTCAGGCAAAAGAAAGGGCCGAGGAGGGGATGGTGGCTGACAGTGCATGGATGCAGCATCCTGAGGCATGACGATGCAGTGGGACGACCGCCAGCAGGCAGGGAAGAGGGCAGGGGTGGACGGTGGCAAGGATGCCGCATGGTGAGCCATAGCAGTCTTGAAAGACCACTGCGGGCAGGCAAAATAAAGGGCTGAGGAGGGGATGGCGGCTGACAGAACATGGATGCGGCATGGTGAGGCATGACGATGCAGTGGGAAGATGGCGTGCAGGGAAGGGAGAGGGCTGGACTTGATGGTGGCAGGGATGCGGCTTGGTTAGGCATGGCAGTCTTGAAGGATCACAGCGGGCAGGCAAAAGAAAGGGCTGATGAGGGGAGGTGGCCGACAGAGCAGTAATGCGGCATGGTGAGGCATGAAGATGCAGTGGGACGAGGGCGTGCAGGGAAGGGAGAGGGCAGGGGTTGACGGATGCCTCATTATGCTACGGTAGTGGGACCACGGGAATGAAGAGAGCGCATGGAGGCTCGATGATCGCTTGAGAATACTGGGCGCATTACAGGATGATGCGCGGCCGTATAGTCTTGATAGTCCTTATATAAGAAATTGAAGAATCGGCATAAAAGGTTTGCTGAATATGGTGAGCGTTAATTTAAAGACTTATGGTGGATAATCGTGATAGAATGAACGTTTTTTGCATGGCGGGAGTCGCGACAAATGGAAGCAAGAGGAATGGCGTTTTTCGGTTGCCGGATTTTTGCCTCTGGGAGTCCGATTATCGAAAATTTCAAGTAGCTTATTTCAATCTACGGATCGAGTTTTATATATGTGTCAAGTTTCATGAAAATCGGATGAACGGTGTAGCCTGCAAGTCCGGTACACCAAACAAACAAACAACGCCTAACTTCACTTTATTTATAAGATATATATATATATATATATATATATATATATATATATATATATATAATTCAAAGGGTATATATATATATATATAATAGACATAGTCACAGATACATATATGAGTTTGCCAACCATTCACGATGTGGCTCAATAAAGAATTAATTAAATAATTATTAATCAGAGCTATATATAAAAATGTAAGTCCAGAGAATCATTAGATAAAATATATACAGTATTTCCTCTCCCAATCAGTATAAATTAACCACATAAAAAATCATTTAAACGAGGCTATAAGTTTAAAATGTACTTATGAAGAAATAATAGACAAATGATACAGATTATTTTCCGCGATGTACAGCCACTTATCTAATGACACTTATCTAATTATTTCCTCTAGCCTGTAGAAATTGACTAGACAAATAGTTAACTACACGGAGTTAGGTATAAAATAGAAGTTTGAAGAAAAAATGCACACACATTATATATATATATAAAAATAAATATACACGGGTGTGTATGATTGTGTATGGAAGATTATATTAATAAAAGGAATTCCAACTTTGTCTGATTTACTCGTTTTATTTACAATCCTTTAAAATTTATAATGGTATTAGAATGAAATAGTATGGTAGAATATTAAATGTTAAGTGTTAATTGAACATGTACTTTCATGCTTTCTCAATCTTCAGGTTCATATTCTGTGGTGACAGTCAAATATATATATATATATATATATATACTAAGAAATATATTCACTAAGAAAAGAAGAGTCATTCCTTGAGGGAAGAAACCTTTGGAATCTTCAGATCTCTAAGAGATAAAAAAATGGGAATATGTAATATGATTATAATCAATGAATTATCCAAGGTTACACACTGCTCTTTCATGCAGATTTCTTCCAAATTATACTGGAATTAGAAGAAGTTAGTAAAATACAACTGCAGCTGACAAAACACGGATAGCAACATGAGTATTTATTTTTTGTTTTGCTACTAATTATTCCTCTGTCGCCCGTTCGGTAGAAGCAATGTCTTGTTGCTAATTATTTCGTCCTTCTTTAAAATACTGCAAGATTTAGCATACGAAAACATAAATATTTAAATATAACAACTGATTTATTAAAACTGATTTAGACCAGTCTTTTGATGATTTTTGCTGCATCACTGCCATCTTAAATTTGGTAAGTTAAAACGCATTACGTTCTTCGGGACATAGAATATAAATAGATCTTAATAGGATCATTATACACAGGAAGTTGAATATATCTCCGAGGATATTGAAATGAGCTGTTTCACCGATAATAGGAAGTGACGTATTATTATAATTGTTATGAAAACCATCCATACCATATTTCTGATTCCTGTCGTGTCTATAACTTTCTTAGAGACTAACATATAATTAAAGAAATGCTATTAACGCTGTTTGACGATAAAATTAAGGAAATATATTATTTGAATGAAGTGTTGAAAAACAGAAAGCGACTGACTACAACAGGAAAGTACGTGATACTATGCAACCGTTCATCATTAGAAGTGTATTCAGATTTATATTTCTTAAAACAATAGAACAAACTGTGAATGGAATATAACAAAGCTAAGCTTAAATGAAGGTTGGGTATGTTGGTGAGAGAGAGAGAGATGTGTGTGTAATGCAGTGAAGACTAGAAATGATATATAAACAGATGCTGTAAGTTGAGAGCTAGACAACATATGATTGTTATGTTAAAGCTATTTTACTCTGGAATACAAATTACGCTTCTGTTATTTACCAACGAACACTAAAGCAAACGAATGTTAATTGCTGAGTTGTGTGAAATCAGCGCACTCATAAATTGTATTGTTGCAGTTGATGTCAGCACATGATTACGATCTACATATGCTTTCCTAGCTAAATTAATTCTTCAAAGACAGTGGATATAAGGGCGTTCAGTTGGTTTCCGTATTTGCATCAAGATAGACACTAATTAATGTCTGATAATGTTTCGTTCAAAACGAACATTACATGTGAAGAGAAATTAATTCACTGTGGGTGAAGCAAAAGTTGAGTGGGTTTAAGAACTTTCTTCACGACTACGTAATTTCGGGTTCAATCTCGGTGTGCAGTAGCTCCCACGTGTTTTTCCTTCTACAGGCAGATATTGTGTAGGAGAACGTTGAAGTCCGTAGAAGGGATCCTACCTGCATTTGGTTCTTGTGTAACAGACGTAAACCATCATTCAGTTTAACACAGACAACCGGTGTTGGATTCCTTTAGTGGAACCGACTTCGTTGTATGCATTAAGGCTAGCTTTTTTTTTTTTATCTAAGAATGATTACCTTCCTTTATCCCAACAGTCATTGAAAGCCTGAAAAGTCTAAATGGGCACTGCCTTTCATTTTTTACTAATGATTTTAAAAGATCTGAGATAAGGAAAATAGGTAGAGCGTCGAACAAACATCATCTCGATACTTAGGTCATTTTATTTTTTAAATTCTAAAGACTAAGTTATCTCCAAGGCAAATATGGCTTTTCAAACTTCCAGAATCGTTATTCAAAAGGTCAGCCTTCTGACACACGCACACTATGTCTCACTGGATCTTCCTTAGAACTACATTGAAAGAACATGCTATTAAGGTAGTTTGGCTGTAGGATGCTAAAAATAGCAGGCCTCGCTTGGCCAACTAAAACAATTCAACCTATCAAAACATGGTATCGGTAGGGAAATATAATGGGGCATTTAGATTGATACAGTGCTAAAGGCATCGCAATTATTTTGACCTTGCCTCCTAGCGAACTGCTCAACGATATCCCTTTGTTGTGGAACAAATCGATGTGATACGTTCTTAGGAAAGCGATACCTGAATCGAACGAATTAGACTGATAAGAATAAAAGAAATCTATATAAACTACAGCCTCGCGTTATGAAAGTATTGCGTCCTTGCACATCCTGCCAAAACCAATATATTCTGGAAAACAAATACAGAAAATAACATGCATGAAAATAAACATGTTTAGACATCACTCTATAGTATACATAGCAAAACGTTTTGAAGAGAAATATGTTAAGAAATAAATTAGAATCGTAATAGCGTGGGTTATTATTACAGATGTTGACAGCTGTGTGTACAGCTCAATGTAGGAACTAAGCTTATTACAAACTCCTTTTGTAATTTTTATCTTACACTCAAAATTAAAATTGTTATTAGCAAAAACTTGCAATCCTTCTTTTCATCAATTGAATCATAGTTAGTGCATCAGACGATATGCATCACATGTTCTGGTTTCAAATGTCACCGAGATTGACTTTACCTGTCATCCTTCCGGGGTAGATAAAATAAAATAACAGTAAAGTTTTAATCGATTTACTCTTCCTCCAAATTGCAGACCTTGTGCCTAAATCAGAAACCACTATTTGTTTTAAAACAAAACCCGTAGCAAAAAAGATTATTTGTAGAAACTAAAAAAATATTTTTTATCATGGGAAACACTTTTTTCTACTAATATCTTGACAATTAAATGTGTTTCCAAGTATTGTTGCTTTAAGGGTAAACATAATTTGAGTTTAAAATCATGTAAAGGTTTTTGTTTGATACAAGAAAGAGACAAGAATATAAATCTGCATTAGTTCGATGTAAATGGATTATATTAATAGAATTAGGAGAACCGCGGAGAAAATATCTTGTGATATTTAGTTGCTTAAATATATATCATGAGTTCACATCTCGTGGCAGACGACTGTGTGTCATGGAGTAAATATTCTAAATACGAGGCAACTAATGGTGGTCTATATAAACGAATATTTCTACTTTCAAAGTGCCTAACTTTTGGTATTACAGCGCATCGTAATATCGGTTCGATTACCCGTTGAAATTATTTCACGTCACTTCATCGCTTATGCGATTGTGGAAGGCATGAACGCCACACAGACCCAGTTCTTATATTCAGTGCAGGTATAGATGAAATGCATCAATTGTACGTGTATTCAGTGACCAACCAGCAATAAACCTACCTAATATTTGCCATTGTAGTTTATTATTTTGATATATCTGTAAAAAAGCAATGGGAAGCTGGAATAATCATGGCTTCCCCAGAAATATACTAATCATGTAAGTAGAGTGGAGTGGACGTCCGTCGATTTTGACGATGTTTGTTTGTTGTTCGATCAACGGGATAACTTGCTCGAGAAATTAACGTGCATGTGTCTCAGTATTCTATAGACACATGTAAACTTAACATAATTCTAATAAGGATTTAGCGACACGAATCAGCGTGATACAGTGTATGTGACAAAACTGGGCCATTGAATAAAAAGTACAGTCCGTCTTGTGGACTTCCAAAAAATCTCTGTATACCATATTTACCGCGCAAGGCTTGGATCAACTGAAGGCTATGATAAATAATACTTGGTAAATGTGCCACACAAAAGGATCGAAAGTAAGACCTCATGATTGCGGTGCGAATTTCTTAACCACCCATCCAGACAGCGTCATCATGAGGATATATTTCACTGATGTTTGCCCAAAATGCCACGCATTGAGATCAACCCCACGACCGTATCATTGCAATGCAAACTTCCGAACAAATATATCCATGTTGCGCCCACGATAGATTCAAATCTAACCAGCTTGAAATGAACACAGGATCTCAAACTCCGCCTGTCTTCAGTTTATCTCATCTGTGTGTATGACATGGGAAGGTGCGAGTCTTAGTGGTTAAAGTGTTTGGCTGACCATCGGAAGGTCATGTGTTCCACCTCCGGTGGCATGGTGTTCCCTTTCACATTTCTCCAGTTCACTCAGCTGAGAAAAATGAGTTGTATCTGTAATTCAAAGAAACAACCTTGTCACACACTGTGCCATGTTGAATCTCCCTGAGAACTACATTAAGGGTACACGTGTCTATGAAAATCTCAGCCACTTACACATTAATTTCAGGAGCAATTTCAATGTTCGAAGTTAAGAATATTTATTTTAGCTGTTTGACTCTTTTTTGTATTTTGCCTTACCAAACGGTTTTTATGACCGTAAAAACGTTAATTTCGGGAGCAGGTCGTGGAACGCTCGTTGTTGGAACAGACGGAGGTCCAACATACATATCTAAGACATAGTATTGTAAAGAATATTGTTTGAAACCCAAGTTTAATATCTTTATTATTGCAGTTATCTGAAGTGTAACAGAATGTTGACTGGTATCAATGAATCTCTAGTCTAAGGATGCAGTTTGTACCAATTAGACATTGACAAGACTGAATGAAGCAAACATATAATCTTGAAACAATAAATTACGCTGTTTTTTTTTCATATATTTTGTTATTTTCTTATCATGAAATGTCCACTGAATTATCGAAAATAATGAATAGTATGTTAACGCTATTACTGCTAATTATCAACTTTATATGAAACAAGTCCTCCCGCCCCATCATAATGTATTATTAAACAAAGCAGATTTAGTATCAATGTATTTATTTTCAGAAATAAATAAAACAACAGTAACCACATATGCATGATAATGGACATGATAATAGAACAATTTGAAGTATTGTGAAAAACGTTGTTTGTTGAAATAATTGTTTCTATTTTTGGCACAAGGCCAGAAATTACCCAGTACATTACTGGTACTTTATTTTATCGACCCCGTAAGGATGAAAGGCAAAGTTAACCTCGGCGGGATTTGAACTCAGATCATAAAGGGACGTAACTCTATGCTTCAAAGCATGGTGTCCGACTCTATGTTTTCTTTCGCGTGTTCATATATGTGCGAGAAATTGGAACGCTGGATAGAATGTTTTGCCGTATTCGTTCCTGCTCTTTCACGTCTGACTTCAAATTCCACCTTTCATCTTTTCAAGGTTTATATATAAAGTACTAGTCAAGTAGTGGGGGCTATTCTTACTAATATACTCTGAAAGGAATTTAACACTTGGAGAATGCATGAATACAGTGTACCCCCGACATTAGAGGTCCCGGTTATTCGCTGAATTTTCCTCAGAATTTAACTTATAATTGTTCGTGGAAACCACCGCATATTCGCGGTATTGTAAATATCTTACGCTATTTTTTTATGGCTTTTTTTGTGGCAATATATATTTTTTCACGCTTTTTAACGCTAAATTATCAATAACAATATACCGTATTTGCCGGCCTATATTTTACGTGATATTTTTAGGTTTATAGGCATTTTTATGGACCAGGTCCAATATTGCGGTTTTTTGCTCTTCGCGGGTGCTCTAGGAACGTAACCCCGGCGAATACCGGGGGACAACTGTACTATAGTATCTGCTCCTTGGAGCTAATTACACCCGACCCAATCGTCTTTCTTCTTCTCATCACCCATGTTGTGCTCAATCCTGCACTAACCACAATGCCCAGTCATTCCTGTCTAAATAATCAACCCTCTGGAACACTTTCCCTTCTCGTGTCTTTCCAAAAGGGATGAACTTGCTATTGTTTAAGCGGATGATTAACAAGATCAATCTTTGCGGTAACCGAGGGTCTGTAAAAGCAATAGACATTGCCCTCTTCTCTTTCTCCACACACACACGTAGATTTTACAATACAATGGGAGGAAACATAATAGTACCACTGATGATGTCGCAGATGTGTGTCGAAAGAACTTTGATAGACTATATATATCTGTATCTGTATTTTTAACCGTTGGTCAATCAATGATAAACATTGATTGCCAAATAAATTAACTATGGAGATATAAACGATACAAAAGCGAAAACCAACTCAAACCAAACAGTGAGTGTGTTCTTTTATTATTCCTGGCAATATTACAACATATATATATAATAATAAACAAGTAAGACGGTTTCATTTGTACATCGCTATTTATTTTGTAATACGTATTTCAAAGACGTAAGGCAGTTGTATAACGACTACCCTACATGTTCTCTTCAGACAAAAATCCAAACAAGATGTCTTTGAAATACGTATAACAAACTAAATAGGGATGTACAAATGAAACCGTCTTTCTTGTTTATTATTATAATAAACTCCGGATGAACAAAAACTGTGGAGTGCTTTACATCTGTTAAGAATAAGTCGGTAGATTTTGAATCAACCAACTTTCTTCAATTGAATACATATACATATATACATATATACATATATACATATACACATATATACATATACATATATATACGTATATATATATGTATATATATATATAATACAAACGAGAAATGTACATATACATATATACATATATATATATATATAGGAGTCGATCGACTTTCGTCAAATCGGACCGAGGGAACAATGTTTCCGTCGGTCTTTCCAATTGCTAATACTATCTATCGGTCGCAACTCCAGGTAGAAGGAGCAACGTGAAATAAAGTGTCTTGCCCAAGGACATAACGCATCACCTGGTCCAGGAATCGAACTCACAACCTTATGATTGCGAATCCAATTCTCTAACCACTCAGCCACACGCCTATATGAAATATAAACGAGAAATGTTTGTTGGCTGGTTCTTCGCGCATCACACAAAAAATGACAATCGAAAAGTAAGTACAGCAATGGAATAAGAGTATACCCAAGAAGGTTTATTGATACTAAAACCAATGAAGAAAAACATCCCGCGTATGCTAACCAAGCTGACTGCTATTTCTAGCAGGTTGGGAATCAACCATAATAGATTCTCTCTGCGAGTTCGTTGTCAGTGATGCTTGTATTTCGCGGCCAGCGTCTCCGATTCGAACTCTAGTTTACACACACATACACACATGCGCACACATGCACATAGACACGTACGCACATTTATATATAAGTATCTATATATATATTTATCTATTCAGGTTTATATATAAAAGATTGGAACTCCCTTGATCCTTTTGAGAAACCTGGACCAGCCACGTCTATGCAATGGCCCCACGCTTTACAGTCAGGCGGAAGATGAACCATCTCCTAGCCGTCACTATTATTGGAGGCAATCATCAAGGAGAAAATGTATTTATTCCCAATATTCCTCTTATCCCTTCCTTTACCGAGCTGCCATTCAAATTCTTAAGACTTCAGTTCCCTGTTAGAACCAGTTTTTCTATGGCTATAAATAAAGTTCAGGCTTAGAGTTTCAAAGTTGTAATGATTGAATATAAGAGAATCACTTTTTACCAAATGGACAGTTATATGTAGGTTGTTCACGAGTGGAGGACATCTAGAAATCTTAATACACTATGCACAAATGGTAAAATAAAGAATGTGGTGTATCTGGAAGATTTTTTACTTTTTTGTTTATTTTGTCACACACACGCACACACGCACGTACACACCACGGTCTCGCCTCATACTGTGAACCAGACAACGCATCCAATACAGTCGTTTTTTTCTTCTACCTGTCTCCTCCTATCATCTGTTTACCCGGGCGAACCTGGGTACGTCAGCTAGCATAATATATATATATATATATATATATATATGTGGGGGGGGGGGGTGATTAAGATATTTAATAAGTAAACATAAATAATTGTTTCTACTTTAGGCACAAGGCCAGCAATTACCCAGTGCATTACTGGTACTTTATTTTATCGACCCCGTAAAGATGAAAGGCAAAGTCAACCTCGGCGGGATTTGAACTCAGATCGTAAAGGGACGTAACTATGCTGGAAAGCATGGCGTCCGACCCTCCACCGATACTGCCAATCCACCAATAATACTTATACACCGTATTTTCCGGCGTCGAAGACGCTACTTCTTTCCTCAAATACGTCTCAGAATCTATCATGCATGCTGGACGCCGAAGGTTGTTTATTATTTATTTTTTTTCAAATTTTTGGTTGTCAAAATTAGGGTGCGTCCTCGAGGACGAAGCGTCTTCGGCGCCGGGAAATACAGTAATTGTAAAATATGACACAAAAAATGAGGCTGAACCGTTTGCAGTAATCGACCTACGTACATTGTAGATTGGACAACTGCTAAAACGACTGAAAAGTTTTCAACCACAAATTTAGCAAATGTAAATATATTGGTGGATAAATAACAATTGGTATACCTCCTGTTATATCACATGATGTTGAGCGCTACAAATAACAGTCACGTCACCACCAGTGGACGGATCGACCCCAACAATACAATACAATTTCGGGATGGCTTTGCCGATCAATCTACCGTTGGTTTATGGGTCCATATTCTGTAACATTTTATCCTTTCGAAATGGGTAAAAAAAAGAGTACCACTCTAGTTCTGGGGCCGGTTCTTCCACTACATCTCTTTCTTACTTACTCTCTCTTCCATTTTTCTATTCTTCTCTGGAAGAAATCTGCTGTGTTCAGACGTGGAGGGGTGATGGGCTTTGCCAGGTTTTAAAATGCCCTAAAAACGTAGTATGCCACTACAGCGCCCCTACGATTCCATCAGAAGTTACAGGACCATACCCTACTATAATGTATTATACTATCTCATAAATGGTGCTATAATCTATCGTTAACGTGTGTGTATTGTCATATTATTTGCAGTGGATTGACAGTATCGGTAGAGGGTCGGACGCCATGCTTTGACGTATAGAGTTACGGCCCTTGCCATTCTGAGTTCAAACCCCGCCGAGGTTAACTTTGCCTTTCATCCTTACGGTGGTCGATAAAATAAAGTACCAGTAATGTACTGGGTAATTGCTGGCCTTGTGCCAAAAGTAGAAACAATTATTTGCAAAACAATTAAATGAATGTTGTTGTCTCGCGGTCTTAATATATTTCTTGTCCGGCCTCTGTTGTCATTTCTTCACTGTCTGATAAGTAGTTCTGTCAGAAACGTAAGAGAGCTTTTCTTCATCACAGCATGAAAAGTATTCCATTTTTTCATCTGTTTCTACAAAACATTCACAACTCACCCGCAATGTCTTGTTTTATACGAGTATATCTTGAAGAGTTAGAATGTTGTCGTATCTGTCAGTTATCCGCCTCTACTACCCTTTCTGTTTCTCTTTGATCAGCACAGGTGTACATACATACATACATACATACATACATACATACATACATACATACATACATACATGGTGGCTGCCAACTCGTTTTCGAGTACGGCCACTACTTAATATCCATGTAGGAGAATCCCTACCGATGCGCTGAACGAGTGTCTTTTTAGTCCAGCCAGCGACTTGAAACTCTGGTACAAACACTACACTTGTGACAATTATTTACACATAGTGCTGGGCCCATGGTACCATGTGACGACAAGTGCAGAGAGATCTCCAGATATAAAGCAATGCCTGTGCCGTGAAGCTTTTATAGTGAGCAAAGGCACTGCACAAAGCCAGTCCCACTCTCTTAACCAAGATGATATTTACCAAAAAGAATAACAAGTCAACATCATTGGATACCATCAGGGTTGCAGGTGTTATATCAGAGTTTTCCTTATCCTAGAATTCTGCCTTGACAAAGGCTAAGGGGTCATCTCTCCCGGTGATTTTGGATGGCCATTGACTCTTAAGAGCTCCTTTGCCCTCGACATACATACATACATACATACAGACAGACAGACAGACAGACAGACAGACATACATACATACACAACTAGTTAGAAAATTACAAGTACAATCCATTAATGGAACAGTAAAAATATGTAAAACATTCCAAACATTTTGCATCTAATAACTGCATATACACAGATACAGATGCAAAGCATATACACATGCACACATACAACTCACAACATCCACATCCACACATACAATAACATCCATATCTACACATGCATGCATACATACATACACATCGACCTAGTTGATGTTGTGTAAATCCCAATGAAAGAATCTTGTGTCTATGTTAGAAACCGACTCTCATCCTATTGGTAAAACTTTGTGAAATTATAAAACCAGAACATACATACATACATACATACATACATACGCGTGTGTATATATATATATTTGTATAAATGTCTATCTATATGTGAATATATATGTATATGTATATATATTTATATATATTTATATATGCGTATGTATGTATATGTGAATATATATATGTATATGTATATATATTTATATATATTTATATATGCGTATGTATGTATATATATAAGCGTGTGTATTTAAATATATATATATGCGTATATATATGTGTATATATGTGTGTATATATGTGTGTATATATATATATATATATATATATATATATATATATATATATATATATATATATATATGTACACCGCACGCTTAGAGTACCAATGACGGAGATAGAGACATAGATAACAACATAGATAGCAATAGTAATAGCTTTACTTTGGGAACTAGGAGCGACCGTGACGGAAAATCCAACTGTCGTGATAGGGGAGGCTGCCCTCTCAGGGGAAACTGCCTGACTGATAAGGTTATTTATAGGTGCACCGTGACTAGACATAGCGGAGTTAAACACTATATAGGAGCCACCTCCGGCCAGTTTAAAACGAGATTTAGGACGCATCTCCACTCTTTCAGGAACAAAAATTTAAGGCACTCCACATCGTTTGCTAACTATGTCACCACATTCCAAAACGCCAACATAAGCTTCTCCACACACTGGGATATTGTCAGTAGGGCTGCACCCTACAACTTCAGGAGGAAATGCCAGCTCTGCCTCTTGGAGCTGTACTACATCATAAGAACACCCCCAGGAGCTCTTAAACAACCGAGCAGAGTCGGTTATTAATTGTAAGCACCGGGTACAGGCGTCTATTTTGCCTGGGAGGCGATTGTGGCATGAACACTACGAACTGGGTCCTCCCACCCGAACCATAACACTCCGGTGGGCACGCAGTATGAACAAACATATGTGAACCTAATGTACACCGCTGACCATACTCGAACAAACATTAGTGAAGCAACTAAATAATAAGCACTAAATAATAAATAAGCACTAAATAATAAAAGGACACTAGAGACCTGACCCGTACTGGCAATAGTGAAACAATACACATAACATAACGATGCTAAACACCAGGCACTTAAATCCACATGGGTCTGATTGCTTAAACACCGGCCAGAGTTACTCCCCCTGCTCTGTGATAATAAAAACACATGAACGGAATAAATGAATGAGGATGTCAATTTAACCGTAAATTCACTCCCTGGACCTATATTGAACTTTATTTTGCTTTCCATGCCCTTGATAAGCCTGCTAAGGGCGAAGCGTACGTAGGTGCATAATTATATAAACATGTTTTAACGGTCTTAAACTCTTTGTATTCACTTCCTTTACACACACACATACACACACACACACACACACACACACACACACACACACACACACACACACACACACACACACACACACACATATATATATATATATATATATATATATATATATAAAGAAAAAGAGATGAAATCGAAAATGCAACCTTCAATGGAGGGTCTGTGGTTTTTCTCACATGTGAGAAAAACCACAGACCCTCCATCTCAACTCACCTTTTGAAAAGCAGAAGAACTGCGAAACCGGTAAAGGAACCAAATAAATATATATATTTAAAAAAAAAATAAGACTTCAGTTGCATTTTCGATTTCATCTCTTTTTCTTTATACTTCCACTCGTGTAGGACACCTCGGTTATTTTTCATTTTGTAAAAAAAACCTCACTTTCTAATATATACATATATATATATATATACACACATATATATATATATATATATATATATATATACATACATACATACATACATATATATATATATATATATATATATATATATATATATATATATATATATATATATATATATATATATATACATATATATATATATACTACATATATATATATGAATAAATTTAGTCCTTCATCAGTGATCTTCCAACCTCCATTGGTATTTCATCGCTTTAAAGACCATATACCTCCGGTTGGTGCGAGCAACGGCTAAAGAAAGTCGTTGGGACACGTAAATAAGGGAAACGAGCGAGACTGTAAACAATCAAAGATGGCGATGCAACGAAAAGTGAGGAAGAAGGAGTCAAGTCCCAGAAATCGATGAATATAAGTTCTGTCAAATCGTGGACGAGAGAGAATAAAGACCATCAAACCTGGTCGAAATGTGAGCATGGAAAGAATTTCGCACAGGTCAAACGGGAGGAAGAAGGAGTCTAGTCACTGAATTCGGTGAACATAAGTTCTGTGAAATCGTAGACGAGAGAGAAAAAAAGGAACAACCAGCCCGGTCAAAATGTGCGTGAGGAAAGAATTTCGCATAGGTCAAAAGGGAGGAAATGGGAGAGGGAGTAGCAGAGAGTGAGTGAGTGAAAGGTGAGGAAGAGGCTAACAGAGAGAGTGACTGTTAGAGGGGTAAAGGGAAGTGAGGATACAGAGAAAGAGGCAGCAGTAAGAATGAAAAAACGGGTCACAGCGGAGGAAAATATATATATGTGTAAATATGAAAACAAGACGGGCTGCCTGGTTGCAAATGGGTTACATATGAATAAATTTAGTCCTTCATCAGTGATCTTCCAACCTTCATTGGTATTTCATCGCTTTAAAGCCCATATACCTCCTTGGTGCGAGCAACGGCTAAAAAAAGTCGTTGGGACACGTAAATATGAGGAACGAGCGAGACTGTAAACAATCAAAGATGGTAATGCAACGAAAAGTGAGGAAGTAGGAGTCAAGTCCCAGAAATCGATATACATATTATTGGTGTTTGAGTCTTAAAGCATTCGTATGCGGTAGGCCGTATGATCACTCGATGCCCTCGTAGAGGAGAGTATGATATCACAGAAAAAATAGGAAAATCTGCTTCGTAGAATCGAGACGTATCCGAGGACCGCGCGATTTCAGAGTCAGGTTTCCTCACCACATCGATCGTGCCTCGAGCTGGTCGCGCGAGAAACAATTGTAATATGTCCCATAAATTCCTTTCGGCGCAACACTGATTCTCTTTTTTCTGTGATATACATATATATATGGTGGCTGCCAACTCGTTTTCGAGTCCGGCAACTACTTCATATCCATGTAGGAGAACCCCTACTGATGCGCTGAACGAGTGTGACTTTTTAGTCTAGCCAGCGACTTGAAAACTCTGGTACAAACAATACACCTGTGACAATTATTGACACATAGTGCTGGGCCCATGCACCATGTGACGACAAGTGCAGAGAGATATCAAGGTATAAAGCAATGCCTGTGCCGTTAAGCTTTTATAGTGAGCAAAGGCATATATATATATACATACATGTGAATGTGCGTGGCTTGGTGGTTAGAGTATTTAGTTCGCCATAGTAAGGTCGTCATTTCGATTCCCGAACAAAACACTTTATTTTGCGCTGCTGGCAAACGTGTTGCCCGTGTAATTCAAAGCCCCATCCAGGTCCTAGAATGTGTTGCACTAAATCTCTGTGAGAACTATGTTAAGAGTACGTCTGTCTCTGGAATGTTCAACTACTTAGTATCAACTGGAGAACTCGTCGCCGTAATCGACGGAGTGCCTGTGTTTGTGTTTAGAAAATATCCGTAGGTGTGGAAAAAAAAGGGACACAATGCTCGATCGCCAAGAGAGCTGATATATTATTTTATTCATTTATGTTCAGACACGGAACCAAAGCGCCACCTAAGATTTCAAAGGCCCATCTACCTAATTTTACACTTTACCTCCAGAATGTAAGAGGGTTCAAAATTGTGACCTAATTTTCAGGCGCTTGAATATTAGGTCAATACTGGGCCTTGAAACCTTAGGTAGCGCGTTTGTTCCGCGTATGAACATAAATAAATAATATAATATATAGTATCTGTGAAGCTATTCCAGTAACTCGAGCTTCAGGAGTTCCATTCTTAAGTGCAGGTAAGCACGACACTCTTGGTCTTCGAGTTACTGGTACAGCTTTACACCTATAATCACATACACACACATTCATACATATAGAATACATTGAAAATTAATTAAAACACTTAGGCAGCGTAGTCATTATAAATGTAATCACAAAACCGTTGACTGAATCGCACGATTTTCAGACGTTTTGGTGATATACGTAATGATGGATCCTCCGTCGATTTTCAGGACGATTATTCAGTTGTTTGTTCAACTGAACGTCCGACTGATGAATAAGCGTGTAACTCGTTAAATATTCCACAGACACATCTACTATTAACGTTAATCCGAAGCCAATTGTTCGTTAAGTTGAGCGTGGATTAGTTTTCTGCTCAACGTAATCCCTAGACAAACTTAGCATGAGTCAATATGTGACAGGGATGATCATTGAAACTAGAGGTACAATCAATCCGACGGCTTTCCATACACATTCTATGTACCCGATTTTACACTCACGGCTTCGGTCGACCCAAGCCCCTGGTAACGAGGTAAAGACAACTACTAAAGATGTCACGCACAGGATCGAACCTTGGTCTCTAGTCGGGATGTGAATTTCTTAACGACTCAGACATACAACGTATTAACACTTTCGTTAACAAACCCCTTGAAACCGAGATTCGTTCTCTGGTTGTTTTAAAGTGTTTATATTTGTTTAAAAATTTACCATCATTTTACACAAGAACCTTTATTCAGATATATTCTAAATACCTGATCAATAAAGTTACATTATTAAAACTCTACAAACTCTAGATTTTTTTCAAAATTATTTGAAAATCATAGGCAGTTTTTTCATTAGAAATATAACCTTTTATCATAATTTTATGTAAGAACCTTGACATTTGAAACACCTGCTTACTAATGAAAAGAGTTATATTATTAAACCCCTGTGAAGTCTTGATTATTTTCAAAATTATTTGAAATTTACAGATTGTGTTTTTCATTGGAAATATGGTATTGAAATTTTTAATGTAATCGATGCTTAATAAAATAAATGATTCTACAATTCACAAAATGCAGGAGAGAAATTGAACGAGGGAAATGAAATCTTGAAATATAATTCATTCCAAATGTTCGCGGTGTTGTCAAATAATTGATATCTTATGGAAGTATATTTTCGGGGTTTGAAAAAAAAAATTTTATATTCATAAAAAAAATGTTGATAATTGCTACAAGTAGATATTTATTTTAGCCATTAGGATAATCAACAAATAAACAAATACTCTAATTTGAGAAATCAAATTATGTTTTTGTAAATATAATATACTAGCAGTAAAGCACGGCGTTGCTCAGTAGCTGTGTTAAAGTTACAATGTTAAGTTCCTTTCTTGGTTTAAAAACTGTAGAGTCTACAGTGTAGACTTTCATGTGGTTCTTTTGATTAATATTTCCTCAACCAACAGTATGCCTTATGAAGTTAAGAAAACATAACCATAACCCGAATGTTAAAACAAAAGAGGATGCTGGGGATAAAAACTGCGCTGGTAATCTATTAACAAAAATCGAAAATGTAAACACTGCAACACTTGTCTCAAACATCAGCGAAAAACATCAGCGTAACCAAACTATCAGTTATTTTGAAACAAAGAAATTGGATGGAGATGAAAAAAAAAAAATGCGTTATCTGTCTGTCGTTTAAAATCATTGCTTCTAAATAAAAATCTCATAAGGCTTTATTCGAGATCAATGCTTTTTTTTACAAAATATTTGCTTGTTTTACGGTGTAAATAGGCTTGTTTTCAAGTAAAAATATTGTTTTAAAAGACTTTTTAATGGAAATGAAGCAAAATGGAAGCTTAATGTTGAAACTTCGAACTCATGAATTTTGCAGGTTAAAATTGTTCTAATCCGAAAACTGTTCGCGTATTTTTGTACCTTTGCACGTGTCGTTTATTCTTAACGTAAATAGACAGAATGGCGCCATAAAAGGAAAATAACTCGTCCCGCATCTCTATTTATACATTTGAACTGAAAAATCAATACATTACAAATTCGATTTTTGAACTTGGCGTGGGTCGATTTGAAAATTTGTTTGACCGATGTCTTCGCCGGACGTTCATCTATAAGTGTAGCAATTTCACCGAAATTTGAACGTACGGTTTAGGATGAGATGTGTGCCGACCGTTTTAGTAGACAGACAGACAGACAACCTCAGTTTTATATATATAGACTAGCAGAGGTACCCGGCGTTGCTCGGGTATTAAATAGCAGTTATGTATACCATTTATGTCAATACTTGAGTGCTGCTTCGAAAACTATACTTTTACAAAATCATCGGCTTTTTCCAAAAGGGGGTTCCTGCCCTCAGGGGTCCCCTATTCAATATGTGCCAATTTTGAGAGTTCACATTCATCTGTAGAACAAACGTAGCCCATGTTTCCAGTTTTGTGAAAATCGGTTGCAAATTTCAGAAGTTATGACGTTTTGTTGCATTGCACTGCAATGCTTCAGTCGACTCCAAGGAAGTGGTTAAAGAGGCTTATCTGCCGGGAGGCCCTATAATCAATATCTGGAAAAATGAAAGTGCCCCTGACCATCCGGAGTACATAAGTAACCTATGTCTTAAGTTTGGTGAAAATACTGTAGAAATGCATATGGTTTACACACACGCGCGCGCGCACGTGTGTGTTTGTGTGTGTGTATGTATTTGTGTGTGCGTATGTATATGTATGTGTATGTCCATCGGCGCATACGTATGTACTGGCCTAAATCTTCAGTATTTACTTTTACTATTTTAAGGCAAAGTTGAAATCCCGTCGAGGTTAACTTTGCCTTTCATCCTTACGGGGTCGATAAAATAAAGTACCAGTAATGTACTGGGTATTTGCTGGCCTTGTGTCAAAAGTAGAAACAACTATTTTAATTACCTCTGTCATTTTCGTTTACAATTTTATTTACATCATTCTTAAACTCCGGGGCTGGAAATCATTCGGTTATTTTAAATAGAATATTAGTCTAACGACTCCATTTACACCATAAACTTGGTCTTGTCTTTGCATGAAATTGTTCTTCTCGTTCCACATAACGACGTATTATCCTCGCTTTTTTTCCGTTCATTACCAGGAAGGTCTTCACGAACCAAAATATCGCCTTCCTGTTTTCCTTCGGCTGCAACGTTTCTCAAAATATTTAATCCAGCGTTCACAGATTGAATTATTTAGTTTCAGAAAATCCCATTAAGGGTGAAAGCAGCGATTCTTTGCTTAAACTTTCTTTCTTTCTCAACCCCTCTTCATTTTTTCTCATACTCTCTCTCTCTCTCTTTCTCTCTCTCTCTCTCACTCATACCCCCTCTCTCTCTCTTCCTCTACAGAATGGAGAACAATAAAGAACGCGCAGATATCTCTCTCTCTCTCTCTCTCTCTCTGTCTTTTTCGTGTAATAAGTGTGATAACAGAACCACAACAAATAGATAAAAACTGAAACAAAAGGTCGCAAATATCGGGGGATAGAGACTCTTGAGGGTCACTCGTAGAGAAAGCCCACAAAATGCCACGACCACCAAGTTCCCCTCTCAGCTGTCATCCTTCAATCTTCGGGCGTATTTACAAAGCAGGCCAGTTCAACTCGTACAATGTTGGCCGCCCTGATCCACCTTTCAACAAACGTACTGGAAGACCGCATTTCACTCTCCACCCTCATTTACCTCTTAAAGCAAAACTTGAAATAGTTAGTAAGTGCCACACCGAAGAGAACATTTCCTATATACAATTCTTTTCACCGTGTCCAACACAAATTCTTTCACCATGACCTCCACACAGACGAAAACGGCATGTCCTTCCTGACAAAAGGAAGATAGCATTGCTGTCTTCCCAATGGCCAAATCTATCTTACACAAGACAGCAGCTTTTCGACATAGGTACACTAATTAGCAATGCTCGGACACTCGGCGAATACGTTCCATATGTTCACAGGACTTCGCAAACATGGAAGCGTTTGCCTGAGGCATATCAGTTCCTTCACATAATTGTGTTAACATCCAATGATGTGGAGTATTCTTACCTGCTAACACCTGTTTATCAACGAGATGTCGCAAATCTTGCGGATAAGCAACACAATAATATATATATAGTTCAAGGAAACGATAAAACGAGTTACAAAAAGTCTTATTAGTTTCTCGCTTTATATGAAAAAGAGGAAAGAAAGTTCGACATTTCGGGATTTAGCCCTTCTTCGAGAATACAAAAAAATAGAGACAGGATCACAAAGGATAGACACAGAAAATAAAGGTAGTCAGTAGTAAAAAGACCAAAATAATTGTTTCTACTTTTGGCACAAGGCCAGCAATTATCCCAGTGTATTACTGGTTCTTTATCTTATTGACCCCGTAAGGATGAAAGGCAAAGTTAACCTTGGCGGGATTTGAGAATAAACAAGACAAACCGTTAGGTAGTCTTGGTAACGATTTTTGAACGCAAAGTGCAATGTGTCTTTATTAGTGTCGATATTATGTATGAACGTATGTGTATGTTTAAGTGTGTGTTATTTAAAAAAAATAATTGTAAAGTATCAACGTTTGTGTGTGTTTATGCATATATCTGTGTGGTTGTGGATATTTATGTGTGACTGAGTGTGAATCTGAATGTGTGTGCTGTATATGTGCGTTGAAGTTTATTGTGTGTGTGTGTAAAATATCTGGCAGGGTTTGAGTATTTCCGTGAGATGTGTGGATTTGTATGTGTGAGTATGATTAAATTTTAACGTGTGTATGTTGAAGTTTATATTGTGTATGTGCAAAGTATCTAACTGTGTATCTAACTGTGTATCTAACTGTGATATGTATGTATGAGTTGTGTATGTTTTAACGAGTTTGTGACATAGGATAGAGGAAGTATGTTTACTGTGTGTTTTAGAGTATATGGCAGAGCGGATTATAGGAAGATGAGTGCGCATTAAGGTAGGAGGACGAAAAGCTTATAAAGAAAATATAAGTTGTTGTTCTCTTCGCCAACGCGAGTCAGCGGATCTGGCACAATGTGCGAGCCCTAAAACACTGAGGGAGGGGGGAGATTGGTGTCAGGTTGCCGACCTAGATGTCCCGTAGGGGTTCAACAAATCTGTCGGTCCGGCGATGGCCAGTTTGACCAAGGTAGATGGCTCCGAGGGTTTGAAGTAGGCGGAGGCGATGAGGGAGCGATTGGAAGGGTAAATGGACACAA
>OZ024741.1:126783805-126796305 GCA_964016885.1 Eledone cirrhosa
ATCTTACGGCTATTGGGACAGTTTTCTCTTTCGAATAAGCTGTGCAAGTGTCAACGAATAAGCAGAAACATTAATAAGTAATAGTAATTATCTTTAGTTTTTCCTCATATCATTCACCCGGGAATCAAAAGCCCATTTAGTAGTATAAGCCCAGAGGGCGGATTAATAAATGGTTCACTGGTTTTCACATAGAACTTAAAAGAATAACTATAGTACGTAACAATATGTTAGTTCATACCGGAACTGGTCACATAGAATTTAAAATAGATAAAATACAACGACAGACAAAATACGTAAACCTCCTAAACTTAAACGGAAATACATCGGCATAACTGACCAGAATAGAGTGGTAGGAGTTCGAGAATATTGTGTTATAACAACAAATGGAAATAATAATTACTTCATGCATAATTACACGGAAATGCGAATTATACATACATTATTGGAGACCAAATGATGATGGGAATGAAGACTGAATTTGTCATTAACATTTAATTGCAGTTTCCTGATTGGGGTTATTAAAATATTTAAACATCACCATTTTGTCTTCTTAAATGCATTACAAAGCTTTCACTAACGAAATACTAGCTTCTAATGCTACAACTCAAATCACAATGAACAACTTCATTTAACTGTCAATAGAATAATATGAGGTGACGCTTCAATTTGATTTCTTCTGCAATTAGACGTTTGTTGAAATCGGTGCAGAAATCAGTGTTTACCATAGTATCGTGGCTTAGAGGTTAGAGTGTTTGACTAACGATCATAAGGTTGTGAGCTCAGCAGTGATTTGTATCCCTGTGCAAGACGCTTATTTCTTGTTGCTCCAATTTACTCAGCTGTAAAGAACACTGGTTATACTTGTGATTCAAAGGACCACCCTTATCAGATATTACATCACGTTGAATCTACCTGAGAATTACGTTAAGAATACATGTGTGTATGACAGTCTGACCACATGCATGTTAGTTTAACAAACTGGCTGTTTCTTTGCTAGAACAACTGGAAAACTCATAAGAATCGACGGAGGTCCAATGCACACATACAGGGTGAGTGGAAAGAAACTCCCTATTGAAAATAACTTAGAACTTTTGGCATACTGTGACCACTTGGGATAACATCAACGACCTCATATCCTTGCAAGATGATGCTCGCTCCTAATTATTTTGCACTCACTGTCCGTGAGTGGCTTGATGTCCAATTTCCAGGACGTTGGCTGGGTCGTTGAGGTCCACATGAATGACCAGCAAAGCCATGCGAATTATTCCTGTGGGGGTGAGTGAAGGATGAAATTTACTGCTCAAAACTAAAAACTCTGACTCAATTGGAGGAATGCATTCGTAATCTACTGACCAACATACCACCTGAGTTCCTAATGAAGTCAGTTGAATAATTACCCAGACGATTACAAACACTAGTGGAGAACGCTGGGGCCTATGTAAAATTTTAACAATGTGCTATATTTCTACTATTACGCTGTTCAAAATAAGACATGTTTTATGAAAATCGACCAATAATTAATAAATAAATAGGGAATTTCTTTCCATGAAGTGGCAAAGCCATTAGAGTGTCATATTACACTGAGTTCAAATCCTGCCAAAGTCAACTTTGTTTATAATCCTTTCGGGATTGATAAATTAAGTATCTATCCAGGGGAAATGGATTTGCAGAATTGTTAAATAGTCGTACAGGATAGGCTATGGTATATTTTTTCTGCCTCTTGGATGAACGTCATTTACCATAGCCTCTGGTCGATCCAAACATTTTGAATTTTTGTAGATGGAAACTGTTTGGAAAACCGCCAAACGGACTTTATAAGTAATTCAAACAGCCATCCTTTTATATACTGTGTCATGATGGATCTCGTTAATAGATTTTACATTATGAGTACGTTTCTTTTGAATTCTCAGTCTCATACCCGTTAATTTCATAGGAATTCTATTCCGTTAATCGAACAACTGAAACACTCAACGTTGAAACTGACGAAGGTCCATTTTACTTTTACATTTACTGTTGAATTATTTTAATTTATTTCTTCTTCTTCTTCTTCTTCTTCTTCTTCTTCTTCTTCTTCTTCGTATACTTTTTTTTTCTGAATTCTGTAGATACTAAAGTCGTTTATTCTTTTTATTCTTCCACTGGTTTTAGTCAGTAGACTGCGGGCATGATGGTGCACCGCTTCGATTTAGTCATGCCGGCCCCAGCACTTAGTGTTTTCAACTCTGATACTTATTTTTTCTCCCCACTAAGGTACGAAACATATACACAGGTACAGGAACAATCGTAACATAGACGATACCCATCTTTTTTCCCTTCAGTGGGCTTATACGTTTCGTTATTATTAGACTATTTCGCGAAATCTTCTAATTCAGTATATATATATATATATATATATATATATATATATATATATATATATATGATGGTATGACGGACTTCTGCAATTTCCCTCTACCAAATTTCACTCAGTTGCGCCATGCTGTAAGAACGAACCCGAAAGCACATGGTTGAGAAGCGTACTCCTTAACCACACAGCTATGGTTATGCCTATGCACATAGAAAAATAGATTTTATAAATTACTAGCAGTGGTACCCTGCGTTGCACGGGATAAGGTATTTTGGAACGCGGGCCGCCAACAGACCTAATCGTGGAAAAACTGCATGCCTGGACAATATGTAAAGGAAATAAACCGAATACTCTGATGGCTGGATAATCTTTAAGATTTTCCTCGATGAAGCAGGAAAAATACAGGTTTTCACCTAGGGGATCAAGAAACTGAATTTTTTTTATGTGCATATGTCTTGAAATTTCGGGAAAATCGGCTAGACGTAACGCCTCCAAAATGCCCTAAAAAGCTGAAAAAATGAAGTTTTTCAACTAATGCGAGCCCAAGGCCATGAAAAAGTTGGATTTTCTTTGCTCACGGTATAAAGAAGAGACTGACTAATACATAGTTACAATTTCAAAATCGGTCTGACGTAGCGCCTCAAAAAACTTCTAAAAACCTTAAAAAACGCAGTTTTTCACATAATCCAGGCCCTAGGAGATCTTTTTATGTGCATAACACTCCCTGTAACATAAGTAATACACATGTAAAGTTTGAAAAAAATCGGTTGGGTACTTCTCGAGTTTTAGGGATTCAAACTCACACACACACACAGATATTATAAGGGCGCGACGTTATAAGTATGTATCTATCTAAAAAGAGAAAGACTAAGAATTATAGAGAGAGATCGCTAAATCGCCTAATGCGGTCCCTAGGGCATTGGAAATTTGAAATTCATTTTGCTCAGAACACTCCCTGAAACATAAGTATTACATGTGTAAAGTTTGAAAACAGTCGGGTGGGTGGTTCTCGAGTTTTAGGGATTCAAACTCACACACACACACACAGACAGACATCCTCAGTTTTATATATATAGATATGTGAACCAATTAACTAAAATCTTTGTGATCTATCTAATGTAATATAGTTTTAAACACACACACATACACACAGTAAATTTTACCGTTTACTGCAAATATCAAATAGCATAAATTAATAATGTCTCGATGTAGATATCTCAAATGATAAATACTTCATGAGAAACAACTGAAATATAATTGGTTATCTTTATATAATATTTCTCTCTTGTTTTTGTTTTTAATTTTCTCTGAGTGTTTATATTAAATCTTCTACCGCTTATATCATACAACTATCTAGATTTATAGCTTAAAGTTTCGAAGATCATTATTGACCCAGTACAAACAACGGCAGAAGTGTTGCCGTTAATCGAACTTTAAGCACACATTTAAAATATATTGGCTTAGAACGTCAGTGAAAATTCTGAATATATAAAAGGTTAAACTAAACTCGCCCGCCTCTTTATCTATTTGTATTTTTGTATTTCAAGTGAAGATACGTACGTTAGTGGTAAGAGTGTTCAGTTCGCAATCTGGAAGAAATTGGTTGGGCTCCACCATGCTTAAAATGTCCAAAACAAGTCATGTTCCATGGTCCCTACGGCTCCATCAAGAGTTAAAGGTACTCTATTTTTACTAATGATTAACAATATGATATCGTGTTACAACAATCATAGCATGATTGCATGATAATCTTGGTGGGCCATAAAACAATCACAAATTTCATGACTGATGATACAAGATTATTTTATAAATAATTTATTCTCAAAATTATTCTTTTCAATAAAATGTATCAATAAACAGAAAATGAAGGGAGCCGATCGTCAGATCGGATTAAAACATTGTGTTTCCAGTCCCCTCGTGAAATTAACGTTTAAGTGGCTTAGCACTCTACAGATACCTGCACCCTGAGCGTAATTTTCAGGAGATTCAGTATAACAGGTTCAATCCATCTAACGGGTTTCCAAATATTTGTACTCACACGGCATGGCTCAACTTGAGGTTACGGTAAATGACCCTTCCCGAAGATATTCCACAGACGGAACGAACCTGGGACCTAATTATTGCGAAGCGAACCTTTTAACCATTCGGCTATGTTGCATCCAACACACACACACACACACACACACACACACACACACGCACGCGTGCGCACACATTAGATTATGTTTGCAACCTGAAACCAAGAGAAAATGGTTTGAACAGGGAGAAATAAATTTTCGAAAACACTTAAATTTAGTATTGTCATGGTGCAACTAAGCTTTAAATTAATATTATGTTAGTATGATTTAGTTATTTTTCTTACCTTGGGGGTTTCAAATATTCCACTTCATAACTGCGACATCAAAAGTTTGTGACTTTCCAACAATGCCTGCTTCTGGTCACAGAGCGTTTAATTTTGGGAATTATGGAGTTTATTTGTAACCGTAAACTAGCTTCTATGTTCAATCTATTTATAAATGTGCTTTATTTTCACTGAATACAGCGGACAGGTTAATATGCATATGTTGTTGGAAATCGAATTAACACTTTGAAAGCCATTGGGCTTTTAACAATCCACAATTTTGCCAGTTCAACTTGAAAAGTTAAATTAAACGAATCTGTAAATAGGTTTTCAATCCGAAGTTAGTTTTCAATTTCAGATAGGAAATAATGTGTTATTAGTTTACGGATTGGACCGCCGTCGGTTACTTCGATGATTGTTCCAGCTGCTGGATTCGATCAGTTGAAGAGATTACTCATGTAATTTACGTGTAAGTAGCTGAGACACGTATATCCTTAACATAATTCTCAGGGAGATTCATTGTGACACAGTACGTGACAAGGATGACCCGTTGAATTACAGGTACAGACCATTCGATGGGTTTACGAACAGTTTCTGTCTACCCAGTTTCACCCACAAGGCATGGGCCGACGTGAAGCTGTCCAAGATGTCCAAGATGTCACGAAGTTATAGTGAATCCGAAGCCTAATGATTGCGAACAGATCTCCTTAACCATTAGGTCATGTTGAGTCCACTATTAGTTTGCACATATCAAATGTGTTGCAAAATTGAATATTTTCTATCTTAACTTGGGAAGATTTTATGTGAGAGTGAAACAACTGCTTATGTTTCAAACCAATCCACATCTTTAGCAGTATGGTTACATATTCAGAGATTTAGTTTAATTTTATGTACATTTATTTTAATTTAAATTTTGAAACTTGTATGGTAAGAGTAACCTCTTTTAAATAAATGAATATCCAGAACCCAAACTCCACGGCCTTCTCACTCCCTTTGTGAGAAACACCGCTTCCTATCTCTGGTCATATTGGGCCGTGTGGAGCTGAGTTATCGGGTCAGCTCATCGTGCCATCTTGCCTTTGGCCGCCCTCTGGTTCATCTCCAATGCCTTGGTGTCTACTCTGCTGCTGTAATAGGCCATCTATTTAACAGCCACGGTAAATGAATATTTAAAAAAAGAAATAAAATCCTTTCCAACCAACGGGGATCCTTTTAATCTGTCATATTGAAGACATTGTGTATTTCGTTGGAAGGGAGGCGGTACGAACGTGAATTTGGGTATATGCGTGTATGTATAAAAGATTGGTGGTGGTAGGGGCAGCGCTTAGATTTTTTTAAAAATCCGGATGATAAAATTATTTCTGTGTAAATAAATATCGTAAATAAAACTATATATATATATATATATATGAAAAGTGTAATTTTCTACACAAAACGAAGGTTATAGAGAAAATTGAGGTTGGTAATGGCACATGGAATATATAAGAGACAGAATACTTTTTTGTAAAAAAACATATAATTTTATAAGGTAAGGAAATAATAAAGGGTATAAAAAATGACCGGTTTCGATGTGTCTGCAAAAGCCATCTTTTCAAATGTTGATTAATATTAAGAAAAATTAATAATACGAAGAGTTAAAATTTGAGATTTGAAAATTCAAGTATAAAATTCATTGTGGGATTTCATAGTAGTTTTCATCTTGGTCGCAACATGTTGACTGCTGTGTGCCTTTATATATATATATATATATATATATATATATATATATAGTAAGAATATTTTCGACTCCCGTGTACGTCAATACTCATCTTTTTCCATTTATCCGAGGGTTCTTAACCCCACTATCAGTCTAAATAATTTCTTTAATTTTTTTAGTCAAAATACGGCGATAGCTTACATTTTTAATAATATATATATATATATAAACTTATTTAAGAGTAGAAAATATCTGTAGAGGATAGATATTTAGCCCATCACTCATCCTGCGAGCCGATATTTATAAAAGAAAACAGGTCGGTCTTTTGATCGAACTATGAAAACTACGTTTCCATTGGTGTTGCCATTGCTTATTCTGTCCGTCACAACTCCAGACAGATGTGTCTTCATTTTTACGACGACATGAGGCAGGATTTAAGCTCAAATCATATATAGATTCGGAACTGATAACACAAAGCATTCTGTACGACGCTTTCGAAATTCTGCTGCTACATTATTTATCGACCCAGGAAGGATGACAGGTGAAGTTGACCACTAAGACATTTAAACTCACAACTCAGAAATTCTGAACAATCCTACACTCTAAATCTCCCTTACCATGCTCCGGGGAAACGCCTCCTCCATTCTGTCCGCCGGGGCTGTGGGGCGGCCAGCACGTGGGACCACATTTTCTCTCAATACAGCGAGATGGGGAGGGTGAGAGAGATTGAGGCGATGACAGTGGGAGTTCGGCTCTTTCGTGTTCGGACACATTGCACCTGTCATGTAGATCATGTGATATGTTTCCTTATATACTAATTACTCTATCTGTCAACGAGAAACTATGTGAATTAATGAAATTAATAGAGGTCTACTCTTTGTATTGCTGAGGAAAATATTTCCTATTGAACACATAACACAAATTATCTAGTCAGGTGCTCTAACAATTGCACCAATCCACTTCTCAGGACTGGTACTTTATTTATCGACCCTGAAAGGATGATCTCGGAGAATTTTTAACTCAGAACACAAGGACCTGGAACAAATACCATAACTATTTAATCCGGTAGAGGGTTATGATAATAGTAGGATGATAGATTTGTGATGGTGCTGGTGATGCTGGTAGTGGTAGTTGTTGTTATGAAAGCGATAGTTTAGTCGTGGTATTAGTATGTAGCATTCATGAGGTTGTTGATAATAGGGTGCGTTTGATCTTTTCAAAAGGTCTCGCGGTAGTGATGAGGCAGTTTAAGGTTGACTGTCTTTATATTTCAGTTTGAGGTGAAAGCTTGTCCTTTAAACAAGGATTTAGTATGTGAGTTCTGTTATTTAGTGTGTTATTTTTCTGTACATTTTTCTTTACAATTTCTGAACAAGAGAGAGAGAGAGAGAGAGAGAGAGAGACGGTTTCTAATCCAGGAATAGGACTCTTTTCTTGGAAGTTTGACATCAACCAGGTAATTATATATGTCCGTCTGTATGTATTGGTACAGATATGAATGTCATTGCTGCATGTCTGTATGTTTAAAATTATATATTTGCACATATACATATGTTTCTATATCTACACATGTGTATATGCAGTTAGTACATGATAAGTTTGGGGAATGTTTTACATAATTTTACAATTCCATTAATGGATTGTATTTGAACATATGTATGTAGTGACAAAAGGTAACAACACGAATCAACAAATGAAAGGTTGTTACTTTCTTTCATTCGCACATTTTGTCTTGCGGAAGTATAAAGTCTTAGGTAGATATTACCTTAAGGTTCTAGAATATAGAAATGCAACGACGGTATTATCCTGGATGATAGCGAAGAAAACCAAAGTAAGTTAAATGTAGTGATTAGGAACATTTACAATAGGTGATCAACAAAAAGTGGATATCATCTCTGGGCGAGATGACTGTGCTACAGAATCTCGAACTATCATTGTAGTTATAAACTGTGTACCAACCCACACGCCGTTAATGATATTAAGAAAGATTCGACCATCAACCTCCTTTGAATATAGATCTCAAATCTGGTACCTATGAAGTCTAAATGAACGATATTTACTGAATGGTGTAGTAATAAAGCGTTGAAAACTTTATAGTAAAGGTATTTCTATGTGACCTAGATACAGACATGTCTGTTTGGTTGAAGAATTCGTATAGTAACATCAGGTTGACGAATATCTTGTGAGTGAAATTTTCTAAACAGAAACAGCAGAAGCCCATCGAATATGTTTGAAGAGTTTGTTTTGTAACATCGGGTTGACGAATATCTTGTGAGTGAAATGTTGTAAATAGAAACAGCAGAAGTCCATCGGATATGTTTGTCCGTGTGTGTGTGTGTGTAACAGTGTCCGTATTTTGTGTGTGTATATATGTCAAATACCATTTGTGAACCATTGTTAGCACATATTTTTGCCAATTTGCCATTTGAAATGTGTAATTTTAAGCTCAGAAAAGTTTGTTAAAAAAACACACGTACTAGTGTATAAAACGACCCAGCGTTTGTTTTAATTTATATTTATACACAAAAATATACCCACCTACGCCACCCCACCCCCCGCCGAAAAAAAATATATACAAGGTAACAACGTATGACTTTATGCTAATGCTAGGGTACTAACAATTCACTCATGGAAAATTGCGTGACAAGCTGGCTTTCCATAAAGTTTTATTGCGCGAGTAATTTGTAGATCTTAAGAAATATTTACTGTCGAAATGTTACTTTTAATATAACATTCGAGCAGCCTTAACACCATCTTTTATCGAAGTCGAGTAAAATTAATCTGATCTGGATCTTATCTGCATATTAACCACGGTGCATATATTTATTTAGTGGAAGAAGGTTAAAAACGCTTAAGAATCTTAAGAATTAATAATTATTTCACTAATGCTTATAAATGGTGACATTCGTTCGCCGATGGTATATATTTGCAGCTTGCTGGCAGAAGTTAATTGCCTTTAGCTCGTCTTGCCTGTATTTATCGCTCAATTTGAAACAGAACTAGCAATGAAGCGGCAGTAAGAAAATATATTCAATTTCGTTGAAATACAAGCTGCAACTGGATTTCCGGATTAAATTCGAATTTAGGCTGCAGAAACAAACAACTAAAGCTTTTATAATTTCGTTTGTAATTAGATTCATTCTTAAGTACAGACAAATACACCGAATGTACCTACATATATATATGCGCGCAAAAGCCACATTGAATATGTATATGAATAAATATGGGTATGGAATGGACCTCCGTCGGTTTCGACGATGAGTGGTCTACGTTGTTCGTGAAATTTACATGCTGTTGACTGAGCATTCCAGAGAAGATTCAGCATGACACACCTTGCGACAATGCTCGCCGTTTGAATAACTGGTACAGACTATCTCTAGTGGCTTTACGATATACAGTTGCGTCCCTTTTCGTTTTGAATTCAAATCCCGCCGAGATTAGCTTTGCCTTTCATCTTTACGGGGTCGATAAAATAAAGAACCAGTAACGCACCGGGGTCATTTCAATCGACTTTCCCTTTTCCCAAATTGTTGACCTTGTTTATAAGTTAAAAAAACTATTATAGTGTAAGTTGCTGAGCATTCCACAGACTCATTTAGATTCCACAGTACTCAGTATGTAAGGAGGTTGGCTACTTGAATTACTGATAGTCCATCCAACGGTCTTCCGAGCAATTTCCGCCTACCCAATCTCACTTACAGATAGGATCAATCCTTGGATCTAATGATTGCGAACCAAACAGTTTAACCACTTGGTGATACGGGTATGAATGTATATGTGCATCTATGTATGTACCATATTCTTGCCTCTGTCGATGCGTGTCTATGTGTATATCTGAGACAATAAATGTTTCACCTGTCTCATCACTTTTCCTTCTTTTTCTCTCTTTCTCACTCTTTCATATATTGTTAATACACACACACACACACACACACTATGTAGCTGACGGACGAGAGAAAAGAGTACTCAATACCGCAGTAGAGTTTAATTATTCATTTATTAGCACTAAGTAATGAGTCTTGTTTCAGAGTTTCACCTTTACACTCACAAGATCATCAGACAAGTTTTATATATATATATATATATATATATATATACAGATAAATCTACCAATCAATAGTAGGGTCTAAACCGTATGAAGAACTAAATGTAATCCGTATGTAGAAGATGTCGTGAAGCGAAGTTTAAAATACAAAATGTTCAACGATATAATTCATTGGATACAGAGTCAGTCAAAAATAGAAATATTAAAACAATGAAATTAAACACAAAACGGTTAATTCATAGTAAAACTCATTATTTTACGATCGTTTCTGGGGGTTAGTTCCCCGTATGTCCATTCAATTATTGATCTATGTAAAATATTACAAACTATCATAGTAAGAAAAAATACATAAATACATATTTTTTCTTACTATGATATTTTGTAATATTTTACATAGATCACTAATTGAATGGACATACGGGGAACTACCCCCCCCCCCTACAGAAACGATCGTAAAATAATGAGTTTTACTATGAATTAACCGTTTTGTGTTTAATTTCATTGTTTTAATATATATATATATATATATATATATATATATATATATATATACCCCTTTGGGTACAAGCGAATGAAATAAGAAATCAACACATAATTTTGTAGTTGAGTGTATATTTATTTATAGTTTAACTTATTTTTGCATTACTCTTTCGCATACGATCAAAAATATAAATGAAATTTCATATAAATGAGCCAGCCCTATTTATAGCCACAAATCCGTTTGGTAATGCAAAAGTATATCGAACAGTTTAAACAGCACTGTCCGTCGGAACTGGCTGACGTTCAACATACATTGACATAAATAGCGACCTCTATAAAGATCTCTCATAATGGTAGTTAACTCTTGAAGAAGAAACAAATATGCTTTTATTCTGCAGACAAAATTGTGGAAAGTATGCTTACACTTCATCTTTTTCACAGCGAGACTTCGAATTAAAAAAGAAAATACCAATATCACGCTGTTTTATGTTGTAGTTCTAAGAGGGTTAAAGAAATTGTAACTGCAGTAGTAAAGAATTAAGTAAACCACAGGAATTGTTTTCTCACCCGTTTCATGTGTACTAATCTTGGCTTACGGGAATATTTTGCTCTATCACCATATCTACTTCTAAAGATGGCTTCATTATAATTATAGCATATATCCTTAAATGAAGATGGACTCTCCACTGTTTTGATTCTCCACATTCAGTTGTTCTATCAATAATAAACGTCCGACTCATTAATTAACGTATAAGTGGTTAAGTATTCCACAAACATATCTATCTCCCTCAGCCTGATCAGTGTGACACAATATGTGACTAGCCAGGACATTTGATATACAGGTGGAAACCATTCGACAGGTTTCCACAGGATAGAGTAGACAGTCATGGTGAGCCATTTTAAACTGACTTCTTAATAATGGTTTGGACATCATTCGACGATTTGTGCTTGTGTCGGTCTCATAAAACATTTGTGCTTCAGTGGGTCTCATAAAACATTTGCATTGAGAGATTTTTTTTTTACTTCAGAAAACCAGAGACGATGGCTCTCGAATGTGGTTCGTTTGAAAATGAGAACTGAATTTTTTAAGAAATATCGAACACACGAATAAATATATATATATATATATATAAAAGAAATAGGATTTCGCTTCAAGCATAGCTTTATAAAATATGTATAAATATTTCGCATCTCCAAAGGAATACGGTTTTAGGAAGCCGTAGCTATGCAAACACCGGGGGGCTAACGCCCTCTGGTGATGTCCAGCAGAAGCAAGGGGGACAACCGACTATGCATTTCAGGTTTAACTGGCCTTCGTCAGGACGGTCCCTCCCACCGCGTGCGACTGCTGGACTAGAAAACAGGTGAGAATATATACTTTTCTCGTCTGTGTAAATGAGGTGATTAATCTCATTTGCATAAGAAGCTGCATAAGTTGGCTCAACTTATAATAAAAAAGAAATAGGATTTCGCTTCAAGCATAGCTTTATACAATACTAGCAGTAAAGCCCGGCGTTGCTCGGGGTCGCTCAGTAGCTGTGTTAAAGTTACAATGTTAAGTTTCTTTCTTGGCTTAAAAACTGTAGTGTCT
>OZ024741.1:126801305-126808805 GCA_964016885.1 Eledone cirrhosa
AATCTCCGAGCTAGGCGTTACATTACGAATAAGCAGATTAAATTAAAGAATGGGAAATTCCCCATGTGTGCTCTCTGCATGGTGAGCATGTAGTTAGGTGCCCCGGCAGCCATACTTAAGAAGATGAATCGAAAGCTATTTAATTGATATTATAACTGTAATAAGAATAAATGTCATTATCGCTAGAAATGGAGAATATTCCTCCAATATCAACATTTCAGTCTTATTAAATATTCTCAGGGAATCAGAGTTCACTCACAGTTTTTAAGATTTCAGAAAGACTGAGATATATATATATAATATTTCGTGTGAGAATTGTACATTAGTTAGGCATATTAAATTAAAAGAATTGGGAAATTTCTCTAGCTGCCTTCTTCATAAAGAGCATAGAACTTTAGTGCAGGTTATTATGGTGGATTGGCAGTATCGGTAGAGGGTTGGACGCCATGCTTTCCAGCATAGTTACGTCCCTTTACGATCTGAGTTCAAATCCCGCCGAGGTTGACTTTGCCTTTCATCCTTACGGGGTCGATAAAATAAAGTACCAGTAATGCACTGGGTCATTGCTGGCCTTGTGCCTAAAGTAGAAACAATTATATTAATACTAATCTATTCTTTTATTTTTTTACTGGATTAAGACATTAGACATGGGTTACCTGAGAGCACCACCTTAAATGAATTTATTCAATTGCATTAACACAGCAATCACGTTTTCTTATCTGGTACTTATCTCATTGATGTCCTCGTATTGAACTACTCATGGGGTACAAACATTAACTCTCTCCCTCTCTCTCTCACTGACACACACACACACACACACGCACATACATACACAAACACACTTATATATATATATATATACATACATGATGTCTGCAGCTCGATTTTGTGTATTGCCATCGCTTGATACTTAAGAATGAGCAACACGAACGTGGCTTTTTAGCCCTGCTAGGGACTTGCCTTTGGTTAGTAAAATCATGCATCGCAAAAAATGTCACATATCAAGTGATGCCTGTGATTGAAGCTTTTTTAATAAAGGAAAGGCTTTACACGGGGCCAAAGAAACCCACAAAACTGGCAGGCCCAAGGCGACCCACATCAAATGGGGAGTTTTGGTGAATAAGGACGTCAGGACCAGGTATGCAGATATTATTGCATTCAAATTAAGAGAACTCCCTGAGCAAGCTGAAGTCGTTGAGACAGGGTGGAGATTGTTCAGCGCAGCAGTTTCTACTTCAGCTGTTAAGGGCTGTGGGCGAAAGAGGTCAAAGATGGCATACGAGCAAAGAAAAAGGCCTTCAAATCTTGATACTTGAGCATGAACATCACGGACGTGGCTTTTTAATCCTGCTAGGGACTTGGCTATGGCCAGCAATACCATGCATCGCAAAAAATGTCAAATATCCAGCTAATCCCACTCTCTGAACATCGAATACATTTACCCAAAAAATTAGAACTGGTCTACATCATTGGATACAAACGAAGTCGTAAGTTTCATATCAGGGTGACCTTCTCCTAGAGAGATGTCTTACTGAAGACGAGGAGTCTCACGCTAAAAAAAACTTTATTAGAAGGCCTTTGACTTTCCTGAATTCCTTTTATGTCAAATCGCTCTTCAGTGCTACTGGTAACATGTAACCCAGTACAACCTGTGTATGGCCGGGTCATCGGCGACTAAACTGGCAATACCACCAAATTTGCTTGATGAGGGGTGTGATTTGGACACCCTACGGCATGAAAAACAAAACCCGTCAAAAGACACACACACACACACACACACACACACACATATGTATGTATATATATATAGGAAAATGTATGACCCCGACGGCAGAGCTCAAGGAGTTTAGACGGCTATTTGTGGACAGAAATAGCCGGTCCAAACGGCTTGAACTCTGTCGTCGGGGTCATACATTTTCCTATTACCCACCGTTATATATATAACTCCTCCGTTATATATATATATATATATATATAACGAAGGAAATATGATAAGGAACCAGATGGACCATAACGCACCAAAGTACTCAATACTTAGGGTAGTAGAGTGGGTAATAGGAACAAGTATGACCCCGACGGCAGAGCTCAATCCGTTTCGACGGCTAATCCATAATTAGCCGTCGAAACGGCTTGAGCTCTGCCGTCGGGTTCATACTTGTTCCTATATATATATATATATATATATATATATATATATATATACGACGGCTTCTACAATTTCCGTCTGCCAGCTGTGACTAACATCGCTATAGTGGAAGACTCTTGCATAAAGTACCACACGGTAGGTCTGAAACCGTATTTAGAATTCCGAAAGTTTGAATTTTATTTAAAGATATTAACAACTTGTAAAATGATTCTTAGAGAGAAAACGAATTCCAGCATATACAGCGTATGGCTTATAACAGGAAAATGTGTGTGTGTGTACTTATATATATACATAATTTGTGTGTGGGTGTATATTAAAATATATTTTAAGTATATTTGTACTTATAGATAGATAATTCTGAAATATATGTATACGTATATATATATATATATATATATATATATATATATATATATATATATATATATATATATAGTAATAATAATAAATTTGAAGACTAAAATCCAAAGAGGGCTCGCTCGATAAGGATAAATATATAACAAATATATATATATATTGGCTTTGTATAATTGTATATTTATGCATGTGTGTGCCTGTCTTTGGGAACATAATGATCGGAATCAGCATAGAATTGCGTGTCCATGAAATTCACATAGTCAAATAACTTGTTCAAATGCATATTGACATGCAAACAAAATATGGAAATTGCAAATGGAAAGAAAATAAATCCCTGTGACTTTTCCAGCTGTGTGAAATAAGAGATCATAAAATATGGTGTATACATTAATTCAAGAATTATCGTTTCTTCCATTGATTTCTTAAGAAATTTGTAGGAATTGAAGATAATCAATATAAATCAAACAATTCACGTTCGACATGCAGCACTATGTTCAAGCTTCGTTTGGAACTCTTTTGGCTCTTATGAATCATTTATTGTGGCCACCAGGTGTCCCATATATACCATGAGGAAAATTTGGAAGACATAAACAGTCACTGTTGAAATCTCCAAAACAGGATTGAAACCAATCCAACTAATTACATGTTTTCTATCCACTAATATATTTTAGATAAAAAGTGTTTACATCTCGTTGTATAAACAGTGTTGGCTACAAATCTGTAGATACATTCTGTAGGATATTATATAGCATTGAACAATATGCTCTTAATGTATCAGTAATTTAGTATACCCAATATACAAGATGTTTACATGACTGTATATAGTGTTGGCTAAACCGCTCTAGTTATATTCTGTAGTACAGCATACCATTGAAACAATAGACTCTTAATGCTGCAGAATTTTATTAATCGAAGTAGCTGTCAAGTTATATATGCAAGTGGACGACACGTTCTCTGCCTCCAACTTAGTCGTTTTGGCCACAAACACTGGTATCGCAGCCCCCGTGCAGAGGAGAGGGAGATAAATATATACCGGATATTGTCCGGCCGCTTCCTCTTTGCACCGGGCATACTTGGACCCCGTACTGTCGAGCTCCTCCGCAACATCGGAACGTCGGCGGTCCGTCTGAGGAAGAAGCCCCACGAGGTGGGGTGGCTGTTGCAGTGGGTGTCGCTGGCCATTGTCCACGCGAATGCTCTCGTGGGTTGTTCGCGGGGCGCATCCCTAATACCGCCGCGCCCTAGGCCCATACCCCAATTACCTTCATTTTCACCCCCTCCGCATTCTTCTGTGAAACTAGATCCCTTATCATCCTCCTTTTACGTTTATTTGTTTTTTCTCTATATATTTTCTCTATATATTTTCCTATTCTTTCTTCTCAATTTAAATTTTCTTTTTCTATTAAACTGTATTTATATGATATATTCCATAAATAAAAAAAGATTACGTTAAAGGGGGTCCACGGTGTTCTGGTGAATTACCAACACTGGATTGAAATTAATCCGGCTGATCTCACCTTTTTCCATGGAGATATTTCATATAAGCACGTGTTTAAATGTGTCTTTACATACGATGTCTAAAAATCTACAATCCTATTTTGTTATACCGTATAACATTGAAGAATAGACAGGCAACACACCATTTATTTGATATACAATATATGGCATCCGTCTATATACACAGTGTTTGTGACAAAATTTGTAGATTTGTTTTAGCACGGAAACGCCAGCAGTTTATTGTTCAATGTATAGAGTTGAAGTCTCCCCGTAAGTACGAAACTCTTAGCCTTCAAAAACCCTGGTTTATCTTCACAGCCATAATAGAATTTATTGCTAAATACATATAAATAGAGGTATAGGGAATATAGGCAACTTATTGCCAGTATTTGTTTACTTTAATGTTACAAATATCTGAAGTTGCATCAAGAAAATACATACATAACAGCATGGGAACTTCTACGTCGAGGCTCGGAATGCTAGAAATAGCAGCTAAATCATTATGCAGTAAGAGTAACAAATGGAATAGGAAATAGTCTATGTTTAGAGAAACATGGATACCCAATTGCGTATGTATAATTTGTTTATAAAAATGTTCAGTTGAAATAACAATAAAAAGAGATATGTTTATACTTAAAAAATGGATATCCAACAGTATGTGTATATTATATTTTAGCAAAGTACTAGAAATTGTTAAACAGTGAAAATAACAATGAAAGGAAAGTTTATACTGAGAGAAGAATAAATATCTAAAAGCGTGTGTTATGTTTATAACAAAGTACTTGAGTTTGGAGTTTGTTATATGAAGAGAATAAGAAATAGAAGAGATATGTAAGAATGTATAACTCATAGCATGTGTATATTATGTTTTTGACAAAGTCTCGAAATTTTGAACTAAGTTCACAATCTCCCAGTACTGTCTCTAGAGATCCTAGGGCTGGTAACCTTGGTTTTCGTGATGGTGCTATTGAAAATGAATTTCGATTTTGCTTTGGTGATATTGTAATATTCAACAGTATGAAGTATTGGTTAAATAAAAATAAAATGTATGCTACACTAGCATTACCAATACTAATGCCACTGAGATGTTAGCATGACTTCTGTAAACAAGGCATATTTATTTCTTACATAAACTACATCCTACATTTAATCTATGCTTCATAGCGAAATCTGAATGTATGGATGTACTATATTTTTTTTATTCTGTAAAGGACACATTTCTGTCGTAAAAGTATTTTTTCTTTTTTTTCTTTCATTGTTCTTTACTACTTATTTATTTGTTTACAGCTTTCTGATACCATGGTTGGGCGCCACCTCTATTTAGCCGATCATATCGATCTCGTTTAGTTGAACAGCTATGTTCCAGAAAATAAACTCAGATGCAGATAATAACATAAACACACACACACGTGTAGCCTCTATTTCTGGTTGTTTCCGTCATCGGTGACATTTACTCACTCGTTACTGAGACGTCGTAAAATGCGCTTATATATACCCTTATGATAATCCACGCTATGTTAGTGCCACTTCTTATTAACTCTAACCAGTCAAGTTCGCATTATATGCAAATGAGCATCTCCAGCATGAGTAGACGGAAGCTGTTTGGAAGCCTTTTGCATGGACTGTACCTGAAATTCAAAAGCCAGCTTTGTCACAAACGTGTGTACGGAATCTTGAGCCACTTACACGTTCATTTCTTGGTCAAGCAGTTCCATTGATCGAACAACTGGTATACTCATCCACGAAACTAACGGAGGTCCATTTCATTTTGTCAGACTACGTAGATGAACAGTGGTGTTTACATAAAAGATTGTATATTGAGTGAAATCTATGTAAAGGACTATATAGATACAAATCTGAGGTATTATTATAAATTCGAGATATTAAATGAATGTGTGTTAGTTATATCACGTGTGGCTTAGTGGTTAATGTGGATTTCGATCCCTCGGCTGGACGATACAATGTGTTCTGGAACAGAATAGTTTTTACGTAGCTCCTACTACCAGAAGTTGCGCCGCACAGATAATATCAGTAATGGAAAGACTAATGCAAACTTTGTTTCCTTGGTCCGATCTGGTGTTAGGTTTCTTCCTTCTGCAAGTTGTCCCTGACAGATAATATCAGCATATCAACAATGGAAGTTGCTAGTGGAAACTTTGTTTCATCGGTCCGATCTCACAATCGGTTCTTTTCTTCTGTCAGTAGCTGCGCCTGGCTGATAATATCAGCATACCAGCAATGGAAAGACTAATGGAAACGATTGGCGCCTTTTGTCATAACAATACAAGTAGCTGTTTTATGTGAACCTTTGACTCGAAGTTCTTAAACTTGGTCGCAAGTTTCCCTTTTCAATGAAATATTTCTTCGCTAGTTCCACTTGAGAAATATGTGAAAATCAAACAAATAGAATATCATAAATCTTGTTTGCATTTCATTTCAATTCAATTGCAATGTTTAATGACCTCACATTCAATATATGTTTCGATATTGCTAAAGGAAGAAAATTAATATTGCTTTTAGAAAGAAAATATTGATTAAATCTTTATATATTACTACAAAAATTTGAACTGTATTTCGTAGGTTTTAGCCATAAAATATCTGAAATATCAGAGTCAATAACTTAGTCTAGACTAAAATCAATTGATAATCGCTACATGACTGTGTTACTGGAAACAGGATGAATTTTTTTTGTCCATTTCAAAATAGTTTCTGGAAGAAATTTGCTGTTGTCATATTTAACACTTTTAATACTAGAGCAGTCTTTCTCAAACTTTTCACCACCAATGACCGTTTTTATTTAAAGACCCCCCTCCCCCACACACACACACATGTATTCCGTTATAGCTACTTTCTTCTTTCCAGGTTGTTATACTGAGAATAACAATCGAAAAATAGAAATATTTATACTTAGAAATGAATAGATACGCAGAAGTGTGTATAGAGTGTGTTTTGAACAAATTACTTACATTCGTTATGCACTGAGAATAAGAAATGAAAAGAATGTTTATATTTAGATAAGAATGCATATTATACAAAGTACTTGAAATGTTTAACTTAGTTTGCGGTCACCAATTCTGTTTTACACATCCACACAAACATATCTATAAAGTACTTGGAATTTTGAATTTAATACAGACCCTCTGGCAACAGCCAGCTCCAGGTTCTGAACCCTTGTAATAGTGAAAGTGGTTTAGTTTCCTTACAACGCAATAAATAATATTATTTGAGAAGACATAAATGGCACAACTTCCCTTCTCTTATAAAATCAATAAGGGACGTTTGTTATTGGTCGTTGCTTTTATTTATCGCTGTACTGTTGTAAAAAAATGATATTTATTCGTTAGTTTAGAACACAGTGGGGAACGACGTAAACACTTAATACGAAGTAAATCTGTGCTTATTTCGCTTTTAACGTTTTAATCTAAATCACTAAATAAAGCTACTAATTTCCTGAAGAATGATACAGTAATCACAAAGATATTATCTGTGGTCTTGTGTGA
>OZ024741.1:126813805-126821305 GCA_964016885.1 Eledone cirrhosa
ACCCGGCGTTGCACGGGATAAGGTATTGTGAAATATATAACTGCCTTAGGTAAGTTTAGTATTGCCACAACAACGGCTGGTGGTACGTAAGTAAGCAACACTGTGGCTTAAAACACGAGGAAGAAGTTGTGTGCACTTACCAACTGTTTGGGGAATGAGTGTGAGAATTGTCTTGAGCAAGGGTGGCTAATATAACCGGAGGCAGCAGACAGCCAGACATACAGACAGATATTATAAGGGCGCGTTCTGGACGCAGAGCGAATTGTAGGAAATGACGTAATGCAGACAGTCAGACATACAGACAGATATTATAAGGGCGCCACGATATATGTATCCAAAAAGAAAAAGAATAAGAATTATAGAGAGACATCGCTAAATCGCCTAATGCGGTCCCTAGGGCATTGAAAATTTGAGATTTACTTTGCTCAGAACCCTCCCTGAAACATGGTGGATTGGCAGTATCGGTAGAGGGTCGGACGCCATGCTTTCCAGCATAGTTACGTCCCTTTACGATCTGAGTTCAAATCCCGCCGAGGTTGACTTTGCCTTTCATCCTTACGGGGTCGATAAAATAAAGTACCAGTAATGCACTGGGTAATTGCTGGCCTTGTGCCTAAAGTAGAAACAATTACATGTGTAAAGTTTGAAAACTGTCGGTTGGGTGCTTGTCTAGTTTTAGGGATTCAAACTCACACACACGCAGACATCCTGTTTTATATATATATATATATATATATATATGTATATACAGTATGTGTGTGTGCGAATTGTATATATATATATATATATATATATATATATATATATATATATTATATATGTGAGCCTTCAGTGATTGTCTTTGATGTTGAAAGTGAATAATATCCTTATCGTCTTGTCTTTGAAAGGTCACCTGATGCTAATATATATGTTTATTGTGTTAGATGTTGGCAGTAGTAGAAAGCATTTCGGCGGAGAGAAAACTAACAATAGACAGCACTTCAGACCACGAACGACATTGATAAAGCTGCAATCTGTGTCCTTTATAGACCTATGTTGAGTGCTAAGTATTTCTTAAGAGATTTACACGGTGATTTTCCAGATAAAACTATTGTGAATCCTTTCTTAATTTGAAATCGTTAAGAAAATAAGAGTTATTCGTATTTGAGAAAAACATCGATGTTTCAAGTGGCTCAAACGGTAGAATTGTTAACATTTAAGTTTGTTAAATATCTGAAACTGTATAGAACTGTTATTGAATTCTGTGTATTCTCTCTGAGGAATTAAATACTACGTTTTTGACTTTGTTTTGCAAGATTCTTGACGTGAAATCGTGTGTTGTAAGAGATATTGGTATATTTGGAAAGGTCATGTTACCAATAAAAACACATGCATTAGTGGTTTTCACTTCAGTTTATTGCGTATGTATTTATAGGCAGCTTCACCCTCCAAATGTATATGTATATATACATATATATATATATATATATATATATATATAATATATATATATATATATATATATATATATATATATATATATATATATATATATATATATATATATATATATATTATTAAACGGAATAGAAAATGCTGACAAATAGTTTAATTAGGAATAAATGAGAATTGGTAATTGTATTGGTTAGTATTCAGTTTTGGTTTTAAGTTTTACCGGTTGCGCATTTCTAAAACCAAAACTGAATACTAACCAATACAATTACCAATTCTCATTTATTCCTAATTAAACTATTTTTCACTGTGAACAATTTGTCAGCATTTTCTATTCCGTTTACCAATATATAATAACTTGTGTTTAACACCTCTATTCTTTTAACTATATATATATATATATATATATATATATATATATATATATATATATAATGTTAAGTGGTTCAACAGATTCGTGGTTTACTGAGGAAGGTACCAAACTCAGCACTCTATGCTATGACAGAGTCTATATATATATATATATATATATATATATATATATAAGGAAAAAAGATGAAATCAAAAATGCAACTGTAGTCTTTTTTTTTAAATATATATTTATTCGGTTCCTTTACTGGTTTCGCAGTTCTTCTGCTTTTCAAAAGTAGAATTGAGATGGAGAGTTTGTGGTTTTTCTCACAGCTATATATATATATATAGTACTGGTCGTAGGCTTCCCCCTATCAAGTAATTTTAATTTTAGTTTTGTCTCCGTCTAAACAACCTGTGTTCACCATGTTTCCCTTATAACTTATGCAATGCACCTGATGATGTCACTGGAATGTTACTGGTCATTGAAATATATATAGTGCCTGCAGAATAAAAACTTTAAAGGAATTTCAACTTTTCGTCCTCCTATCCTTTATTCAATAATTATATATATATATATATATATATATATATATATATATATATATATATATAGCATTGGATCCAATGTCGATTTTGACAATAAATCTTACGTCCCTTTACGTTCTGAGTTCAAATCCGGCAGAGGTTAGCTTTACTATTCATCCTTACGGGTTCGATAAAATAAAGTACCAGGAACGCACAGGGATCGATTTAATTGAATTTCCCCTTCCCTTTAAATTGCTGGCCTTGTGCTTAATGTAGAAACAATTATATATAAGTTTCCCCTTTCTTGGTAAGAATAGTAGTGATATGGTCATGGCTTTTAAAAATTCAAAGCTAGTCGACAAGGACGTTTATTGTACATAGACATTTCGTGTAAAATGTTATATACAACCCCGGTCACGTCTCATATATACATACTTATATATATATACATACATATATACCCATCGCCCGCCACTTTGGTGGCCCTGGACACTCCGCACGCCATCTCACAGTCTGTGGCCTACTCCAGTGCCACGGAACACCCGCCCGTCGCCTTACGGTCGAACAACGCACTATCTTCATCTTACAGACCCACACTCCCCCCGGCCTGAACTCCCCACCCTTATTCCTTTAGCGTTCGACCGCCGCCCCCGCCCCCCCCCACACACACACACTTATCCCCCACTAACACCACTAACACACCCCTCCTTTTCACCGCCCACCCCACACTAACAATACTAACACCTCCACTCCACCCCTCATCTGACCACCCTTCCCCAACTAACATACTAACATCCCTTCCCTCCCCTCTTCTCCTCCTCCCCCTCCTTATCACACGCACACACGCACCCACTTACACCACCCACCCCACACGCAACTAACATCACTAACACCCTCCAACCCCACGCACACGTACCCACACACCCTCGTACACCACCAACTCTACACACCCTACCCCCACTAACCCCCACTCACACCTGCATTCCACCCCTCCCCACCTCCCGTATACTAACACCCACTAACACCTCTTCACCAAACTACACACACACCAGTACACCACACTCCCTCCATAGAACCACACACACCCTTCTCTCCCCGCTCCACACTCACTCATGCCACTAACACCCCTACTAATACACACACACACACACACACACACACCCTCCTCACTCCAACTCTCACACCTACCCATCCTCGCCTCCCTACCATTCCGCCGACTGCTGCTATGCCCTTCCGACCACTGTCTCAGCACCAACTGACCACAGCACTTCCACTGCTGACCACTTCCTGTTGCGCGCGCACCCCACATCTCTCCTCTTCCGACCACCGCTTCTTGGATTACCCACACGCGTTATTGACTTCTAACCAAAACCTCCAAACATCCGTGTAACTTACCAACTTTTCAACCATCCTCTTACACCATCACCTATATAACTCACCCACACACACACCCCCAACATTTTTTTTTATCCACACGCCACCCACACCCACAACACGCTTAAACCACACACACGTGCTTCCCACCACATATTTACACCCTCAGCCTCCTGATTCCTCTCCCCCCACCCCCCTATCCACACACGCACAGACCCTCTGACCCACAAAAACACCCCCCAACACACCTTCCTGAACATGCAACCCCGTTCTTCCCCCAACCCTCACTTTCACCTACACACACACACACGCACACCTAACCACACACACCACCTTCAGCCCTCCCCGCTCGGACACCCCGTCTCCCTCTCCCCACTCCACCCGCCACCACTCCTACTCACCCCACATCCTTCCACCACCTGTTTACCCCCTTTTAATTTCAGTTTATTTTGATCATGCCTTTATTTTTAAATTTTCTCATTCCTTGTATTTTGATCATGCTTTATTTTTTTTATTTATTATTTATTATATTTTTCTCTTTATTTGTTAAATTTTCATTCGCACCGTTTCCTTTCGCTATATGTCTCACCACCACTCCCCTACACACCTTTTGAACTCTGTTCCCACATACTTCTCACCTGAAGAAGGGCTTATGCCCGAAACGTCGTCCCCCACCTACCCCCCACTCTCCTGAGCGTGAATTTAATAAACATTTATCGTACTGCCTCTCTGTTCTGTCCCTGTTCAATTTTTCATTATATATATATATATATATATATATATATATAAAACAAAGAGAATGTGGTAAGATAACAGGTGGACCATAACGCACCAGAGTACTCAATACTTAGTGTAGTAGAGCGGGTAATATATATATATATATATATATATATATATATATATAACTGGGAAAAATGAAATTACATTTCTTGCTCTTAGTACGGCTGATACTTAAATATAAGTATGTATACGTACATACATATATGTATACAGACGTACAGTAGTATGTATATACATACATGCACTCATATATATATGTACGTATGGATTTACCGAACATTTATTATAATTCTCGGTTTGTTTGTAAACAAACAGCCCGAATTATTAGCCGTACAGTGTTCGGCAACCATCGTTGCTATTTTGTTCAACACTGACAAAGGAACGATGAACTAGTTTCAGGCTTCTTAGCTATCATCAGCACAGTATACCTTCCTGTCAGTTGATTGAACGTTTGAAAGTATATACTTTCCTTATGCATATTAACGGCTGAGCAGCCTAATTTGCATATCGAGAGAGTTAGTCGGCCGGGCGTACCGAAAACGATAAATAGAAAAAATGAAATTTCATTTGTCACGTTTACTACGGCTGATACTTAAATATAAATATGTATATAAATATAGATATGTATACGTACATACATATATGTATACAGACGTACAGTAGTACGGCTAATAATTCGGGCTGTTTGTTTACAAACAAACCTAGCATTATGATAAATGTTCGGTAAACCCATACGTACATATATATATATATGTGTGCATGTATGTATGTATATACATGCTACTGTACGTCTGTATACATATATCTATGTACGGATACATACCTATGTACGTATACATACCTATAAGGGCGCTCTATCTCAAAATTATTTTTGAAAAGCATTATAACTGCGCAACCGGTAAAAACTTAAAACCAAAACTGAATATTAACCAATACTTATTACTAATTTTTGCTTATTCCTAATTAAACTATTTTTCACTGGGAACAATTTGTCAGCATTTTCTTTTCCTTTTACCAATATATATATATATATATATATATATATATATATATATAGGGTTAAGCTTTGGGAGGGTCATGATGGTATGTATATATGTATCTATGTATATATATATATATGTAAATATTATATATATATATATATATATATATATATATATATATATATATATATATATATATATATATATATATATATATATATATATATATATATATATATATATATATATATATATATATCTAAATATATATATATATATATATATATATATATATATATATATATATATATATATATATATATATAAATGAAGTAATTCCATCGAAAAAGTCCAGGAAAAAAGAGTGCTCTATGTAGGCAACAGAGCTTAATTATTATTATTATGTAATAAACAACATAAGGCAATTATTCCATTTACCAGTGGTTTCTTAAAAGCAAAAGGTTTTGCTTTCAATCCTCAGAATGAAAAATCCTGGTTTGTTTATTGAATTTGGATTCTAAAAACAAAAATGCAATCTATATGAAAGTGAGGCTGGAAAAGGGAGAAGGAAAGGAAAAATAAAATAAAACTACACATGCAAACACACACACAAAAAAACACAAAAGCATACTTACACGCACATACATATATACATATATATAAATGTACGCATACACATATACATATACACATATATATATATATAAATATATATATATATATAAATATATATATATATATATAAATATTATATATATATATATATATATATATATATATATATATATATATATATATATATATATATATATATATATATAATATTATATATATATATATATATATATATATATAAATATATATATATATATATATATATATATATATATATATATATATATATATATATATATATATATACTGTTAACTTTTATTTCAGAATATATACATATATATATATATATATATATATATATATATATTCTGAAATAAAAGTTAAGTGGAAATATCCAAGAGTAAGAGCACTCAGTCCATAGGACGAGTTTAGTATAAAGTCTTAGACTTCAGTTTGGTGGTTCTGGTTGGTGGAGGTAACCTCTGTTTGTGGTCTAGTGGATATGTATTAGGTCTTCTACATGAACATCCGTACGGTGGACGGCTTTTGTGTTACCGGTGATATAGTTTTTTACATTGTTGGTGCAAGAGTATCCTATTTTTACTGTATGGCAATTAAATATGTTATGTGGTTCGCACCACCTTTCTCACTTAATGTGAAGACTAATGTAGGCAAAAAATTCTTAGGCCTCATAGAGCTTCATTTCCCTGTTGGCCATAAATACCGAAAGATATTTAATTGCCATACAGTAAAAATTGGATCTTCTTGCACTAACAATGTAAAAATCTATATCACGGGCAAATACAAAAGCCCTGTACTGCACAGGTGCTCATGTAGAAGACCTGATATATTTCTACTAGATTAACAGTGTAACGCTCCGGCAGTGATATACCAAGCAGAGGTTACCTCCATCAACCAGAACCACCAAACTGAAGCCTAAACCTATGTTGGTCTGTTCGAGAGCCGGTTTAAAAACCGGTTCCGGAATCACGAAACAACATTCAGATATCCTGATGAAAAACATACCACCCAGCTCGCAAACCACGTATGGAGCATTAAGAACAACGGCACGCCTTTTCCTATCAAATGGCGTATTTTGGAAAGATCTACCATCTACTTAAATTTTGTCAGCTTTGTAATTCCGAAAAATGGTGGATACTCTCACAATTAGCTTCGGATAAGCACTGCCTCAACACACGGCACGATTGCTTTGGCGGTTGTCCCCAGGTGAAGAAATATATTTTGGATTAATGGATTAGGCCTGACTAACAGGTCCAGAAGTATCTTTCGATTTAATGACTATATGATAATTCAGTGAAATTGGATCTTTGGAGTCAACTAGAAGAAAGTATTGCACTTCTATTTTCATCCTAAATTGACTGTGGTCTCTCAAGAGTTACCTCCCTGTATCTTACCCTACTTTTTTTAAATAAACCC
>OZ024741.1:126823805-126853805 GCA_964016885.1 Eledone cirrhosa
AAACGAAATTTCATTTCTCACTCTTAGTATGGCACTTACTTAAATGTAAGTATGCATGTATACGTACATACATATATGTATACAGACGTACAGTAGCATGCACATATATATATATATATACATATATATATACATATGCATACAGGTACACATACATATATGCACGTATCAGTTTAGCGGCGCTAACGTCGCTTTGTTCGTTTGTAAACAAACTGAACAGCCTGAATTTATGCTCAGCCGTTAATTTTCATAAGGAAAGTATATACTTTCGAACGTTCAACTATCTGGCAGATGGGTAAACGGTGCTGATGATAGCTAACAAGCTTGAAACTAGTACATCGTTCCTGTGTCAGTGTTGAACAAAAAGGTGACGTGGTTGCCTTAACACCGTATGGCATAAATTCAGGCTGTTCAGTTTGTTTACAAACGAACAAAGCGACGTTAGCGCCGCTAAACTGATACGTGCATATATGTATGTGTACCTGTATGCATATGTATATATATATGTATATATATATATATATGTGCATGCTACTGTACGTCTGTATACATATATGTATGTACGTATACATGCATACTTACATTTAAGTAAGTGCCATACTAAGAGTGAGAAATGAAATTTCGTTTTCATTTTGTTTCAATTTATCGTTTTCGGTATGCCTGACCGATTTAACTCACTCAATATGCAAATTAGGCTGCTCAGCCGTTAATTTTCATAAGGAAAGTATATACTTTCGAACGTTCAACTATCTGGCAGATGGGTAAACGGTGCTGATGATAGCTAACAAGCTTGAAACTAGTACATCGTTCCTGTGTCAGTGTTGAACAAAAAGGTGACGTGGTTGCCTTAACACCGTATGGCATAAATTCAGGCTGTTCAGTTTGTTTACAAACGAACAAAGCGACGTTAGCGCCGCTAAACTGATACGTGCATATATGTATGTGTACCTGTATGCATATGTATATATATATGTATATATATATATATATGTGCATGCTACTGTACGTCTGTATACATATATGTATGTACGTATACATGCATACTTACATTTAAGTAAGTGCCATACTAAGAGTGAGAAATGAAATTTCGTTTTCATTTTGTTTCAATTTATCGTTTTCGGTATGCCTGACCGATTTAACTCACTCAATATGCAAATTAGGCTGCTCAGCCGTTAATTTTCATAAGGAAAGTATATACTTTCGAACGTTCAACTATCTGGCAGATGGGTAAACGGTGCTGATGATAGCTAACAAGCTTGAAACTAGTACATCGTTCCTGTGTCAGTGTTGAACAAAAAGGTGACGTGGTTGCCTTAACACCGTATGGCATAAATTCAGGCTGTTCAGTTTGTTTACAAACGAACAAAGCGACGTTAGCGCCGCTAAACTGATACGTGCATATATGTATGTGTACCTGTATGCATATGTATATATATATGTATATATATATATATATGTGCATGCTACTGTACGTCTGTATACATATATGTATGTACGTATACATGCATACTTACATTTAAGTAAGTGCCATACTAAGAGTGAGAAATGAAATTTCGTTTTCATTTTGTTTCAATTTATCGTTTTCGGTATGCCTGACCGATTTAACTCACTCAATATGCAAATTAGGCTGCTCAGCCGTTAATTTTCATAAGGAAAGTATATACTTTCGAACGTTCAACTATCTGGCAGATGGGTAAACGGTGCTGATGATAGCTAACAAGCTTGAAACTAGTACATCGTTCCTGTGTCAGTGTTGAACAAAAAGGTGACGTGGTTGCCTTAACACCGTATGGCATAAATTCAGGCTGTTCAGTTTGTTTACAAACGAACAAAGCGACGTTAGCGCCGCTAAACTGATACGTGCATATATGTATGTGTACCTGTATGCATATGTATATATATATGTATATATATATATATATGTGCATGCTACTGTACGTCTGTATACATATATGTATGTACGTATACATGCATACTTACATTTAAGTAAGTGCCATACTAAGAGTGAGAAATGAAATTTCGTTTTCATTTTGTTTCAATTTATCGTTTTCGGTATGCCTGACCGATTTAACTCACTCAATATGCAAATTAGGCTGCTCAGCCGTTAATTTTCATAAGGAAAGTATATACTTTCGAACGTTCAACTATCTGGCAGATGGGTAAACGGTGCTGATGATAGCTAACAAGCTTGAAACTAGTACATCGTTCCTGTGTCAGTGTTGAACAAAAAGGTGACGTGGTTGCCTTAACACCGTATGGCATAAATTCAGGCTGTTCAGTTTGTTTACAAACGAACAAAGCGACGTTAGCGCCGCTAAACTGATACGTGCATATATGTATGTGTACCTGTATGCATATGTATATATATATGTATATATATATATATATGTGCATGCTACTGTACGTCTGTATACATATATGTATGTACGTATACATGCATACTTACATTTAAGTAAGTGCCATACTAAGAGTGAGAAATGAAATTTCGTTTTCATTTTGTTTCAATTTATCGTTTTCGGTATGCCTGACCGATTTAACTCACTCAATATGCAAATTAGGCTGCTCAGCCGTTAATTTTCATAAGGAAAGTATATACTTTCGAACGTTCAACTATCTGGCAGATGGGTAAACGGTGCTGATGATAGCTAACAAGCTTGAAACTAGTACATCGTTCCTGTGTCAGTGTTGAACAAAAAGGTGACGTGGTTGCCTTAACACCGTATGGCATAAATTCAGGCTGTTCAGTTTGTTTACAAACGAACAAAGCGACGTTAGCGCCGCTAAACTGATACGTGCATATATGTATGTGTACCTGTATGCATATGTATATATATATGTATATATATATATATATGTGCATGCTACTGTACGTCTGTATACATATATGTATGTACGTATACATGCATACTTACATTTAAGTAAGTGCCATACTAAGAGTGAGAAATGAAATTTCGTTTTCATTTTGTTTCAATTTATATATATATATATATATATATATATATATATATATATATATATATATATATTTATTTACAAAAATTCAATCTGTCTTATTGCAATAGTATTCTAGCTCATCGTACTGACATTTCTCGTTTTCTTCACCTCTTGATTCACAACTTCTCTCCCCTGTACATATTCTCTGGGTAAAGTCTATCTATAACATTATCATATCTCTTAAACCGGCACACACACACGCACACACACACACACACACACACACACACACACACACACACACACACACACACACACACACACACACACACACACACACACACACACACACACACACACACACACACACACACACACACACACACACACAGGAATGGATCCCTGTTGGTTTCAAAGATGCTTGTTTCAGTTGTTCTGAATAATCTGCACATACAATTAACGAGTAAATGGCTCGGAATTCTACAGACACGCATACCCTTAACGTGATTCTCTGAGAACTTTTGCCTGGCTGTGAACTGCAGATTCATTGCATCCGATGGGATTCCAAACCATGTTTCCTTTTGCCCAGTTACCGACACTTTATTCCAGGCAACTCTGCTGGGACTCCTCTAATCTTATCTTTCATTCAAATGAATATTTTTGCAATATATCTATAGTTTTGTTTCAACGAAAGAAAAATGATACGATCATGCACACATGCAGGTGCAAATATATATACGTTTTTATTTTATTTTTAAGAGTTCTAAAAATGGAAGGAAGAATAAGAATATTTTGTAACTTATAATATGGGATTGTTTAAGGCAATGACACGGATAAACGATTATTTTACAGATAAGAATAGTTATACGATTCATTGTGTAGTTCTTTAGTCGTCTGATTCGTTTCCAAATAGGTGTCACTCTTTTTAGACAATCAAATATCTATATTTATCTTTTTCAAACTAAACCAAAGCAACCTGACTCCAAAACTATTCAGCATTCGTTGGTTTGTTTTATCGCTTCATCATAATTGCAAATGTAATATAAACTTCTTTTTTTCTTCTTTTCCTTCTTCTTTTCTTACAATCTTTCTTTTCCCTTCTAATTCTGTTCTTACTTTTTCTGCTTTTCTTTCTTTTTCTTCTGTTCCTTCTTTTTTTTTTCCTTATTGTTTTTTTTTCTTTTTTCTTTTGCTTCTTGAGCAAGTCAAACACCTTTCCTAAGTATCCTAACAAAACCAACCATCTCCAAACACCGACTGGATCTCCAGCCAAGTTTATAGATGTATTCAACTATCTTTCTCGTTGTCTGCCTCTGGACCACCTACCGTAAAATCTGTTCTGTGATTCTCTCCTGATTCATTGCTGTCAGGACTAAATATTGATTTCCTACTTTCTTCCTCCCATTATTATTCGTCTCGTTTATTTTCACTCTTTTTCTATTTTCAATCTCTATATTCAGTACTATCAAATATTAAAATGTCGTCCATGACCTCTTCTGATTGCAACTTTAAACGTTTTCTTTTCCTAATTTTAAACCAGTTTATTCCACTTATAGCCAGTCAAAACTGACTATTTGTCGGTGCAGGCCAGCATAGGCTCCCAGAATCCTACTGTTTATCAATGTTGAAGGTAGATTAAATCATTGAGTAGATTATATCAATAGATCAAATCAATCTCACCATACATCTAGCAATTCTATTTTTTCAAACGATAAATTGATAAGCAGATATTTTGGTGAAAAAGAAACAGAAATAACGATTTTTAAAGGGTCATCAATATAATATATTACTAAGACATACATTGGCAATTTATGAAAATTCTCATATGAAATTCCTGGCATCCCATATGACATGTCCGGCATCCCTGCTATGGGCGTTTACATTAAGGAGGAAACAAAATATTTGGTGATTTAACGGAGATGAGTTTATATGATTGTGTTCAGTCGTAGATCAAAGTTATTAATATTTATGTTATCAACTCGTATTTTTGGATGGTTATGTCCTGTAAGAAACAAGAGAATTAATATCTGAATGAAATGAATGAAGATGCATTTAGTAATACATGAACGTGGTATGGTTGAATGTTTATGAAGTTTGCTTGGCAATAATTAAGTCCCAAGCTTGATACCATTGTGTGGCATCTTGGGTAAGTGTTATTTAGTGTTGAATGTTTTTTGGTTGTTATTTTTAGCTATCCACATACCTATTCACATCACGTAGACAAAACTGAGTCGTGGTGGGGTTTTTTTCGAGACTCCATGAGTGTATCGGCCAGTTTCTTAGATTTGTTTTAGAGAAGTAAGTTCAGGTGGTTAGTTCTCTCTGGACGATAATCCTAATTAACCATTGAACTTAACCATTTCAAAAGTGAAACATGGTTCTGTAGCCATTAAGGAATTATGTTTTTCGCTCTAACATAGCGGATACATAAATGCATTCGTGGGTTTTTATATCGAATCATAATAATATTCGATTCGTTAGCAGCGAAAATCCAAATTCTAATTTAATTTTTAATTTTTGGCAAAGCCAACCGTAAAATAGCTCGGTATGCAAATTAGGCTAATTAGCCGATGTATACTTCAGCGAATACCATATTTTACCAAGAGTTCTGAGTGACAGAAGAACGATACACAATCTTAACAAAGGGCAATAACTCAGAAACAATATTATTGTCGATTGTTTCTCTCTGTCACCACGAGAACAAAAGGATGGTGATGGTGATCTAAAAAACATAGTGTTTGCTTGCAACGAATTGAATATTATTATTATTCGATATACAATATATATATATATATATATATATATATATATATATATATATATATATATATATATATATATATATATATATATATATATATATATATATATATATATATAGTAATAATATATATATATATATAGTAATAATATATATATATATAGTAATAATATATATATATATAGTAATAATATAATTTCAGAAGATCCCGTTAAGGGTGAAAGCAGCGATTCTTTGCTTAAACTTTAATCTGTTATTTTGATAAATATATATATATATATATAAACAAGAAGGTTAAAATTAACTTCGTTTATTCATATTCGCCGTTATATATATTTCGGTAATAACCATTATTCAACAGCTATGACCTCATCATACAGCTAGAACTTGAACAGAATAACATAATGATGGAACAAAGTTTTCCTCTGTTATTTCGATCCTTTGATATGTCCAGTCCCGAAGTATGGTGTTGTTTTTTCAAAGAGCTGTTGGCATATGTTTTTCTGTTCAAATTCTAGCTGTCTGATAAGGGAATAGCTGTTGAGTAATGGTTATCACCGAAATATGCCTAACGGTGAATATGAATATATGAAGTTAATTTTAACCTGTTGACTTGTTTTTAAAAAATTATTCCGGAGTAAACAGACTCGCCTGCGCACTTCGTTGAGTCCGCTACCCTGCACACTGTAATGTCGGTAACTAACCAACACATACTCAAATTATATATATATATGTATGCATAATAGCGAAGCGAACCTCTAAATCATTCAGCCATGTTGCATCTGGGTCCACCATTAGCAATTAAAAAAATATTGATTCGCTCTGGTGGCATTAATATGATCGAAACATGTCCGGAGTTGGCACCTGTAATAGCCGAAAGTATCTAAATAGTGCTACTCTGTTTCTAATATTATTTTCCCTTACTGGATATTTTTCTAGTTAATGTTTTAATACTCCTTGCCGAAAATATAAAACTAACTTTCATGCTGATAGCCTAAAGCAGAATTTTATTAGCTGCATATTAATACATAAATATATTATATGTATTCAACTATTATATATATATATACTTATTAATATTTTAATAACATGACATGAAAAACAAGTAAATCATTGTTTCCCTTCGATGTCCCAATAGAATTTCCTATGAAAATTTCTGTTTATAAATGAAATATATTTGCATTTTAAATACAATTCTCCGGATATATACAGTTTTGTATTTTTTCCATATCTAGATTTTTATCAAACAATAATAATAATACGAATTGGCAGCAATCAAAATTTGAAAATATTAGTATAAACACAAAACACATGTATGTGTGTGTGTGTGGAAATTAGATTATATATACGTGTATATATATATGTGTGTGTGTATATATATATATATATATATATATATCCCGCCGAGGTTGACTTTGCCTTTCATCCTTACGGGGTCGATAAAATAAAGTACCAGTAATACACTGGGTAAATTTGCTGGCCTTGTGCCAAAAGTAGAAACAATTATCATGTCACTGCTTTACACACGATTCAGCGCCAGCAAGCAAACACACCTACTTTTCCAGTTACTACCCCAGCATGGTCAACTTTGCCTTATCTTTTATCGGCGTCCATAAGCAATGTACCAATCCATAGGTAGCTTTTGGATTAGTGGAATTGTTAAAAAGTCGGACAGGAATATTTGCTGTTTTTGATCCAATTCTGTGTTTTCTTATTATCTGCGTTCAAATTCTACCTTCTGAGTTGCAACAGGCCGATAGTATCAGCAATGAAACCGTAATTTCTGTGGTATGATTTGACGATCGGCTCTTTTTCTTATCTTTCCTTTCAAATAGCGCTTTTTTCTACAAGGAGTTGTAACTTACGGATTGTATCAGCAATAGACAGAAAAACATAATGATCGAACAAAGTTCACCTCTGTTATTTCGAACTTTTGATAAGCCCTGTCGCGAAGTATGGTGTTGTTTTCTCAAAGAACTGTTGGCATGTGTTCAAGTTCTAGCTGTCTGATAAGGGAAAAGCTGTTGCTTAAGGGTTATCACCGAAATATACCTAACGACGAATATGAATAACATTTCTTTCTTTTTTTGTTAAGTTTCGCAACAGCTGTTCCAGGACAGAGCATTCTGAGTTCGAATCCGGCTTTCATCCTTCCGATATTGATAAAATAAAGTATCAGTCATGGACTGAGGTCGATATAATCGACTTTCCTTTCTCCCAAATTGCAGGCTTTGCGACTTAATTAGAAACCGTTATTATTATCACCTCTATCAAGATTGAAGGGTTGGCAGAATTATTAGTGCATCGAACAAAATGCTTAACGGCGTTTAGTTGTGACGATTTACGTTCTGAGTAAGTTGCTGGCCTTGAGCCTAAATCAGAAACTGTTATTATTTCTAATCTGTGAGGGCGGTGGATTGGCAGTATCAGTAGAGGGTCTGGCGCCATGCTTTGCAGCATAGAGTTACGTCCCTTTACGATATGTGTGTCCAACTAAATTACTCTTTTGTAGGAAAGCATATTTATTATTATTATGTTTTTATTATTAAACGAGATTGGTAGATTGGCAGTATCCATAGAGTGTCGGACAACAGGCTTTGTTGCATAGAGTTACGGTTCTTTACGCTCTGAGTTCAAATACCGCCGAGGTTAACTTTGCCTTTCATCCTTGTGGGGTCGATAAAATAAAGTACCAGTTACGTCCTGGGGTCGATTTAATCAACTTCCCCTACTCCCCAAATTACTTGCCTTGTACCTATACTAGAAATCATTATTTCTAATCTGTATAGCGGTGGATTGGCAGTATCGGTAGAGCGTCGGACGCCATGCTTTGCAGCACAGTTACGTCCCTTTATGGTCTGAGTTCAAATCCCGCCGAGGTTAACTTTGCCTTTCATCCTTACGTGGTCGATAAAATAAAGTACCAGTAATACACTGGGATAATTGCTGACCTTGTGCCAAAAGTAGAAACAATTATTTCTGATCTGTTCAGAACGGTGGATTGGCAGTATCGGTAGAGCGTCGGACAAAATGTTTAGCGGCAAAGTGTTACGGTTCTTTACGTTCTGTGTTTAAATCCCGCCATGGTCAACTTTGCCTTTCATCTTTACAGGGTCGATAAAATAAAGTACGTAAAGCACTGGAGTCGATATAATCGACTTTCTCCGCTTCCCTTCAAATTGCTGACCTTGAGCCTAAATAAGATACAGTTATTGTTATTTATACTACCATTACTACTACCACCAACTAATGTATAAATTATGAGTAGATGTTAAACGGTAGAATTTTACTTTGAATTTTTGAATTTGTTTAGTTGGCGTCAGCTGGCCTTTAGCAGCAGAAGAATGCAAACAATATCTCCAACTATATATCATATAGTTGGCACTTTCATTTCTTTTTAATTTAATCATCCTCCCCTCTCTTTCTTTCTTTCTTTCTTTCTTTCTTTCTTTCTTTCTTTCTTTCTTTCTTTCTTTCTTTCCTTCTTTCTTTCTTTCTTTCTCTCTCTCTCTATCGCTTTCTCTCTCTCATTATACATTTTTGTCTCTATATTACTACCGCCTCCCACTGTTATTTGATCTCTTTATATTCTACCCCCTCGCCCTTCTATACACACACACAAATAGACACACACACACACTCACAAACACACACACACACACACATACATACATATATATAGATATATATATATATATAGAGAGAGAGAGAGAGAGAGAGAGAGCGAGAGAGAGGTAGAACACTGGAAAGTAATATCCGTAGTGCGACGAGTTAGGTCGAAGTGGTAACACAACAGTTAGTTCACCATATCGAGAACAATTGTTTCACCTTAGCGGATCTTCAGCTGAAGATCGGCTAAGGTGAAACAATTGTTCTCGATATGGTGAACTAACTGTTGTGTTACCACTTATATATATATATATATATATATATATATATATATATATATATATATATATATATATATATATATATTTGGTCATCAAGTATGTAGAAATTTGTAGAAATTTGTTATTTTTTTACAATTTTCATACTTGACGACCCAATATATATATAACCAAAGATTAGTATGGTTCGTTGTTTACTCAATAAATACAGTTTTACAATAGATTAGAAGCACTCAACAGATCAAAGTTTTCCTAGAGTTTTAAATATTATTCAAAATATTAACAAATGAAAAATATTCTCATAATCAAAATATATACTTTATTATATTTAATACATTAACAGAGAAAGCTATAAGCAATACTCCGACCGGCTTCCGTCTCACTCAACAAACATTAGGATATACCTTAGTATAATCCCAATTATACGTTTGGGGTGGTAACTATATGTATTTTGCGGATAGCCAGTTGTATTATTTCATATGAGACATAATTAAATACATCTCTCTTTATTATATATATTTCAAAGGTACCGTGTTGTTTTTTCAGTACGTCCTCAAAGGTGATGTGTTGTTTTTTCAGTACGTACCTCCTATGTTGTCTGATGAGGACGTACTGAAAAAACAACATAGTACCTTTGAAATATATATAATAAAGTATATATTTTGATTATGAGAATATTTTTCATCTGTTAATATTTTTAATAATATATATATATATATATATATATATATACATATATATATATATATATATATATATATATATATATAATATATATATATATGTGTGTGCGTGTATATATATATATATATATGCAGACGTGTGTGATTATTACACACAGGAACCGCTGTTTAATTTTTTTCGTCTCTAGTGATGTTTTACACATTTTGTTTATAATTGTTTCTACTTTAGGCACAAGGCCAGCAATTACCCAGTACATTACTGGTACTTTATTTTATCGACCCCGTAAGGATGAAAGGCAAAGTTAACCTCGGCGGGATTTGAACTCAGAATGTAAAGGGACGTAACTATGCTAGAAAGCATGGCGTCCAACCCTCTACCGATACTGCCAATTCACCGCCTTTTGTTTATAATGATTGACTATTATTGTGATAATTTGCATTGAAACAATTGGTTGAGCTGGTGGGGCGTTGAGATAGCTGCCTTGCGCTAATGCGCTCTTTGCAATCCGGGCCTCTGAGCACCTTCACCGCCTACAGTAGGAAGCTGAATTAAACAGCTTTGGAAATGTAAACAGACAATGTATACAAAGTTCGAAAAAGGACTTATACACCCTATTATTACACACTTTTCTTTATTCAAACATACGGTGAAAGCTACTATTTCAATCCAATATATATATATATATATATATGTAATGAAGGAGTGAAGAATCACGCGGATAAGCTATACAGTAGGGTTTATTCCAGGTATTAACAGATGTTTCATTGGCTCGATGTGTCCAAAAATCGCTATCAGTAGTGCTGTTTGTCATTCGATTTTAAATAGTTATCACCAGCCAAATTATTTCGAAACAGCTGGAGTCAGCCGTCGGGGTCCTGGCTCTTTTCCTATACACACACACACACACAGACACACACGTATATATATAATTGATATATATATATATATAGTGTGTGTAAAAGGTAAACAGAAATAACAACACAATCGGTATATGAAAGGGATATATTAGGGTAACGCATGATATAGCATAAGAGGATCTTAACGTTTCGGACGCTAGTCCTTCATCAGAAGAAAGAATGAGAAATAAGATAGATTGAGGGGACGAGCGGGATGTAATTGTCTTTAGATAAAAATAACAGGTCCATTCATGTTGACATCTCTTGCAAAACTGTTGGTGCTGCGTTTTGTGTATGATTTATTTTTTAGAAAAGTGGATGATGGGGCGCGTCTACCTGAAATGGAAAAGAAATCGTTTTGTAAAAAGAGCTATACTTGAGCACGTGTGTAAGCATGTGTTTGTGTGTGTGTGTATGTATGTATGTATGTATGTGTGTGTGTGTGTGTATGTGTGCGTGCGTGTGTGTTATACGTCCATACGAAGCTAAGAAGAAATATGTGTGTATATGTGAGTAAAAGAGTGTGTGCGTGTAAGTACGAAGCTACAAGCAAAAGTATGTTAATATAAGGGTCTGTATGTGTGTATATAGGGTGCAGTGAAGGGAAAAGTCTAGTGAGCATATATAGTCGGCATGTATTAGTTGTAAGAGAAGCTGTTAATGATCAACAAGAGAAAGCGATAGGAATCTAGGAGTGTGATAATGGACAGGGTATTAGAGAAAATGGGGAGGTGAGTTGAGTCCAAGAGAGGATTAGGACCCAAGGCGGTGAATCAGACTTTGTTCAGTCCTGGTGCTTGAGGCCTGTGATCCATGATGTAAAAGGACACCCAGTACTGAAACATGTAGGGAAGAATGACCAGGAGAACAGAAATGACGGGCGACATGAGTATCCAAACCGAGTCGTATGTCCCTCAAATGTCCGATATATAAAGACCCGCAAAGGGAACACTGAAGGGCATAGACAACGTGGGTGGATGTGCAGGAGAAGAAATGGCGGATACGGAAAGACCCGTTAAGGCCTGTAAGAGTGGTGAGGGTGGAAATAAAGGAACAAGTGTTGCAGCGAGAACGGGAACAAGGATGAGAGCCGGGTGGAGTCATGGGAGAGGACGAAAAGGAACTGCGAACCAGGAGGTCGCGGAGGTTGCGAGCGCGCTTAAAAGCAGTAATGGTGATCCGGTGAGAGCGCAGATGTAGTTCCTGAGTAACAAGACTCACTACTTAACCAAACTTTACTTCGGTACTGAGTATTCGTCCGTCGATCACATACGTATATATAATATATATATATATATATATAGTGACGAAACATAAGTCAATTGCATGAACTCATAATCCTTTATTTACTGCTATATATATTTCGATGATAGCCATTGAATGGCTATGACCTCATCAGGCAGTTAGTCAGTTCTTAGATATGCCAGCTCTGTGTACAGTGTTGATGGTATCAGAGACTTGGGACACACACACATATATATATATATATATATATATATATATATATATATATATATATATACAATATATTAATAAATGGAAACTATATTTATAAAACCATATTTATTTTATTATATATATTTCAAGGGCAACCAAGGCAAAATATGGTGCGCTTTCATCAGATAAAATACAGATTTGTTTTATAAATAAATATTGACATACCCGGAAATAAGACAACCTTAACGGTTGGAGCTACATGTTGAGTGCTTTATATCAGTTATAAAATGTTTAAGCTTGTTAAACAAGATTCAATGATTACATCAAAGAATAAGTTTTACAGTAGATTGGAAGCACTCTACAAAAAATATTTTCCAGAGTTATTAGTATTAAAATACAAATATTAATAAAATAGATGTTCTTTTGATCAATTAAATTTTATTATACATATTTCAGAGGTACAACAGTACGTCCTCAATCATTTATGCGTTTACACTCTTTTATATATATGTATGTATTTAACTTATGCATGTTTGAATCTATTATCTAAGATTATAATCGTTATCATTTACCAGAAGTATACTGTCTCATTAATACTTAGTATATCTCTCTATACCTAATTTTTTGCAAATATGTGTATATTGTATAATAACATAACCATATTATTAGTTACGTATATCTCTGCATTTCGTTTTTTTACATCTATATTTATAATGTATAATAACTTAATCATAATTATTGTTTCGGTATAACGCTATATATAGTTTGTGCAAATATAAATATATTGTACAATAACATAATCATTATTTAGAGTTCATTCTTCCCATAAAGGTAGAACTAATATAGTGATTTAATATAATATAATAAATATTAATTTATTATGATAAATGCACACACACACACACACACACACACACACACACACACACACACACACACACACACACACACACACACACACACACACACACACACATATATATATATATATATATATATATATATATATATAGCTGAAAACTGCGTTAATCATTATACTTTATACTACTTGACAAATTCTTCGATATTTGTAACAGTAAGTATTTCAGATATTTTACATACCGAAAATGTTGACACTGTTATACTGTTATATGTAATTTTCGTTAAAGATTACATTTAAGGGATAATTCAACAGTGTATATTTTTCTTTCGCAGGCTAGTAAATCCTTTAACTTTGTTTTCATAGAATTCAGAATTTTAGTATTGTAACACATTTAAAAAATTTATAAAATTTATAAAATGAATATAAATAACCATCAACTTTAAAAAAAAAACTTAAAATTTTGATTCTTCACCCTAAAATAACATAAATTAAATATTTTGAAACTTAACCGCTAAGTCCATATGGGGAAACTTTTTTTTTTGCATAAATTACTCCCCTTTATCTCTCCCTTCATAAAGTGTAACAAAATTATATTTCCAGAGACGTCTTCCTCGATAATTATAATTTGTAGTATCCCACATTAAAGCAACGTTTTCCTTACTCATACCTTCTCTATTGATTCTATTACGTTTTCGCATTTTCTCATTATTAGGGTATAAATGTTGAGTTTTCTCATACGTTAATCACTACCTTGATTAAATCTTAACCATTTAACATCTCAGGGTATGTCATGTACCATTATATATTGTCTGATGAGGACGTACTGCTGTACCTCTGAAATATGTATAATAACATTTAATTGATCAAAAGAACATCTATTTTATTTATATCTGTATTTTAATATATATATATATATATATATATATATTTATATATATATATATACAGTATATATATATATATATATATATATACATATATATATATATATATATATATATATATATATATATATATATATATATATATATATATATATATATATATATATATATATATATATATAAAAATAAGGTACATTTCTTTAGGTCGTTTTGCAACAATGCAGATGAGTAAATCTCCGGGTAACACGATCCGGTGGTGGAGAGAGAGAGATGTAAGTGAATATAAATAGAGATGTGTAGTGTGTAGAAGAATGTAGGAAAGAGCGTAAAGGATAAAAATAATAACACGAGAGATTCAATTGTCCCTATAAATTTCGAATTCACATCCATCAACTGGGGTTTTTTCAGGGGGGAGGGGGAAAAGGTTGTCTGTCGGAAAGGTGCGAAACGTGTCCTCCGCTGTTCGTTGTTTTGAATATCTGAGGTATTCAACAGAGCGTGCGTGCGCGTGAAATGGGGTCGGTCAAGCAGGGGTCGGCGGCCGAAATATTTTTTTCAATTGTGGGAGTGGGGCTGCGTTAGCTGTCAGTCCATTGTATTATCTGCCCTGTTGAATAGTGTGTGCTTGTGATAGTATTCTCCGCCTGTTTGGTGAATGTTACTGTCTGTGTGTGTGTGAGTGTGTTGTTGTCTCGCTTGAGTATGTGTGTGTGTGCGTGTGCTGTTGCCTCGTTCGTCTGTATTAGCAGTGTAGTGTGTTCGTATGGTGGAATGCTACTGTGTGTGTGTGTGTGAGTGTGTTGCTGTCTCGCCTGTGTGTGTGTGTGTGTGTGCGTGTGTTGCTGCATCGTTTGTTTACTTAAACCAACTACCTCATTTCGCTTCTCTAGGATCGGTTATTTATTTGTGGCCCTAGGCGTTTGATCCAAAGTGCTCCCTTGATTCGTAATGTGCCGACGTTTCTTTCTGTCGCTAGAATTGTGACAATGGGCCTTCCGTCTTTGTTTCCGCATTTGGGTATGTGTTTCCGAAAAGACGAGACCCTGGTGTTAATGTGCTCCTTGATCCGGATGTGTAACGGCCGGATTGTGCTACCTATATAGTAGTGGTTGCACTTGTTACATTCTATCTTATACACGACGTATGTGCGTAGGCAACAGTTCGTATGGCGCATCGGGCAGTTTCTGAGGGAGCACGCGTCAGTTGATTTCCCGGGTTTCCTGGATAGGCATCTTCGCAGGGAGGGGCCCGAGTCGGCCAGGTGGATGTCGGGGCCCTCCCTCCGTATAGCCTTGCGGATAACGTTGGTGGTGTTCTCGTCCAGGTGTGGTATTTTAAGGAAGCACTTGCCTTGGGTATTTCTCTGCCTCTTGTGTCTGGTGTCTCTTATTCTGTTTGTGAGTGAGGCAGGGTACCCGTTCGTCTCCAGCACTTCGAGGTATCGCTTGGTATGAGTGACACCACTAGAAGTTGCAGTGGATCCCTCCCTGTTCCGTGATGTTGATTCGGAAGTCGAGGAGCGCAAGTGACCCGTCGTCGCTGGGGTGTTCAACACTGAAATCAATGTTCTCGTCCGTGTTGTTGAACGTCTCATAGATTCTGTTCGCCATGTCTTGAGAAGATGTGAGGATGAGAATATCGTCCACGTATTTTGAGAAAAACCACTGGTAAATGGAATAATTGCCTTATGTTGTTAATTACATAACTATTAAGCTCTGTTACCTACATAGAGCACTCTTTTTTCCTGGACTTTTCCGACGGAATTACTTCATATATATATATATATATATATATATATATATATATATATATATATATATATATATATATTATGAATAAAACCTTGGGCTTCAATAGTTGATTGTTGTTTCTCATTAAATCGGGGTCAGCTTTTATATTATAAACTGATTTAAACACTTTGGGAGTTGCAGTTGTATCAGAATTAACTTTATCCGATGAAGATGTTATGACGCTGGTATTTTAATTGCTGTTTTTAAAATTTACCAATTTTGATACGTGAAATGTGAATACGTCACGTAAATTGGTTGAAAACTATACGAAGAGTCATAGGTACTCATCGTGTCTTTATACAACGGCATTGTTTCCATATCAAAGAAATCTCAATTGTATACTTTCTTCAGATTTAGCGAAATATAATGGAGAAATACCAAAAGGATTATTGTATAACTGACAGTTCCTTTTGAAGGTTACGACGTAAAATAGAAATATTACTGAAGAGCTGAACCTAAATACAATGTTGAATTCAATAAAAGAATTCTCAATTGGAGTTGTCTTTAATTTCCTTTTGGCTAGTCACAAATAATAAACATATTGTTATAGTCATTTAACTTTAGGTATATAAACCAGAATAAAGACAGAACTTAACAACAGACTAGCTTTATTAAATAGAAATTAAAATACCCTAAATGTAAACGAATATATTTTTTTATTAAGCCGTAAACCTCGCATTTATTACTTTTCGTCACTGGCTAACCAAATATTGCAGTGTTATTTTAATTTTGCTATAGACCTCCGTCGATTTCGACGATGAGTGTTCTAGCTATTTGATCAATGGAACAGCCTGCTCAAGAAATTAATGTATAAGTGACTGATCATTCCCCAGAAATATATCCCCACAACGTAATTCTCAGGGAGATTCAGCGTGACACAGTCTATGACCAGATTGGCCTTTTGAATGACAGGTACAGTCCATCCAACGGGCTTTCGGATTGTTTCCGTCTATCAAATTACATTTAAAAGTGTCGAGCAGTGAAATCGAACCCGGAACTTAATGATTGTGAAACTAACTTCTTAACTATTTCGCTATGCTAGGTCTACAGGAGAAAGGGGGGAATTATTAACAACGAATATAAGATATCCATTTATGAAATATTAAATATACTAGCAGAAAAAACCGCCCATCGTGCGGTTTTCTGCTAGCATATGTAGTGTGCATATTGGTATTATACACAAATATATATGCATATAGATATATGTAAATTGCAAAGTAAATTGACAATATCTTCTTCTTCATCCACTTATTTCTGAGAGGGTAGTGGTGACAGAGTCCTTCTCAAACACTCTTTCCAACGAGTATGTCAGTAGCAAACATCTCTAACTCATCCAGCTGGATCCCAAAGTGTGACCACCAAGCTTATGGATTTTATCCAACTATCTTGCTCAGAGTATACCCCTGGGTCTCTTGCCGATTGGTTTTGCCTGTAAAATGTGTCCAGCGATCCTTTACTGAGACATTCTAATCACATGCTCATAATATCGGAGTTGTGATCTCTCAATTCAGAGAAGTAGCGGCTCTACCAGGAGTGACTCTCTGGTCTCTAAGTTATGCACTTTATCGAGTAACGTTACTCCAAAGACCCTTCGGAGGAATCCCATTTCTGCCGCTTTTATTTGCAATTGTATTCTTTTGGTCATTACTCAAGATTCATGATCCTCGGTAAGAGTTGGCAGGAATACCATGAAGACAGCGAGTTTGGCCTTTACACTTACCTCCCTTCATCTGATTTCTGATTGCTGAGGCTGGCGCATTACTGCATCAGCTTTTGCAATTCTTGCACTTAATTCAGCCTCCTGCATTCCATCACTCATGAACACGGCTCCAAGATACTTGAACTTCTTAGTAGAACTCCATTCACATGGATATAAATTTGAGGCACTTCTGTCCACCCGTCCATCACGCAATGTGTTTGTGTGAATGTATGTGTGTGTAAAAGTAAGGAAAGAAATACACACATATATATGTTTAACTTAAAAACAGTGACACACACACACGTGTCTCTAATTTAAGAACGCCGACAAACTCATGCGTGCTCACATACACACACTGTCCTATTACCACTTAAGAGCTTTGGCCCGGGAAAACATCCCCTCAATTTTGGAACCGTTTGGGTTGCCCTGGATTGATGGGAAAAGACTTGACAGTTTTGCTCTGCGCTCCTGGTCAAGAGGTAGGTGCTTTCTCTGGGACGTCACAGTTAGTTACTCTTTTGCTTCTTCCCACATTGTGGATGCAGCGGTAAGGGCGAGCGCTACAGCATCCGCAGTTGAACAGAACAAAATCCTAAAATACCGTGTTCTGTCAGCTAACTACATAATCCAGCCTGTGGCGTTAGAGACGTTTGTGGGAATCGGGCTACTGACAGCGAGATTCTTATCTTCACTGGCGGCTCATCAAACATAGGTAACTGGTGATGCTGGTGAGTACACTTGGTTGTTTCAGCACCTCAGCGTCGCCATCACCCCATGTAACGCTGCGAGCGTGATGGCCTACCTCAAAAATTAATAGAGAGGTTTCCCAGTGTTCCTCGCTATATTGCAATATTTTGCTCTAGTAGCGGCTCTTTTTATCACTCTTTCGCCTGCATTTTGTTCTATGGGGTTTTAAGATGTGTGTATTACCTGCTTGTGTATTTTTTCTCTTTCTTTTTTTTCCTTTCCCTTTCCTTTGTATATATTAAATTTGTTAGTGTTTTCGTTCTGTAACCATTATACTAAATGAGTTTTAAAAAATCAAGTTAATAAATAAATAAAACGTTATACTTGTTTTACCCTCCCATTTCCAATTCACTGAACGCTGCTATCATGACTGTATGTGTGTGTTTGTGTAAATGTATATGTGTGAATGTATGTCTGTGTGAAAGTATGTGTATTTGTGTGAATGTATGTCCGTGTATTTTTATAAGTTTGTGTTTGCGCGATTATAGTTATATATTCATAATAGTTATATATTCATACATATAGTTGTATGTATGTGCACACTCATACGCGTCAGCGTGTAGAAAATCATAATCTCTCTATCTCTCTCATTACACACTCTCTCTTTCTATGTACATTGTAGTTGAAGTGGTGGTGGTGGCGACGATATACCGGAAGTGTAGAAATTTGAAATTTTGAAAAGAAGTCAATTTTAAATTATTTATGTTAACGGGATTTAGTATGAAATTTAGTACATAAATTATGTAATATTCATTCATTATTTATTCAAAGTAATCCAACTTATTTTGCTAACTGGATTAAAAGAAATAAACCGTACGCAGTCCCGCAGTCCTTACTTTATTATAGTTTAGATAGAAACAAAGTCTGTTAAAGTTTCTCATGCGTTAAGCGACCGAGACGCTAATCCATCGGAAACTGACACTCGACTGGTGGGTGTAAAATCAGTCGGCTGGAATTTGCGGACGGCATGGTGTTACTTAACTCAACAGAAGGTGATCTCCGACTTGCACTTGATAGGTTTTATACCGAGTGCTGCATAGCCGGAATGAAAATCAGTGCTGCAAAAACTGAGACACTTGTCCTCTCAAAGAAGCTTGCACAGTCCACTCTACACATGAATGGAGTTGCACTGAAGCAGGTAGAGAAGTTCAAGTATCTCGAGGCCATGTTCACGACTGATGAAGGCAAAAGGTTGAATTAAGTACAAGAATTGCAGGAGCTGGTGCAGTAATGCGCCAGCTTCAGCATTCGGTAATCAGAATTAAGGTAGGTGTAAAAGCCAAACTCGCTATTTTCAATTCTGTATTCTTGCCAACCCTTACCTATAATCATGAATCTTGGGAAATGACCGAAAGAATACGATATCGAAATAGGATTCTTCCGAAGGGTCTTTGGAATAACGTTACTCGATAGAGAACGTATCTCGGAGATCAGTCACTTCAGGTAGAGCCGCTACTTCTCCGAATTGAGATTAGAATGTCTCAGAAAAGAATCGCTGGACAGATTTTACGGGCAAAACCAACCGGCCGGACGCCCAGAGGTAGACCCAAAGTAAGATGGTTGGATAACATCCATAAGCTTGGCTGGTCTCGCTTGAATCGCTTGCTTCTGACAGGGCTCACTGGAAAGGGCGTTTGAGGACTCTTTACCCACGACCCTCTCAAGAAGAAGAAGAAGAAGAAGAAGAAGAAGAAGAAGAAGAAGAAGAAGAAGAAGAAGAAGAAGAAGAAGAAGAATCTGCTGCTGGTAGTAATTTATTTTCATCTGGATTCAACTGGGGGGTACGTGAAATCAGGTGTCTTTGTCTAGAATACAATTCGCCGCCTAATGCTGGAATGTAACTCTACGAAACCGTGATACTTAACACTCTAAACACTAAGTTGCGCGCCTTCACAGATGATAGAATGGTAAAAGACACTTAATTCCTGATAAAGTAGTAAAGTGCCATCTTGAAACAGCATGACTCGGACATTTTATTCCCGAAACCCCTCACTCTCCAGTTCGGAAGACTGTCAATTTCTTCCAGAGAAATGAAGTGAAAGAGAAAAGGATAAAGAGAAATGGAGGGTGGATCTACCACAGTGTAGTGCTGGTATTTGTTTGTATCGATCTCGAATGGATGAAAAGCAATGTTGACCTGAGAGGCAATTGAACTCAGAACTCAATCAGTCGGAATAAATACTGCATCATTTTAATCCGACGCATTAACTTCCATGCTAATTCGCTGCTCTCATAGATAATGTAATGCGATCCTTTATTAATAACTTGTATCTTTCTGTTTTCAGTGCTCCAATCATATCACCAGGACCGCAATGAATGAATAAATGAAAGCAAACTAAGGTAAGTCATTTCACTTTCTTTTATATTTTATTGAACACTTGATATGAAAATAGCTGCTGGAAACCCTAATAATGCTTTTTTTTATTGGAAAATTCTAACTCCCAAAGGAAGATTCACGTTTAAATCCAGTTGATGCAACATTTAAAAAAACAATGATAAATTATGTATTCATTTAAAAGCAACAACATATTAAATGCTTTCAATTTCTATGTAAAAGATTTTGGAATTGAATTAATATAAAAAGACGATAACCGAATGTTATATATATTTATCAATATATTTTTTCATTTTCATATTCAAGATGTCGTCGTCTTTATTATTTACTACATCATTTATTTTTAAAATAATATATTTTAAAATTATTTCAGGGATTTTTTAAAAAGAAATTGTTGGACGTCGGTCATGGTGAAGGCGTGTAGCTTAGTGGTTAATGTTTAGTTCCAAACCATAAGGTCGTGAGTCGAATGCACGGCTGCCAGTTGTATCCTTGACCAACATATTTTATTTCACGTTACTCCCACTTCAGTCAATTAGTAAAATTGAGTTGCACTTGTGAATTCAAATGGCAACCTTGCCCCACACAGTACTATGCTAAATCTCCCTGAAAATCTAAGTTATGGGTACAGGTGTTACACGTGTGTCTGTGGCATTCCCAGTCAGTTAGACGTTAATTTCCTGAACAGGCTGTTCCATTAGTCGCACAACTGGAACGCTTGATATCGCAACCGATAGAGGCCCAACACATATTTAGCTGCATAAAAATTGATGTAGAAATCATAGGAGCAGAGTTATTTGTAAAATATAAATGTAAAGCGTTCCTTGTAGAACGGCAGGAAGCTTAAGTATAAATAATTCCAAATAATCAAGAATCTTTTATTTACAAAACATTTGAATAGATATTTTACAATAAGGACTAAAACAGTAAACGCTAGCTATTGTTATAAGTGGTTAGAAGCAACGTATTTCACAATATTTCATAGTAATTTATTGATTCAAAATTTCATATTCTGTTGTATATATTTTCAAACAGAAAGAGAGAAATGCGAGACAAATAGCAATGGGCAAACTCTACACCCTTTGTATTGCATTGTTGTATCTATTGAACGCATTTAATGCATAAAACTGTTAATGTAAAAATGATTTTCTCTGTGTTTGTAAATATATACAAAGACGGAGATACACACACACACACACATACACACATACATATATATGTGTGTGTGTAATTATGCATATTTACATATATTAGACGATATGTAAAAATGATATTGTGCATATATATATATATATATATATATATATATATATATATATATATATATATATATATATATATATATATATATATATATATATATATATATATATATACATGCACAGAGGGAAGGATACACGCACACACATATATACACACATATATATGGTTGCGTGTTTATATATATTAAACAATAAGTATGTAAAAAGTATTAAACAATAAGTATGTATGAATTGCTTGAGAATAACTTTTCGCTTGTTAATATCTGTTTTACCTGAGGCGCTCGCGTTATATTTTTACCAATACATAAATTATTGAGCATGTTTCGCGATGTTATTATGTGTGTATAAAACTATGTATGTATTTACAAATAGATGCATGTATATATATATATGTGTGTGTGTGTGTGTGTGTGTGTGTGTGTGTGTGTGTGTGTGTGTGTGTGTGTGTGTGTGTGTGTGTGTGAGTATGTGTGTGTGTGTGTGTGTGTGTGTGTGTGTGTGTGTGTGTGTGAGTATGTGTGTGTCGGCGTGTGTGTGTGTGTGTGTGTGGGTGTGTGAGTATGTGTGTGTCGGCGTGTGTGTGTTTGCCGATTTCTTCCATAGAAGGGGAAAGAGTGATAAAGAGAAGTGAACAAAGAAGTACAGAGGAAGAAATAAATTCAGTATTGTACTGTTATTTTATTATATAAAGATGAAAGTTGACCGCATCGAAATTTTGAGTGCAGAGTACTGTGAGCCAGAATTAATACAGCAAAGCATTCTATCCAACGTCCTATAGACTCTGCCAAATAAATCACCGTATGCATGTGGGTATATATAGATATATATAGAAAAGGGTCAAGACCCCGACGGCTGTCGAAACGATGGAGCTCAGCCGTCAGCGTCCTGGCTCTTTTCCTATTACCCACTCTACTACCCTAAGTATCAAGTACTCTGGTGCGTTAAGGTCCAGCCTGTATCTTACCACACTTTCCTTGTTTTTTATATATATATATATATATATATATAGTGTGTGTGATGTAAACGTCACGTACCAGCAAAATAACATTGTCATAATATCTTCATATTTGTTAGTTTTGTAAGTAAATCGACAAATGTTCATGATTGGGGTGGTGTATGACATTTGCGCCATCCTTGATATATATATATATATATATATATATATATATATATATATATATAACAAAGGAATTGTGGTAAGGAACCAGATGGACTATAACGCACCAGAGTACTCAATACTTAGGGTAGTAGAGTGGGTAATAGGAAAAAGTATGACTACGACGGCAGAACTCAAGCCGTCTCTACGACTATTTCTGGACTAAATTAGAATATTTAGCCTGGTGAATAAATAGCCGAACTTGTCAAGGGGGTACTTCTTTATATGGAAAGATTGTAGTTGTCAAGTGGATTGGTTAACATTTGTTGTAAACACATATAAGTCTATCATGGCATTTGGTGGAAGGTAGGGGTGGCTGAGCTTGCCTGTAGAATAATAGGGGAGTGAGTGGAGCGGTTAAGCGTTGAAAGTGATATGTATACAGCAGATTCTAAGGATAGTGGAAGAGGGAGGTTATAGAGTAGGTAAATCAAATGAGAGTAGGAGACAATAAAAGATAATAGAAAGAAAGAAAAAAATATATATAAAGTTAGATAGTGAGAAATGAATAAAAAAAATCACAATGCTATCTTACAATTACAGGTTAATAAGTTGAGAATAGAAAAGACTTGTAGATATTGAGTAGTACCAGAACTGATACAAAATTGAAGGGGTTTAACACGTCTGCTATAAGTATTTAGTAAATCGTATTAGGGCCAATTCTATCTTAAAATTACAGGGATGGGGGAACTGATGCTACAGGGGCCCGATGGGCTGCATCGGGGTAGGCGAAAGGGGAAAAGCAGACGAGGAAGAAAATAGGGCGTGGAAGGAACTGATAGGATGAGACAGGAGGAAGAAGAAGACAAAGAGGAAAAGAAGGAAAGAAAAGAGATACATCTACCTAAGTAAGCTGGGGTTTCCCCTAACTTATTCGGCAAGTGGGGGTATCAGCCCTTGTCTACCCACCCGGGTCGTTATGGGGTTTGAGGGCGAGGTAACTCCTATACAATCTGTGTTTGCATGCGGTTACCAGTTCGTCTTTCTTGTTTAGGAGTTGGTCCTTCGAAAACAGCATTTGTAATGTTTCCTCCGAGCATAAGTTACACGGACGGCGTCCTCCCGTGTAAGAGTTACCTCTGGACAGTAAGCTCCAAGTGAGATTGTAGGTTATATTATTATCTTGGAGGTCCCAGATGTGGCCCGAAAGTGTAGTGGCTTGTCGCCGGACCGGGTTTCGGAAAGTATGTCGGTGTTGGTAGAGCCGAGTCTTGAAGTCACACGCGGTTAATCCTATATAAGCTTTGTTGGAGGTGTCCGTCCTCACGTTGCACTGGTAGATCACGTTACATTCTCGGCATTTGTTGTTGAGGGGGCACGTAGATCTATCAGGGCTGTTACACCTCCTGGTGGGCTCTCCACTGATGTCTAGGTTATTTCTTCCATAGGGGTTGAGTTTTTTGTTGTTTGAGGAGACGATGTTTTGTGCGAAGTTAGGTGTGGTGCTGTAGGAGAGTTTGGTGGTGTTTTTGCTGATTATGTTGTGGTAGCGGTGTTGTAGTGGGAGGTAGGGGTGGCTGAACTTGCACCACACCTAACTTCGCACAAAACATCGTCGCCTCCCCCATAATGCCGAGGTGGCAACAACTATCGGGAAAATCTTTTTTACACTCCTCGGAAAACAATTCCCACTACAACACCGCTACCACAACATAATCAGCAAAAACACCATCAAACTCTCTTACTCCGGCGACAAACCACTACACTTTCGGGCCACATGTGGGACCTCCAAGATAATAATATAACCTACAATCTCACTTGGAGCTTACTGTCCAGAGGTAATCTTTCATGGGAGGAAGCCGTCCGTGTAACTTATGCTAGGAGGAAACATTACAAATGCTGTTTCCGAAGGACCAACTCCTAAACAAGAAAGACGCACTGGTAACCGCATGGAAACACAGATTGCGTAGGACTTACTTCGCCCTCAAACCCCATAACGACCCGAGTGGGTAGACAAGGGCTGATACCCCCACTTGCCGAATAAGTTAGGGGAAACCCCAGCTTACTTAGGTAGATGTATCTCTTTTCTTTTCTTTTCTTTTCTTTTCTTTTCTTTTCTTTTCTTTTCTTTTCCTCTTTGTCTTCTTCTTCCCCCTGTCTCATCCTATCACTTCCTTCCACCCCCTATTTTCTTCCTCGTCTGCTTTTCCCCTTTCGCCTACCCCGATGCAGCCCATCGGACCTCTGTAGCATCAGTTCCCCCACCCCTGTAATTTTAAGATAGAATTGGCCGAATACGTTTTACTAACTACTTATAGCAGACGTGTTAAACCCCTTTCATTTTGCATCAGTTCTGGTACTACTCAATTTCTACAAGTCTTTTCTCTTCTCAACTTATTAACCTGTAATTGTAAGATAGCATTGTGATTTTTTTTATTCATTTCTCACTATCTAACTTCATATATTTTTTTTATTTCTTTCTATTATCTTTTATTGTCTCCTACTCTCATTCTATTTACCTATTCTATAACCTCCCTCCTCCACTTCATACTCTATCATTAGAATCTGGTGTATACATATCACTTTCAACGCTTGACCGCTCCACTCACTCCCCTATTGTTCTACAGGGAAGTTCAGCCACGCCTACCTTCCACCAAATGCCATGATAGACTTATATGTGTTTACAGCAAATTTTAACCAATCCTCTTGACAACTACAATTTTCCCATATAAGGAAGTACCCCTTGACAAGTTCGGCTATTTATTCGCCAGGCTAAAAATTCTAATTTAGTCCAGAAATAGCCGTCGAGACGGCTTGAGCTCTGCCGTCAGGGTCATACTTTTTCCTATATATATATCTATCTATCTCTCTCTATATATATATATATATATATATATATATATATATATATATATATATATATATATATATATATGTATGTATAAATGTATATGTATGTATATATGTATGTATATATGTATATAAATATGTATGTATAAATGTATATATATATATGTTTATATAAATGAAAATAGAGAAATTAATGTGAGCAAGAGGCCAACAGTAATTCAGACATATAAGTTACTATTACGTCAAGATGGAAAATATTTAACGTAAGATATGGGAAAATAATTCAAACTCAATTCAAAAAAAGTCAAGACAGAAATTTTATCCACAGATTTTGTGTAATCCAGGGAAAAAACCAATAAAATCTTAACTCAGAATAAAATTAAGAGTAAGTACTTATCCATATATATATGTATGTCTTTATATATGTATATATATATATATATATATATATATATATATATATATATATGTATACATGTATGTATATGTATAAATATATGTATATATATATATATATATATATATATATATATATATATATATATATATATATAAACAGAGAAAGCCTTAAGCGATACTCCGACCAACTCCATCTCACTCAACAAACATTAGGATATACTTAAGTATTATCCCAATTTAGTGTTTGGGTGCTAACTAATCACTATTTCGTGGATAGTTGGTTGTATTATTTTATATGAGACAAATAAAGAAAACATTATTTTATATGAGACATTATTAAATAAATATCTCTTTCCTTCCAGACGATCGTTTCGTTATAAGATTTCTACAATTTGGGATAAATAATTTCCAGGTTATGTAGAAACTTGTATATAATCCCTAGTTTTATACACAAGCGGGCTCTTATAAACTTATCAGTGGATACCCAAATTAATATTGATATAAGAATTATATCGACATTAATAGAATGGTGATGGTCTCCCTCAGCGCTAAGAAGAGACTGGTAGATTAGAATCCAGCATATATATATATATATATATATACAGTATATATATATATATGTGTGTGTGTGTGTGTGTGTGTGTGTGTGTGTGTGTGTATCGGGGGGAAATGAAAATTGAGAGGGTCGATAAAAGAAAGAAAGTAAGCAAATACATTTGCAGTTGACTTCTATTCACATACTTTGTTAATTTATTCAATATTTATATATATAGATAATATACTTTGTATAAATAATAATTTGTCTTGTTATTCGACTTAGATGTCATTTCTCATTCCTCTTAATGTATACATATATATATATATATACATATACATATATATAACTAGCGAGATGTCTTATATATATATAATACAATATGTAGAAAAGATAACAGATTAGAGAGAGAGATAGTGCGCCATCAGTCAAACAGGGGAAAACCACCAGTGTATGGAATCTATAGCTCATGGAAGGCAGAGTAGACACACAATAATTAAAAGTATAAATTAAAGTGTAAATACATACCTCGATAACTATCTAACACACACGTACAAATCCAAAAAGATCTGTTTCGCCAAATAAGTTCTGGACAGAAATGATTGGTCCATGGTTCATCAGCGTGTGTAAGGCTATACATGCCAGACAACTCTAAGAGAACCTAAAGCAGCTGTCCAGCCACACGTGGGAGAGAGAATTCACAGCGTGCCTAGGGCAGTAACCAGTGGTCTCTGGAGGACGAGCTGCTAGAAAGGGCAGCCCAAACCACTAAAAATCTACGTGTTTTTCCATATATTTCCTTTCTCTACAAATATATGTACACACACTCCCTCAAACACGTATACATACACAAGTACGCGTGTAAATGACTTAGATCTACACATACACACACATTTACGCATACAGAAGTATATATATATATATATATATATATATATATATATATATATATATATATATATATATATATGAATATTTCCGTAGGAAGGGTAAAGGAAAGGAGAGTGCTCTATCTAAGCTACAGAGCTATTTAGTTATATATATATATATTAACGAACACATCTCGCTATTTTTTGAGTGTCTGGAATGTCATTTCACCAAATTATGATAATTTACTTGCTATTTTAGATATTCCATCATTCTCTCGTTGGTTTATTCTTTCATTTGTTTATTCTTTTATTCTTTTATTCGTTATCCAGTCCCGGAAATGAACATCTTTTGAAATATTTCATTCATTGAAACTGTTTTCCTTTAGATCGTGTGTACGTATGTGTTTGTGGAGTTTGTAGTTTCTGTGGTGTGTGTGTGTGATACATATATGACTGTGTGGTTGTGTGTGTGATGATATATATATGACTGTGCACGTATGCTTGTGATGTGTGTGTGATGATACATATGAATGTGTGTGTGTGCTTGTGGTTATGTGTATGACAACGCACGTGTTTGCGGTGTGTGTGTGTGTGTGTGTGTGTGTGCGACTCTGTGTGTGTGCTGTGTGTATTACAGTACGTGCGTTTGTATACGTTTGTTAAGTGTATTTGGAAAGGGTGGCGCGGGGTATATAGGGAGACACATTTTATGTTTCCTAAAGGGGTTTGGGTGCTTCTGTATGTGTAAATGTGTGTGTATGTGTAGATCTAAGTCATTTACATTCGCGCGTACTTGTGTATGTATACGTGTTTGAGGGAGTGTGTACATATATTTGTAGAGAAAGGAAATATATGGAAAAACACGTAGATTTTTTTTGTTTCGTAAATATGTGTGTGTGTGTGTTTGTGTGTGTGTGTGTGTGTGTGAGTGTGTGTGTGAGTGTGTGTGTGATAGATATTTCTGATTAGAAACAGTCTATGATTTTCAAACATTTGGAGGATTTCGTATAATATAACTAACATTCCCATTATTAAATTGGTGTTTGGAAAAAAACAAACCTTCTAACAAAAGATTATATGTGTACGGTACTAATAAATATATACACTTTAAACAGTCGTGTATCATAAAACCAGGAACGGTTTATTTCATATTAAATATATGTATATGTATGTGTGTGTTTGTGTGTGGAAGATTTTTAGATAGAAATCTCTACATGCATTCACACATATTCGTATACACACGTGTATACATATATAAAGCACGTATGTTTCGAAAACGGTGAGCGAAATTTAAAAATTGAATTAGAAGATCTCGCCGTAATTTCAATAAATATAATAATCGTTTCTACTTTAGGTACAAGGCCAGCAATTACTCAGTGCATTACTGGTACTTTATTTTATCGACCTCGTAAGGATGAAAGGCAAAGTCAACCTCGACGGGATTGGAACTCAGATTGTAAAGGGACGTAATTATGCTGGAAAGCATGTCGTCCGACCCTCTACCGATACTGCCAATCCACCACCTTATAATTTTATAATAATATAATAATATAATAATAATAACGGCGCGTATAAGCCCACAGAACGGAAAACTGATGGACATATTTCATTTAGTAAAAGTTACAAGATCTTCTAATTCAACGTACGAGGATCCGAACGACCTATTCAGTTCATTCAGTTTGGATATTTATGACGGGTATGACATTTTAGACCTGCCAAGGATTTGTAAGCAAATCCACAGACCTTGCAAGGATGAAGTTTACTGGACAATATTGTTAGTATGTTTGATAATGCTTTTCTCCTCCCTATAGAAATATATATATATATATAAAATCTGTCTTAAGCCATAAGGTTCATTTGGCCGGTGCTTATCCCGGTTTCATAGCGTGAAGCCACTGAGAATACAAGACTCCCCACTGGAGAGGACACCTGTCTATCGCAGGGTTAAACCCCCATCTATTGTTGGTACTCATTTTCAGCTGAGTATACTGGAGCAACGTGAAATGAAGTGTTTTGTTCAAGAAGACAACACACAACCCAGGAATCGAACCCGCAAATCGTAAGTCCCACACC
>OZ024741.1:126858805-126861305 GCA_964016885.1 Eledone cirrhosa
ACAGTTACATAACCTGAAAATAGCTGCTATCTACAAAAGTTTTAGTTATGCAGACATTCAATATTTCAATGTTATTATTTACTGTCATTTCATCAGAATAATATTATTGAGGACCTATTTGGTTTTTATAGAGAATATTAGGAGGGAGGGGTGAAGTTGTTAGAAGAATAGTTGAGGGAGTGGTTTGTTGATAGCAGTGAGAATTTTTTGGTGGCAGTGAGTAATTAGATTCCCATCTGTTGTTTTGACATTTTTATAGAATATATTATTGGTTATTTTTCTAAATTTATAGAAGGATTAGAGATAGTAAAGATATGCGTGGTTGGTTTTGTGTTTGCACTTAATTAACATTCAGACTTAAATTTTTCTTTCAAGTGTACGTATCCTTTCACCCACGCATTCACACACAAATATATTTGCACACCTCTACAAAATACATATACTCACATTCACATATTCATACTTGCATACATATACACATGCATACATATATATATACACACATGTATTCATGTACATACATACGCGTTCATGTGTATACATTTTCATACTCAACTTATCTTTATATACACACGCATAGACACACACATATATACATACATACTCTAGTCTATGTGTACACATATACATATACATACACATCTATACACATATATATATATACACACATATATATATATACATATATATATACATATAAGCACTTTAATACATGAATACACTTACATCCTACTATACACATCAAACATATATATATATTTACTTATTTATATACATTTTCACATATATATACATACTTATGGACGTTTTTAGACACATTCATTATCGCATATTTGCACCTATTTTCATCAGCATATCTTTCCATTATTAGTGTGGTAATTTAAGGTTATTAATATATATTGAGAAGAGATTGTTTTTATATTTTTCTAACTAGAATGAGGTTTATATAGTTGGGGGGATGTCCCTCTTTTATGTAATATTCGGCTTGTAGTGGGAAAAAAGGGTTTTAGTTCTGTGACGGCAGAATAATGTTCGTTCAATTCTGTTATTCAGCAATTTCTTCTTGTGTGTGATTATGTAATAAATCTCAAGATTACATAATTTGCAGAAATTTTGGCTCCTGGAAAAGCTTTGGGTTTTAGCTAATTTCTCTCATTTTAGAGTAAACTTTTGATCACTATCCCTGAGCGTCCAAGCTTTTTCTGCTAAAGTTGTTACATTTCTTTGGCTCTGGTGTTTTATTGAGTAAGAATGCCTATATAATCGAGATTTGAACGATGTTGCCGTTGATCCCACGTAATACCACTCGTTGCCTCCGGATTTAATGGTACACTTATAAATAATATTTTTTTCCAGGCAGTTATTGCCGAGGGGGCAGTTGTCAGGATAAGTGCAGTTACAGTTGTGTACGTTGGGTTTTCTCTGGAGTAGTATTGCGGACGAACTTAGGTGTGGTTTATTTATGTTCTGTAGTGTATTGTCTACTGTTTTTTTTTTTGTGTTTTTTGTACTTAAGTTCTTAGTGTTTTCGTTTAACCTTCTAGTATTGATCTTTTTTATGTGTTGTTCAAGGTTTAACGCTGTAGAGTATGACAGTCTTATAGTGGTTGGGTTTAGGATTTTGTGGTATTTGTGTGATGTAGGAAAATGTCTCTTAATTATTTTAAAGAAGAGTACTGGTAAATTTGTACTAATGGAACTATTGTATTCGGGGTTATACCATAAGTACTCTTTGCATCGCTTTCTATTAGTTTTGTTTGTTGGTTTACTGGTGTGCATACTACGGTAGTAAGTGTGGTTTGGTGTTGTGTTATTATATCTACCTATGTGGGATTTATTTTGGGTGTTTTGATTGTTCCCATCTATATACTCTATTTTGTTGAGGTAGCCTGCTTTACTAAGGGCGTTATCGTAGTACTCGGCGTGTTCCTTAAATACTTGTATGTTAGAAGATAGACCCGAGATTCTAAGGGAAATATTTTTAGGGATAGATTTAATTATAGAGATGGGGTGGTTAGATCCAACATTTACATATTTGAGATTTTCATTCAGTTTATGAAACGGTTTAATCAATCCAGAGTTTAAATTGAGTGTGACATCCAGGAAGTTAACTACTTTAAGGTTGTATTCATATGTTATAGTTAGTCCTATTTCGAGTAGTAGTTTTCTTATATCTTTGCGTAGTTTTTCTAGTTTTTGGTTACTTAGGTTTTTAACTAGGAGGAGAACATCGTCGCGGTATATTCCGCCGTGGAGATTGCTGAATTTTTCCTGGAGTCTAAAGGCGATAAATAACCCCACAATATCAGTTATTTCCGCCGAATCGTTAGAGCCCATTGTTATGTCAAAGTTAGAGGGTCTATCTTTACGTACCCAATAACTGTTCTCGAATTTGACTATAGTTTTCCTAGCTTCTAGTATAATCTTAATTTCATCGTTTGTAAGGTCAGAGTTATCCTTAGCAAACTTAATGGCTCTATTCAAAGTTTCAGGTGATATC
>OZ024741.1:126868805-126886305 GCA_964016885.1 Eledone cirrhosa
GTTCCTTTACCGGTTTAGCAGTTCTTCTGCTTTTCAAAAGGTGAGTTGAGATGGAGGGTCTGTGGTTTTTCTCACATCTGGTTGGTCTCTGAATGTTACTTGTTTTATATGGAAAAAGTGGCTCGAAATTCCAGGTTTTTCGAGAAGTAATTTGATTGGTTTGTCAATAATTATAATAAATTTCGCGCCAGTTCGCGTTACAATAGTTCTTCAAATAAGAGAGGGGGGGGGGTTGTCACAGGTTGTTTTTTCATATATGAGTGTTTGAATTTCTTTTTACTTGAAAAAAGGAGGCTCACGAAGGCTTTTTTTTGGTTGTATAAATGAAATTTGGCTGTCACGTGAACAAGTTTTTATTACATTTTTGCGCCCTTATTTGGAAAACTATTCTGTAGTCTTTATAGTGAATGTTATGACAATGGAGAGATAGTGGTCAAGAGAAAAGGGATTGGGAGAAATGTTCTGGTTCAGTGAATATGGCCAGCTCGCCGGGGTGTCAGAGTTCAGATTTTCTATTGAGACTGAAGATATGTATGTTTATTTGTGTGCTTGTGTGTGTGTATGTGTGTGTGTGTGTGTGTGTGTGTGTGTGTGTGTGTGTGTGTGTGTGTGTGTGTGTGTGTGTGTGTGTGTATTGGAAGATGATTCTATTAGTAGAGATGGGGGAGGGAGTTGTGTGTGTGTGTATATGGGTGTTATGTGTGTGTGTGCGAGTATGTTAAGATGGAGAGAATATATATTTTGTGTGTGTGTATATATATATGTGTGTAGGAAAGTGGTTCTATTAGTAGAAATGGGGAGGGAGTTGTAGGTGTGGGGGTTGTTATGTGTGTGTATGGGTGTTATGTGTGTGGGAGTATGGTTAGCATGTTAAGATGAAGAGAATATATATATATATATATATATATATATTGTGTGTGTGTGTATGTGTGTGTGTAGGAAAGTGATTCCTTTAGTAGGAATATTTTTGAATGAACATATTTTCCTTACTTTTTCGTGTTTGCTGTTGTATTGCCAGTGCAAACGTATGTTAAGGTTTATTTAGTTCGGGTTTTTATTTTCTAAAGTAGTATATATATATATATATATATATATATAAGCTAAATTAGGGATATTAGCTAAATTGGCTAAAATAAGTTGGTGTTTACTTATACAATTCCCCAACCATGGTTTCTGGAACTCAAGAAACAATATTGGCAATTCCAAGACATTGGAATAATCAATATTGGATGAATTTCAGTTTCTTCATCGGGTAAAGAATTCTTAGGAATAAAGGAACAAGTTGAATATATATCATACGTACCATGTAGTTGCTAGACGGCATGTTGAAACAACGTGTTACAACGCTGAGTTACTTTATGAATATTTCCTACTTAATGTATTAGGAGAATACGACGGGTTTATATTGACGCTGGAAACAGCTGCCAAAACCGTCTAAGTCAGCTCAACAATGATGGAGCAGTCAATATTAATATATAACTTTATAAAGTTAACTGTCTCTAATACATAAACGTCGCAATGAAAAAATAAGATATATTAATAAATTATCTACTCAGAGAAGTAATAAAATATATTAAACTAAGCCAAAATCTCATTTTGGCGGATATAAACTAAATCGGCTAAAATAAGTCGGTTTTTACTAATATAGTTACCCGACCATGGTTTCTGGAAATCGAGAGACAATATCGGCAATTGCAAGACAAGGGAATAACCAATAATTGTTTCTAATTTTGGCACAAGGCCAGCAATAACCCAGTACATTACTGGTACTTTAATTTATCGACCCCGTAAGGATGAAAGGCAAAGTTAACCTCGACGGGATTTGAACTCTGACCGTAAGGAAACGTAACTATGCTAGAAAGCATTGCGTCCAACCCTCTACCGACACTACCAATTCAGTTCCTTCATTGGTAGGAGAATTCTTTCTTAAAGTTAAAGTCTCCCAGCGGCAGAATGTTGAGACCGTGGTCCCGTTTGTCAAGGACTTCTTCCATCCTTCTGAGGCTATTTTCAAACTTACCTTCATGACTAGGAGTGTCGAGTGGCCGATATGTGACACATATTGCCATTTTCAGTTGCTTCAGTGTCACAGGTGGAGTTGGAATGTGTCAACAGTACAATGGGTGTGACATCTTCACGGATTTACAGGGCAACCCCACCATGAGTTCTCTCCTTCCTGTCTGGACAAATACAGTATGCTTTATTATATGTATTTCCGCATCTGTTATACTGCTTGTCAGGTGCGTTTCAGTTAGTACCATGGATATTGCTTGATTGCTTATGGCTAAATCTCCCAGGTAGGAAATTTTATTCATGTTGTTGAGTTTCACCAGGACTCTGACATTCAACAGCAGCACTGGTGTGATATTTTTTTTTGGGGGGGGGGGGGGTCAGCAATGGCTATCTATGTGGCACCTGGACTGGTGTCAGCGGCGGCCACCCTGGGTCCCTTGATTGTGGTGGTCTCGAGTGTTGATGTGAGTGACCCTGGCTCTGAAAACGATGTAACCTGGTCAATTGTCCCACAATCCTCTCCACCATTTCTGAAAAACCCTTTTGCTCCGCTGCCGCCGTCTGTATTTCATCTGTATATGCTTGTCTTCTCTTTGTTGGGAAGGCACGCGCTACATCAGTATGTATGTTTATTGTGCGTGCATTTAATGTCTGTCTAAATAGTATCCAACTTTTGAGTGGAAAAATGTTTAGTACTCGCTGGGGTGTTCAATTGCTTATCACTGTCGAGGTCGGCCTTTGTTTCTCCATAGACCTAGCCCAGCGAGCCTTCGACTATTCGAAGCACGTCTGGAATGCTTCTTCCCAATTGGCTCTCACCTCTGTCGTCGCAATCCTCATGTCTTTCTCACGTTTCGCAAATCGGGGGCATGTAAATGACATCTTCCGTTTTGGGAACAACCATATGTCAGAAGGAAACATGTCTGGAGACCAAGGAGTCAGGCAAATGATCGAAAACCATTTCTGTATAAGCTGCGAAGAATGAGCAGGGGTGTTATTATGAAGTAGCTGCTAGTTTTGTGAGGCCTACGGGTCCGGCCTTTTGCGACAGTCTGCACCACGGAGGTGTTGGAGAACTTCTTGGCAGTACTCCTTTGTAACTGTTTGCCCTTCTTGTGTATACTCGCAATTCAGACCGCTTCAGTATTCGTAGAAAATAGCCAACAACACCTTGATTTTGATCCTCACATGACGAGCTTTACACAGAGATGACTGAGCTTCATTTTCCGGGTTTCCAGTGCTTACCCACACGCCTACATCATCTCACCAACAGTTATTATTGTATTTCCGGCGGAATAAAGAGTACAGCACCACGCACACTGATTACCCAATGGTGGCTGGCGCATCCAGCGAGCTGGTCAAAAACTATGCAAACGCATGAATGTATGCTGCTCCACTCTGCTCACGTTTGTCACCCTGATGTCATTGCTTCTCACGTAAAAGATACAAAGAATCGCTGCTTTCACCCTTAACGGCATCTTCTGAAACTAAAAAAATCAATCTGTGAACGCAGAATTAAATATTTCGAAAAACGTTGCAACTGAAGGAAGACAGGAAGACGATACTTTGGTTCGTGGAAACTAATATTCTATTAGGTGGTTCATGGAGACATTCTCTGGCAATGAACGGAAAAAAACGAAGATAATACGTCATTATGTGGACCATTGAGAACAATTACACGCAAAGAGAAAACCACTTTTATGGTATAACTGAAGTCGTAGACTAAAATTCTATTTAGGAAACCGAATGATTCTCGGCTTCAGAGTTAAGAATAATGTAAATAAATTACAGAGGTAATTTAAATCAACAAAAATTAAATATATACATGCACGCTTCCATATACGTACATACACATGTATACGCGAAAACACCCGCCATGAGTATGCAAATACAAGCACTTACACAAAAAAACACGCGCGCACATACAGAACCCACGCAACGCCTGTACCCGCACACATACTAACGTATACACCAAATACACATAAAAATATATATTAAAAAAAATATATATATATGTGTGTGCGTGTATACATATAATTATATAAACGTATATAAATATACACACATAAATACGTATATAACGCGCGCACACACATACCTACATGTAAATACACATATGTTCGCTAAACGTACGTCAACCAAAACACAAAGTACACATATACACACACCCTGCATACGTACGAACCCGCATACTCACACAGACGCAAAACTCACGTATACACATAACCATATGCACATGTACCAGTATATATAATATAATATATACGCCCATAATATATACAAGCAAATATACGTACGAGAAAGTATAAGTACCTTCACAAAATATATACTTACCTATACAAATAAGTAATGGTATATACATAACATATACTTAGCTACCACATCAAGACGTAAAATATCCGCGTATAGTTCGTACTATCCGTTAGGGTATAATGTGGGGCTGTAATACAGGAAAGTTTTGTGCAATTTATGTTTACAAGCCGAAATTGCCTCAGATTTTTTGTTTAAGATGTGATCTTTGGCGTAGAGTATTTCCAGGGCTTCAGCGGCGCAGAGGTCACATGGTCTTTTATTTCCGTTATACGATCTAGCGTTAGCTAGGATCTCCCAATGTAACTTATATTGGGTGTGGTTGTCATTTAGACTCCAGATATAAGCTGAAAGTGACGTCATATTCCCTCTTAAAGGGTTAAGAAAAGAATGGGTATGCATATAAAGACGGTGCTTGAATCTATTGGCGGTTAACCCTATGTAGGCCCTACAGGATATGGGTGTTTCGAAATATTTACTTCTGCATTCAGAGATTGATTTTTTTAGTTTCAGAAGATCCCGTTAAGGGTGAAAGCAGCGATTCTTTGCTTAAACTTTAATCTGTTATATATATATATATATATATATATATATATATATATATATATATATATATATATATATATATATATATATAGGAGGCCTGTTGAAATATATATATATATATATATATTAAACGTTGAGAAGTGACACACGGGCTAATATATATTAGGAAAATAAGTAAAAAAGTAGAAATGCTAATAGGATTTTCTCATAGAATAACAGCAAAACATTTTTTAAAAACTAATTTATCGTACCGGTTTCAGCCGATAATTATTTCGGCTTCTCCCTGCTATAGGAAATATGATAAAAAGTATATAATAAAATGTAGGTGTATATTAGAAGGGGGTATTAGAGAACATAGTTTACTTATATATGAGAAAGTTTACATTTTCATTTATCTCTTTCTCCCTCTCTCGCCTCCTTGGTGATTCGGTGGTAGTAGCTGCTACTACCACCAAACCACCAAGGAGGATATATATATATATATATATATATATATGTAGGAGGTGAGTAATATTGTAGAACAATAAAACTATGCATATATCAGATAAGTAGCACTCAACAGTTGGTAGAACTGGAGTATATATAAAGAAGAAATTAAAAGATGGTTAAAAAATGTCCATATATTTTATTATGCGCATTTCGAAAACAATATGATCCTTGGACAAAAATTGTGTTCTCATCAGATAAAATACGGTAACATGATATGTGGCCTAAAAACACTTGTGAACAAGTGTTAACAAGGCTCTCTCATATGCGTCTAAATACTCGGACATCGCTACTGATGAATTGAACATCATTCTCACCGCAAGGAAAACCATCCTTGAATTTAACAATGAACATTGGACAAGAGCTGATACTTCCAACAATGTTGACATCACCATGGGTTCGACGGATTAAGCGCAATTGACAGACTTGGTTGGAATTTTCATCTTGAACTCTTTAAATCGGAAAATTCCTCAACTTCGCGGTGGAATATATCGTGATGATGCTGTTTTTACTGTCTTAAATTGTAACAAAGTAAACCTTAATATTATTAAGAAAAATATACTTGAACTATTAAGCATCTTAACCTAAAAATAGAATTTGAGAATAATGATAAATTAGCAAATTTCCTTGATATATCCCTTAATCTAGATACCGGCCTATATTATCCATACCATAAGCATAATGAGAACCTAAATTATGTTAACTTTAAATGAAACCACCCTAATAATGTTAAAACTGCTATAGTCAGAAGTGTTGAAAAAAGAATTTCTAATTTATCCTCTAATAAACATATCTTCGATGCTAATGCCAACTATTATAATAATCCGTTATCTAGGGCAGGATATCCAGACAAAATTAAATACACTAAGGAAACTAATTTTGGCAGAACTTATAGTAATGTAACTAGTTATAAGCATACCAGTAACATAAAGAGGAGACCTAGATATAAAAATATCCTTTGGTACAACGCTCCCTTTTCTCTTTCACTTATTAGTAATATCCCTAAATTATTTTTTAGGGCTTTAGATAACAGCTTCCACCTTCACATATTTATAGCAAGATTTTTAATAAGCATACCATTAAATTCTCATATTCCACTACTTCAAACTTTTCAAAAATTATCTCAAGACATAATTCTAAAATATTAAATAACTCATATGCATCCAACAATGAGAGTCATAATAATAACACTCTAAGGCCCGACGTCAATGTAAACTCGAGGCAAAATAACATAAATATAAATACGACATCAAACGTATCTTTGGAGAATGCTTCAAATAGTAATGTAAATAAGGAAACTTTAGCACCTCCTTTAGCTAATTCCACCACTCCAGTTCCTATTATAAATAATCATGGGCCACTGGTAAATAACTCTGTTAATAATCTTAATCGTAAATGCAAATGCCCTATTAGAACTAATTGTGCTCTTAGTAATTTCTGTCTCGATAAAAACCTAATATACGAATATAAAGTGGTAACTAGTACCAATACCTATACCTACATTGGATCTACTTCTACTTCTTTTAAAACAAGACTCTATAACCATTCTTCTACATTTAAATATCCACTTAAAAGGACTAGCACTGCACTCTCAGAACTTATTTGGTCCTTAAAAGACAAAAAAAATTAATTACGAGATCTACTTGGCGTAAAATTTGTAACCTTACTCCAACGCTTCTATATCTAGGGTTTGTAATTTATGTATAGCTGAAAAATTTACCATAATCTCGAATTTCAACACTTTAATTAATAGACGTACGGACTTATTTGGTCTCTGTATTCATAAATCTTTTAAGACCTTTCATAAAGTATACAGCTAATGTCCTATAACTTATTCTACGAATAACGGTTAATTTTTTACACATATATATTTTTACACATATATCTTTTCACACATTTTTTCTCACATATTTCATTATATTCTACAATGTATTAATCCCCTTTTCTCTGCATCATTAAGCCTTTCACCTTCTTTCTCTATTGAGGTTATTTTTTTCTTTCAAACCTTCGTAGATTTTGTAAACAAACGTATATACGTTCAACAATCTGGCAGGAAGGTATACGTTGCTGACGATAGCTAATAAGCTTGAAACTAGTACAGCGTTCCTTTGTCAGTATTGAACAAACGAGCAACGATGGTTGCTAGACACTACGGCTTAATACGGGATGTTTGTTTACAAACACACCTAGCATTATAATAAATGTTCGGTGAATCCATACGGACATATATATATGTGTGCATGTATGTATATATATATACATACTACTGTGCGTCTGTATACATATATGTATGTACGTGTACATACTTATATTTAAGTAAGAGCCGTACTAAGAGTGGGAAATTAAATTTCGTTTCATTTTTTCCGTTTATCGTTTTCGGTGCACCCGGCCGATTAACCCACTCGATATGCAAATTGGGCTACTCAGCCGTTAATATGCATAAGGTAAGTATATACGTTCAACAATCTGGCAGGAAGGTATACGTTGATGACGATAGCTAATAAGCTTGAAACTAGTACAGCGTTCCTTTGTCAGTGTTGAACAAACGAGCAACGATGGTTGCTAGACACTACGGCTTAATACGGGATGTTTGTTTACAAACACACCAAGCATTATAATAAATGTTCGGTGAATCTATACGTACATATATATATGTGTGCATGTATGTATATATAAGGAGCTCTTAAGAGTCAATGGCCATCCAAAATCACCGGGAGAGATGACCCCTTAGCCTTTGTCAAGGCAGAATTCTAAGAGAAGGAAAACTCTGATATAACACCTGCAACCCTGATGGTATCCAATGATGTTGACTTATTCTTCTTTTTGGTAAATATCATCTTGGTTAAGAGAGTGGGACTGGCTTTGTGCAGTGCCTTTGCTCACTATAAAAGCTTCACGGCACAGGCATTGCTTTGTATCTGGAGATCTCTCTACACTTGTCGTCACATGGTACCAAAGGCCCAACACTATGTGTCAATAATTGTCACAGGTGTAGTGTTTGTACCAGAGTTTTCAAGTCGCTGGCTGGACTAAAAGTCACACTTGTTTAGCGCATCGGTAGGGGTTCTCCTACATGGATATAAAGTAGTGGCCGTACTCGAAAACGAGTTGGCAGCCACCATATATATACATACTACTGTGCGTCTATATACATATATGTATGTACGTGTACATACTTATATATATATATATATATATATATATATATATATATATATATATATATATATATATATATATATATATATATATATATATATATATTTCGTTTCTGAATTTGTTTAGCAAGATTCTTTATCTGAAAATGTGTGTTGAAACCGATATTGTTATACTTTGGGAGAGTCATGTTACATTCACTCCAATTTATTATAAATTAAATTATAAATTTAAAAATTTCCGGTTGTTCATATATTGTCAAAGTTCTTTCGTCACACATTATGTGACCTCTTCAGTGACTGGGGATTCTTTTCTTTTATTTTGTGCCTCTCCTTTGTTCTGTCCTACACCATCTTGTTTTTTCAAATCTCTCAGATCCCTCGGCAGCTTGTTGGAGAGTTGAGGGCCCTTGAATCCCAAGCTATTGCAATACCTGCTCCTTATTCTAGATGTGGAAGACGGGACCTTTGGCACCACACAGTGTATGTATATATATATATATACATATATTTTAAGTGTTTTCAAAAGATCTTTGATAGTTTAGTTTTCTGTGGAATATTCTAGTGCCATGATTTATTCAAAGAATATATATATATATATATATATATATATATATATATATATATATATATATATATATATATTCCTTTGAAAACACTTAAAACAAAAGAAATATTGATTGATTTGTATTTGGAATTAGTGCTAAAAAGAATTTGTTATTCTAACTTATAGAAGGGAAACAATATTGCTTATATTAAATCGCTTTCATATGTATATACATTCATACATACATACCTAGATGACTGCATACAATTATTCATGCATATGTACATAATATGCATAAATACACATGCACATGTAAATGTACACACATACCTATATGTAAGCGTACATATACGCATAAATCATACGCACATGTATATGTACACACATATATCATACGTACGCACATACACATATGCGTACATACATCTATTTATTTCATCTAAATTCTACAGTATTCTTAACTAATAATTGTTTCTACTTTAGGCACAAGGCCAGCAATTACCCAGTGCATTACTGGTACTTTATTTTATCGACCCCGTAAGGATGAAAGGCAAAGTCAACCTCGGCGGGATTTGAACTCAGACCGTAAAGGGACGTAACTATGCTGGAAAGCATGGCGTCCGACTCTCTACCGATACTGCCAATCCACCAATAACTCTGTTACAATGTTGTTATTGACCAATAGTGAATGCGAGTGGCTTTGTAGTTAAGATGCTCGTCTCACGATCATAAGATTGTGAGTTATTTTCCTGACATACACCATTTCTAAGGGCATTTTAAAACCTGGCGAAGCCTGTCTCCTCTCCAGGTCTGAATTCAATAGATTTCTACCTGAGAAAAATAGAAAGTGAGAAAGTGAGCAAGAGATATAGAGGAAGAATCGACCCCAGTACTAGATTAGTATTTATTTATCGACCTTAAATGGATGAAAGGTAAAGTTGAAAGAGATTAAAAAGGCATATCAAAACCAAAATAATGTAGAGAACCCCCGCCGCTCACACACTCACATACACACATACACACACACATGCACACACACACGCACACAAAAACCCACTCACATACAGAAGTTAAAAAGGAAAATGTGTAAGCCCTCAGATCTACAGGAATATCAAAACCAACACAATGTAGAAACACACACACACACACACGCATACGTACATACACACACACACATAGACACACATATACATACATGCACACGCACATACACACACACACATATACATGCATATATTCATACACACATGCACACACACACATATATACACACACACACACACACTCACACACTTACAAACACAAGTTAAAAAAGGAAAATGTGTATTCTCTCAGATCTACAACCAAAACAACGTGGAAAAAACACTTACATGCACACACAGACGTTAAAAACGAAAATATGTACTTCCACAGATCTACAGAGATATCAAAACCAAAACAAGTGGAAAAAATACGCACATACACACAAAATATCTCTCAATCGTTAATGAAATCAAGAATGAAAGGATACAAATGATAGCCAAAAATCAAATTGCTACTAATGCTAGATAAATATTACAAAAGAAAATATTTATCTGAATTCAAAGAATGCATTAATCAAGAGATCCGTGTTAAATTGTAAAGAATCCATTGTTGGAAAAAGTGACAACAATGCCTTGAACAAAAGAAATTGGCATTTCAACAACTGTAACAAGAGACCATATTATCGAGAACTTGGTAAATAATGGTTTCTGATTTAAACACAAGGCCATCAATTTTTGGGGAGAGGAAAGTCGATTAAATCAACCCCAATGCGTTACTGGTACTTTATTTTATCGACCTCGTAAGGATGAAAGGCAAAGCGAACTTTGGCGAGATTATAATTAAGAACGCAAAAGCACATAACTTGCAAAAGCACATAACTACATGCTGTAAAGTTTGGTAAATAATTTTCTACATTTGGCACAAGGCCAGCAATTTGATGCGAGGGGGGAAGTCACTTAAACCGAACCCAATTAAATCACGTGGCTTAATGTGTAGTATGTTTGATGGGCTTTTTAACAGTTTCCATTTAACAATTTCACTCAATGGCATGGGTTGACTTGAGTCTATGGTAAATGGCACTTGCCTAAGATGTCACGCAATGAGAATGAAGCAAGCTTATTAACCATTAAACTATTCTGCGTCTACGGAAGAGTATGGCCAGCCACGTATTTACTACGGACGGTAATGTTATAAACAACAAAAGCAGTGAAAATGAGGTTGACTTAAAATATATAAGGAAAATGTGAAATGTAGTCATTCAAATGTAAATAACTATAAGTTATTTCTACTTATGGCACGAAGCCAGCAATTTGAAAGGAAGAGAAAAGTCGATTAATTCGACCCTAGTGGGTTACCGGGACTTTATTTTATCAACCCCGTAAGGATGAAATACAAAGCTAACCTCGGCGAGATTTGAACTCTGTACGTGAAGGACCGTAACTATATGCCACAAAGCATGTTGTCCGACTCGCTACCGATACTGCCAATCCCATAACGGGCTTACAAACTCACTGAACAGAAAAAGGTGGTATCACACATGTCAGTGGGTTAATACTGTCAATCCACCGCCCTACATTATAACTATAATAATTGTTTCTACGTTTGGCTCAAGGCCAGCAAATACCCAGTGCATTACTGGTACTTTATTTTATCGACCCCGTAAGGATGAAAGGCAAAGTTAACCTCGGCGGGATTTGAACTCCGAATGGCAAGGGCCGTAACTCTATGCGTTAAAGCATGGCGTCCGACCCTCTACCGATACTGCCAATCCATCATTATAACTATAATAATTGTTTCTACTTTAGGCACAAGGCCAGCAATTACCCAGTGCATTACTGGTACTTTATTTTATCGACCCCGTAAGGATGAAAGGCAAAGTCAACCTCGGCGGGATTTAATAATGAATGATGAATACATATAATAGTTGGGAAAATCGAGTAACCCAGAGCGCCTCTGTTCACTTGTTTCTCCATTCCCGGGGTACTTTACCCAATTATCTCAAATATTATTGATTCTGATCGACTCTTGTTATCATCTTTTTCTAAAAATATAATGAAACAGAAAAGGATGCGAATTGGCAGTCGTTAGATCGTCGGGTAGAATGATTTGCAGTATTCGATCTGGCTCTCTGAGTTCAAATCCCGCCGAGGTCAACTTTTCATAATTTCGAGGTCGAAAGTACGAATCAAGTATTGGAGTCAGTTCTTCCTTTATATCTCTTTCTCACTTCTTCACTCTATTATTCCTTATCCTTCCCTGGAAGAAATCTGCTATATTCAAACTTGGAGAGAAGATGAGTTCCGCCGGGTTTTCAAATACCCCAACAAAAGCAGTATGTCAATATGGCACCACTACGACTTCATCAGACGAAGCAGAATATGAAAAGTAGCAGCAGATTAAAGTTGGTAAAACGTCGAATATAATGTTTCGTTCCGGTTGTGCAGGCTCTGAGTTCAAATCTTGCCGAGGTCAACTTCGCCTTTCATCCTTTCGAGGTCGATGAATAAAGTACCAGTCTAGTACTGAAGTCGAAGTTCTCTCTCTCTTTCTCTCTCTCTCTCTCTCTCTCTTTCTTTCTCTTTCTCTTTCTCTTCCCCCCCCCCCCCTCTCTCTCCCTGGAAGAAATCGATTGTTTTAACACCTGGATAGGGATGGGCTCTGCCAGGTACGCTCTCTATTATTGCGGTGCCTCTACGACACGATCCAGATTTCCGAGCCCAGAGAGGGGTGAATGTGTATGCTGCAAAGACATTGATTTCCAGCATCACCATAACGCTTTTATAAGCTAAGCAATTTGCACACAAATAAAAAAAAAAGCTACTGGGTACGGGGGAAAGATTTATCGATTAATGCCAATACCCTAGCACTTAAATGTTAATACAGATTGTTAACACCATAGAAGGTTGACAGGCAAATAAAAAATATCGACATTGTAGATATATATGAATGTTGAACGTAAAATAATGTTGTTAAAAATTGACACAAAATATTTTGTCTTGTGTGTTTGTGTTTTGTTGAGGAAATTGAAAGCATATTGGCTGCAATGCTATGACAGAAACCAGCAATGTTATGTAAAAATGTCTTTGCTGAAATGAAACATTTTATTGAAAATAGAACACAGGACTCGACATCGATCAAAAGGAAATTATTTCAAATCAAACAAAATAAAAATGAAATAAGGCTAATGCAAATCTCGTATTTCTATTTTCTCTACTTGATGTTATTTTTTCTCTTTACCTTTTTACATTAAATAGTAAATGCGCGTAGGTTAGTTGTTAGTGTTCGACGCATGATCGTATGGTCATGTGTTCGATTACATGAGAGGGTGATGCGTTGTGTCCTTGAGCGAGTTTGGAGGCTAAAAATTTGGTGTTACATGCCAAAAGTGACGAGAGAACTCTTTAGTTGTGTCAGGAGCGCAACCTCTCAGGTCGTGGTGATCTGTCCGACAGGCGCGCCCAGTACACTCTGTAAAGTGGTTGTTGTTAATACAATACTAACACCTTTTTTTCTTTTCCTTTTGGGGCTAGGTCTTCTCCATAATACTCCATTCTACCTTGTGAGGTATGTTTATATCTCTAAGACCACGTACGCGAGTAGCCAGTGCTGTTGTTTTTCAGATGCTGGCGTCTAAATGAGGCGATATGTGAGTAGTAGCGCTGTTTGGGGCGGACATGTGTCATTTACACATATCGTTCAGTTGCGGTTGGTTGACCGTTTACATTTGTTACAATCGTGGCTTCGTAGGCTACCGATCTTGTGTTACATTTCTGTTGTAGGGCATTCTTCTTTTTTCCTACATTAGAATCATGTGTAAAACTCTCGTGTTCGTTTTAAGTTTATTTTAAACCTCATCGATGGGCCGCATCAGTAGCTAACTTTTCCCGACTACCTGTTAAATATCTTATTATACCAATAGTGGGGGGGGGGAGTGCCTTACAACTATTAGTTGTAAGAATGTTCTACCTAGGTTGGTCTTCACTGCTAGGGAGTAGGGTGGAGTGAACCAGATGATCTTTCTATTTCTATTCTTAGGTTTCTTTTGATTGATATTATTGGCATATATGTAATTTTGTCCTTGAAAGCGCTATCCTTCAGAGCTTTATTGTAATAAGGTGTCCTTATCGAATATTTCTTTAGAGGAAGATAAAGCCGAGATCATACGACTAACTGTAGTAAGTCCGCTTCAAAAGGTGCTAGTTCTCTAAATCTAGGAGGAAATAGGCTTGACTTGATATTAAAATGGTCAGTGGTGGTGGTAGTTATTTCTCCGTCCGAGAGTAGTGCCTTCCATCTCAGTCTGGGCATCACATTTTTTCTACTTTTTATATCAACAATTTGCTGTAAGTTGGGTTGGTTGCTGTTGGTATATTCCTCGTATAATAGTCGATCTTATATAATAGTCGATCTTGTGTGGGTTTATATCCTTGTATTTTTAGAGTGCTCAACTTGCCGAGCTAAAGGATGCCAATCTTAGTGCAAAAGAGTTTACATCGATTACTGACCGTCGGATGCTCTATGCGAAGAACTGACCAAAAATAGTCTTGTTATTGTCTTCAACATATAAATGTTGCTACCTCCGGTTTCAAACGCTGCATGTATGATTGAGCTTTCGAAAAGCTATCAACGTGAGATCTCGTACGTGCAAGAGGCATAACCCTGTCTTAATTAACCGCTTGTTTTCCTAATGCAAGGGAATAACTCTGGCTAATAATATAGTTATATATACACTACATAGATTTGAATATATGTATATCCATAAATATATATATTTTTTTTTTCTCGATTCTTCTCTCCATTCTAATCCATTAGTCATTCATTCATTCACCATTCTATATCATATTTTCACCATTCTATATCATATTTTTTCTCTAAAATCATATTTTCTCTATCATCGCATTTTCTCTATCGTATTTTCTTAAACAAAACAAATCTTGTATTTTCGTTTATTGTTAAATTATGCCCAAAATACGGGGATCTTATCTTAAACCTTACATTCTCGCTAACTACCCAACATCCCTCCTTCCCGCCCCCACGCACCACCATTATTACGTGGACCAATCATAAGTCAGAGGCCCATACTATCGCTTAACTGGTTGCTGGATGGACTACGGAATTCTGGAGAGTTGAAGAGAGAAAAATCTGGACGCTCAGCGACAATGCCAAAGATAAAGACAAATTCACCTCGTGGACGAGAATGCAAGCACTCCTCCTTGTTTCGGCCGAGGATGGCTAACATAACCCCCCCCCCCCCCCGCACCCCACCGCTCCTACCCTCCAAACGCAATCCAAAACTTCAGAGTTGGTACCATGAATGTAGGCACCTTAAAGGGCCGCTCTAACGAGGTTGTAGAAATGCTTGAACGTAAGGAGGTCGATGTTTGTTGTATTCAAGAGACCAGGTGGAGGGGAGGGTCTGCTAGATTCATCGTGGGTAAAGAACGATGCTATAAGCTTTTCTGGGTGGGAAATGACAATGGGCTGGGTGGAGTAGGATCATGGTAGCAGAAAAGTGGGCAGATAATATAATAGACGTAAATAGAGTGAACGACAGAATAATTAAAATAAGACTTGTCCTCAATAAAACTACGGTGACAGTAATATCTGCGTACGCACCCCAATCCGGACTGCCCGGCGCTATAAAAGACAGATTCTATGAGACACTGATGCTCGCTACCTCCCAAATAACCGACAGTGACTATATAATTATTGCAGGCGACCTAAATGGTCACGTTGGACAACATTGTGACGGCTATGACGGAATCCATGGAGGCTATGGGTTCGGTACTAGAAATGAGGAAGGCTCCAGAATCCTGGAATTCTGTGACGCAAATAACCTAACTATCTGTAACACTAACTTCAAAAAACGAGACAATCACTTGATCACCTATAGATCTGGGGAACACACAAGCCAGGTAGATTATATCCTTACCAGAAGACGTGACAGAGTGTCTGTTATTAACACTAAATCCCTCCCCCATGAAGAATGCACCTCCCAACATAGACTGATAATTAGCGACCTCATAGTCAGGACGAGACGTACTAGACAGCAGAAGAGGACTATCCTCAGGAGAAAAATATGGAAGCTAAAGGACCCCATAGCCAGAAATAAATTTAAAAGCATATTACTTGATGCTTTCGACAGTAAGGAAGAGCAATTAGAGTCGTATAATATAGAGGAACAGTGGGAATTCCTAAAAGCAAACCTGCTGACGGCGGCAGGTAGGAGGAGAGTAAGATGGTGGTGGAACAGTAAGGTGGAGGAGTCAATTAAGGCCAAAAAGCAGTCTTGGAAAGTATGGCGGGATGGGGGGGGAGTAGAGAAGACTATCAAGTGGCCAGGAGGGAAGCTAGGAGACAAGTGTACTTCGCAAGAAGGGAAGCAGAGGAAAGAAAGTTCAAGCATGTTCTACAACGTGAGGACCAAGAACGTGAGGTGTTCAGGATTGCTAGGCAATGTGTCAAGGAAAACCGTGATATTGTCGGGGAGAAGTGTGTACTTAATGATGATGGCATACTTGCCATCACTGACGCTGATAAGAAGGTAGCTTGAAAGTGTCACTACGAAAGGCTTCTAAATGAGAAGAACAAATGGGAGAAAGACAGTCTCCCCCACATCGACCCAATAGAGGGACCAGCAGTGTTAGTCGAAGGTAGTATAATAAGTAAGGCAATCAAAGATATGAAGACGGGTAGGGCGGTTGGGCCTTCGGAAATAGTTGCTGAGATGCTGAAAGCCTCTGGAACGGTGGGACACACCATGGTCACCCGGATAGTAAACCAAGTCATACAGAATGGGGTTGTTCCGAAGGAGTGGCATAGCAGCATCATCATTAACTGTTACAAGGGTAAAGGAGATGCCCTAGATAGGTGTAACTATAGAGGCATTAAATTAATCGACCAGGTCATGAAGGTCACGGAAAAAGTAATAGCGCAACTAATCAGAGAGAGAATTGATCTAGATGAAATGCAGTTCGGGTTTGTGTCAGGCAAAAGTACCACAGACGCTCTTTTCATTGTACGACAACTACAGGAGAAGTACCTAGCTAAATGTAAACCCCTATACTTAGCTTTTGTTGACTTGGAGAAAGCCTTCGACAGAGTCCCCCGTTCCATTATCTGGTGGGCTCTTAGAAAACTAGGTGTTGACGAATGGCTTGTGAGAGCTATACAAGCCATGTATAAAGAAACAGTCAGCAAGGTTAGAATTAACAACGAATATAGTGAAGAGTTTAGCGTAAAAGTTGGTGTCCATCAGGGCTCTGTTCTTAGCCCCCTACTATTTATTATGGCCCTTCAGGCTATAACAGAGGAGTTCAAGACCGGCTGCCCATGGGAACTCCTATACGCAGATGATCTAACGCTCATAGCTGAATCAATGACCGAACTAGAGAAGAAATTCCAAACATGGAAGCACGGC
>OZ024741.1:126891305-126918805 GCA_964016885.1 Eledone cirrhosa
GAATAACGAATGGAATGTTTATATATATATATATATATATATATATATATATATATATATATATATATATATATATATATATATATATATGCATATATATATTACAATCCCAGATATGTGTTTCATGTATATTCTGATATGCATTATTAGTGATGCTGTTGACATCGTTAAAAGTACCGAGAGTCGTGTGATTATTTCATTACATTGAAACACACACACACACACACACACACACACACACACACACACACACACATTTGCACGCGGGTGTGTGTATGTGTGTGTGTATATGTGTATACATATAAATTTATATGTAAATCTACGTATACACAGACACGCACACACACATATATGTACATGTATATGTGTATATATATATATATATACGTGTGTGTGTGTGTGTTTGTGTGTGTGTGTGTGTTTGTGTGTGGAACAGGCAGTTGTATTGTCTGAGGTTCTTCCTGAACTCGTTTGCCCTAGGTTGATCAGTACTAAATAAACTGTGAAGTTCCTGCAGATTCCCCAACCTGACTTTTCCATTCATACAGCAAAAGTTAGCAGTTTCACCGTGAAAAAGCATTGCATGACAACAGACACAGATCTTATTCATCTGTCCAACATCAGCAGAGAGGTCACGTCGTTGAACTGTCCTTGCTCTATCCCTAATGGTTTGTTGGCAAAGACGTTCAGTTCTCCGAGCGTCCGATTCATGATCTCTCCTTCTTCTGTCTCTTTCCTTCTGTTCCGCCTGACGCTCAGCTCTCGGACCATCCGATTCATTATCTCTCCTGCTTGTCTCTTTCCCTCTGTTCCGCCAGACGCGCAACCCTTGCTTTATCAGTCTCATCGATCCTTCTATTCGCATGCCTGTCCCGATCTTGTTGGTGTTGACCACTATCTTGCTCACCTTCTTCGGGTCTCCTTAGCCGTGCTTTCTTTCCACTATCGATAGACCAACCAGATGTTTTCTTTCTTCCTCGTCGTGGCATTATTTAATAATAGAAAATCGTATTCACCTTAGAAAAAATTCCTATTACCTCAACAAATATTTTTTTTAAATCATCATTTAGAAATATTTCTAAATAATGAAAATATTGTCTGTTTAAACAACTCGTATTTTTTAAATCATATTCACTTAAAAAATACTTATTAATATATTAATAATTAAAATATTCTATTTAAAGAAAGCTGAAATATACTCAGTGTACAAATAATTTTTATTTTTAAAGTCATTTTCACTTAAGAATATTTTTTAAATATGCCAAGAAATATTTTTTACATCGTATTCACTTGAAAATAATTTTTTTTAAATGAAGATATTGTCTATGTAAATAAAGCTATTTGTGAAATCAAATTCACTTTAAAATATTTCTAAATAATTGAAATATTCTTTTTAACAAAAGCAAAAATATAAACACCTACTGTTTAACACCAACTGGTATTTTTCAGTGACGTTCACTTAATGCTTTTCAGATAATTAAAATATCGTCTGTTTAAAGAAATCTCGAATATAGATACTTGAACATACAAACAACTTGTAGTTTTGAAATCATATTCACTGAGAAATCACTGAAAAATCATTTTTTAATAATTATTAAAAATATTTTTCGAATGATGAAAATAGTTTATGTCTATTTACGTGAAACATGTTTTATCGCCATTTCAGGGTTATATCACTTACAGGGCTATTTTTCCATTATGTACCGTTTTGACTATTTACGAAGGTATCCTACACACACACACACACACACACACACACACACACACACACACACACACACACACACACACATGTCTCTAAGTACGTAAACACATGCACTGGCACACATACACATACAGATACACACGGTAGCAGTAAAACTGTGAAAAGAGAGAAAGAAATAACGTTATGGATAAGGGGGAGAGTTAAAATAAATAAAAGTTAAGGACGCTGTCTCTTTCCCTATCTGTCATCCCCCCTCTCTCTCTCATCTCTTTATTCTGTCTCCCATCCCCTCACTCTCTTTTTCTCTCTCACCCCTCTATGTCTCTCTTTCTCTCTCTCACCCCCTCTCTGTCTCTCTTACCTACAGAATGGACAACCAAAAAACAAATGGATTATTTCTTTCGATATTCATTATAAAATAAGATAAATTGAATTTAGTTGAATTCCTTGCTATTTTTGGAAAATTGAAAATATTGTCCATGTGCGATTTACGCCAAGCTTGTTTTATTCAGAGTATTTTCTCATTATGCAATATTTTGGCTATTTACGAAGTTTTGCAGGGTTATGTTAATTTCGGGGTATTTTCCCAGTATGGACCGTTGTGGCTATTTACGAAGGTACCTCCAAAACCCGCGACCTCGGGAATCCGGGGTCAGATTTTCGTGAAACTTGTTTTATTCAATGTGTATTCCCATTTCAGAGGCAACTTGCTTTCAAAGTATTTACCCATTATGCGCTCTTTTGGCTGTATTACATAACAGACAAGCAAGCAAGCAAGCACGCAAGATCAGAGTTTTAGTAGTATATATATATATATATATATATATATATATATATATATATATATAGTTGTTATATAGTAAGGTGCATTATTGGTTGTGTAAAATGGTCCAATAACTTTATGTTAGCAATATTAAGTTCTCCACGCTTTTGTATATCTCCAATTCCATTCAATGGAACAGCTAGATGATGTAAAACGGAGTATAAGTATCAAAATGAAAATCCGAAGGCAAGGTAAAATTCCAATCATTTAATCACGACACATGTTTCAATAAGAGATAGATCGATTGTGAAGCCATGATCGATTATCACTGATCTCATCAGGTGAAAATGAATTGTCTTCACGTTCTTGATATGAGGGAGAAAAATAACGATGTTCTCTCACAGAATTCATTCCCTCATATGAAGACACACCAGTCAGAGACACGGCGACTGCTATTAACTTCACTCTCTCTCTCTCAATATTATCTTTTCTCTTTTTTCTTCTATCTCTCTCTTTCTCTTTCTGTTCTCTTCTCTCTCCCATCTCACTATTCTATCTCCCTCACTTTCAATATATTTTTCTCTCTCAACTTTTTCTCTCTTTATCTCTCTCCCTCTCAATTTTTTATCTCTCTCCCTTTTTACATCTATTTTGTCTCTCTCCCTTTTACATCTATTTTCTTCCAACAGTTTAATTTAAATAAACCGTTGTTTTTTCAATTTTTCCGACACTCATTTGCATACTCACTCACGCTTTGTATCACCCTCAATTATCTCCACTATCCAGCGAATTTCAACCGTATTTATTTATAAAACAAATCTGTATTTTATCTGATGAAAGCGCACCATAATCTACCTTGGTTGCATTGAAATATATATAATAAAATAATTATGGTTTTATAAATATAGTTTCCATTTATTAATATATTGTATATTTATTCCACTAACTTGTTGAGTGCTTTATATCAGTTATAAAAATGTTTAAGCTTGTTGAATCCCAACAAATTAAATATAACCTCTGCATATATATATATATATATATATATATATATATATATATATATATATATATATATATATATTGAAAAGAAAACAAGGACGATTGGTTACTCCTTCATTACATTTATTGGTAGGTGACGCGCGTTTCGCCACTGATCAGCTCAAGGTTCGATCTGTATCAATCTTACCCCACTCTATAATCGGCAGCTCGACGGACCCTTTAAAATGCTAGTAGAAAATGAAGTGAACCTAAACATCGAGTGCTCACCCGAGTGAACCTGCAGTAACTCTAAGTTACACTCCCTAGGTATATATATATATATATACACACATACGCACACGCACACACACATATATATATACATATATATATATATATATATATATATATATATATATATATATATATATATATATATATATATATATATATATATATATACCATACATTTTTTGTGGATCGAGAAACTCCTAGTCTGATATGAAACCTGCGACTTCGTTTGTATCCAATGATGTAGACCAGTTTTTCTTTTTGGGTAAATGCATTCGATGTTCAGGGAGTGGGATTAGCTTGATATTTGACATTTTTTGCGATGCATGGTATTGCTGGCCATAGAGGATTAAATAGAGGATTAAAAAGCCACGTCCGTGATGTTCATGCTCAAGTATCAAGATTTGAAGGCCTTTCTTTGCTCGTATGCCATCTTTGACTTCTTTCGCCCGCAGCCCTTAAAAGCTGAAGTAGAAACTGCTGCGCTGAACAATCTCGACTCTATCTCAACGACTTCAGCTTCCTCGGGGAGTTCTCTTAATTTGGATGCAATAGTATCTGCATACCTGGTCCTGACGACCTTATTCACCAATGCTTCCCACTTGATCTTGTAGGTCACCCTGGGCCTGCCAGTTTTGTGGGTTTTTTTGGCTGTAGGTAGTCACAAGTTGCAGAAAACGAAATGGTGATCAGTTGTCAGCTCAGCCCCTCTTTTAATATGAACATCTAGCAGAGAATCGAATAGATCAGAAACAGTAAGAAAATTAATTGTTGATCTCTATCCCTGATTCTCCTTATACCATGTGTATTTATGGATATCTCTGTGCTTTCGTATTTAGATCGGGATCGCCTTTCTTCCCCTCACTCCTTTCCATTTCAGGTGCCAACATGTGAATTGAAGTCGCCCATCGGGATATATGACTCAATCATAACTACATCTAACGCTGAAGTGACTTCATCAAGGACGGATTTGTATTCGGACTCCATGTTTGGTGCATACATTTTCATCCCCACAGAGACCTATCTTTCAACCTAAGCTTTAAGAGGCTAATCCTCTCTCCTAATGGAATCCAGTCCATAACACATTCTGACAGCCGGGGGCTTGTGAGTATCCCCACTCTCACCTGTACAGCCATCTCTGGCGCCACACCTGAATAGTAGAGTTTCCATCCTCCATCTAAATCTACAGTAACGCAACTTTGTTAAGAAAAGCCCAACTATATCTAACAGGTAGCATCTATTCTCTTCCACTAGTTCCTGCTCCAATTGTCAAGGTTTGCTCCTTTCCAAACACCCTTTCTAGTCTCGGAATTAGCAATCTTTGTGCGCCCATCTAAGCCTCCTAGGACAAGTCGCAGTTCCATCGCCAGTTTTTGTGGCAGGAAATGGGAACTGCAACATTATTTTCGAATAGGTCCCTTAACATAAGGCCTGAACGCGTTCCTTGTTAACTCACCCACGGGACGATGTGATATGATTCGTTTATTACCTCTCACCACATTGCAGTTTTGGTGGTCTTATTCACGCCAATCACCAATCTGGTACTTTCTCAAACCCATGAAAACTGGGCTTTTTTAGAGGCGGCCTTTACTCTTCTCGTCATAGCTACATCACTGGGTTGTGAGAGATTTCTTGGGAGCTATAGGTTTCACCCAGTACTCCATCTCCTCTAGTAGTTTACCGCTATTTATCCGGGGTTGCTTATTCGTCCAACAGCTGCCCGCTTATATCGCAAATAACCATCATATCTGTATCACTATCCGTCACCTGCGACCCGTTCTCTAGCAGAACAGCTCTGCTGAGATATGTATGCATACGCATTATTTGTTTAATCAGAGTTCAAATCCCAGCGAGTCTAGCTTTGCCTTTCATCATTACGGGGTGGATAAAATAAAGCATCAATAATGCACTGGGGTCGTTATAACCGACTTTCCCCGTCACCCAAAATTGTTGGCCTTGTGCCTAAAGTAGAAATTATTATTTGTTTAATCAATTTGAACGCCCGTATAGAGCTAGTAAGTGTTGGTTGTTCAATGTCCTTTTTAAGAAATTAAACAAGAGAGAGACAGAAATAGAAAAAAGAAAAGAGTACAACGAGAAGCCGAAGGAAGCGTAAAGAAGAAAAAGGTGAAAAACAATGACAACTCTAAATTATCTAACATGTTTTGTTCATGAATCGTCTCGTAACCGCACACATACACACATACATACACACAAGCATACACACTCTACATCAACCGCCCACCTGAAGAATTGTATTTAAAAACATCTCGGAAATAATCTCATTCTACAGTTAAGAATCACAGAGCCGAACTCACGTTGGTTTTAATAGTATTTAAGATCCGATTGATGATATGACACACCACATGGTGTTGAAAATCATATATTTATATCCTTTAGATATGAAATGCAAGCTTGCGTTAAGCGAATAATGTATACGAATATATATATATATATATATATATATATATATATATATATATATATATATATATATATATTTATATATAAAATATAGAAATGGCTTCTACAGGATTAGAGCTGTTTCATTCGAGACAAATCATCAGGAAAGCCCAGGGCTTCCCTGATGATTTCTTTCGGCTTCTATATTAAATATTTATACTCTGCTATGTATTGAGTACCTTACTTACTGTGGTTACCCCCGAATGAACCCGGGATAAACATATACATATATATGTATATATATATATATATTTTTTCCGTGCTATTTTCAATTTCACCTTTTCTCTCTCTCTCTCTCTCTCTCTCTATATATATATATATATATATATATATATATATATATATATATATAGAGAGAGAGAGAGAGAGAGAGAGAGAGAGAGAGAGAGAGAGAGAGAGAGAGAGAGAGAGGGGGAGAAGGTGAAATTGAAAATAGCACGGAAAATATATTTAACCCTTTAGCATTCACATTACTGTATATATACTATTATATTTTCATGGTAAAGGCTTTACCTCGCATAATTATCTCACATAATATCGAATCTATGAGACTTTGAAAGTATTTATTTTGAGAACAATACCTTAACATCAGTTTGAGTGACCAGTTACAGCCAGTTTCAATAGAAAGAGGTAGAGAATTCTGGCCGGTTTGAACATTAAAGGGTTAAGGGTCTGTTTTTCTTTTTTTTCTTCCTTTCTTTGATTCGTTAAAGTGACATTATTCAAAAAATGAGAAGGACAATTCTTTTTAAAAAAAGTTTTATAATGTATATAAAGTTATACAGTATAACCGGTTTCGATGTATTAGTAAAATCCATTTTATCAAATGTTGAGTATTACAATTAAAAACAATTAATAAGAATTAAAAGTTAAAGATTTAAATTAAGTGTTGAGGTAAGATTTTTTCATCTTCCTTGTTGAGAAGGAGACTGGAAAATGAACTCTTGTGTATATATAGAGAGGTGTCAGTCATGATAGTAGCAGCAGCAGTGTTGGTAGGTGTGTTTTTTTCACATAGAACAAAATTGTTTTTAGGGACAAGGAAAATATTCTTTAAATATGTGTGTGTATCTCAATTGTGTTAATGGACTGGTCAAGAGTTCAGGTGGGCCACGGGAGGAATTGTAAGATAGAGACAAATTCTATGGGATTAGCAACAGTAGGGTTGAAATTCTATTTTTGGAATATGGTTTTAGAGAGTGTGTGTGCGTGTGAGAGCGTATATATAAAAAAAATATACACGTGTGTGTGTGTGTGCGTGTGTGTGGAGGGATGTTGTGTGTGTGTTTGCGCGTGTGTGTGGAGGGATATTGTGTGTGTGTGTGTGCGTTATCCTGACTGTCACAGGTCTCTTTGTGGTGCGAAATTAAAAAAGACAGAGCAAAGTATCAGTGGTGGCTTTCAATCAGCAATTTTTGGAAAATATGTGTATGAGCATTTTTTTCTCTTATTTCGTGGTGTGTGTGAGAGAGAGAGTGAGTGTCTGTGTGTGTGTGTGGGGGGGGGGGGGGGTAGAGAATCTAATGGGAGTGATTATATATTTAATTTTGGTTTAAATTTGTTAATAAATAGTTTTTCTTTGTTTATTCTTTGTTGTTGAGTGAAAGAATCGGGGCACTTGTAAAGCGGGGAGATTTTAAAGTTGGGTAGAGTCTGCAATGTGGCTACTTAAGGGGATCTTTCTTGTGTTTAAGTCTCGGATTTATTGGCGATGGATGGTCATTCTTTTGCGTAATGACACACCCACCTGTAGTTATGTCGACAGCCACCGCATGTGATTACGTAGATCAGGTTCTCTGAGTTACAAGTGAAGTTGTTTTTCACTGTGAAAGTTTGGCCATCTCTAACGTGAATATTTGTCCTTCAATTAAGTACAGGCATGTGACACAGGTTATTCTTTCGCATTTTGTTACCGTAAGGCTGGAGATTGGTTTGTCGATCTTTGTTCCCGTGAGAATGTGTTTTGGTGATTTGGGTTGCCTTTTACTTTTGTTGATCTTGTGTTTCTAGGATTTTTTTCATTTTTTCATCCTACTAAAGTCTTCTACTGTAGCTGGTTGTATTTGGTTTGTGTTGAGTGGGGTTTTGTCTGTGGTTTGTGTGTGTTGGGGTTGGTAGTATGAATGTTTCTGTGGGGTTCTTGTTTTGTTTAATTTCTTTATAAAGTGGTTATTTGCGTGATGTGTTGTTTTGAAATCCACTTCATATTTAAGGAACCAATTTTCAGATTTTTAATGAAATCGTTTAGTGAAATTAGTTCTGCATTCTCGCAGTCGTTTCCAGGATTTAATCTAATCTTGTAGGGCTGGTCTTCAATGCGTTTAGCACATTCTATTTCCATTTGTTGGTAAACATCCTGGTATTTTTGTTCATTGCAGATGGCTCTTAATTTTAAGAGTTCTATTTCCATATTCATTTTGTTGAGTGACATTTGTTCTCGTAGTTTCCTTTGTTGTTGAGGTTCATTAGTTATGGGTTTTATTTGGATTTTACGGGGTAAAATTAGTGGTGTAGAGTTCTATCTTTCATAAATACCAGCTTTGTTCATATTTTTCACCATATTCCAAAAAGTGAAATTTCTTGAATATATATATATATATATATATATATATGTGTGTGTGTGTGTGTGTGTGTGTGTGTAAATATATACAGTAGTATGGACGTAAACAAGAGAAGAAACCCTTCATCAGCTGTTAACTGTGATCATAGATGTTTCGGCGCTTAAAACAAGACATCGAAATCGATCAGCAGCGTGCCCAAGGCCATTTATCAATCAAAAGGCCATGAGGGTAAGATAAGAAAAAAATAGTAAAGCGAGAGGAAGAAAGAGGAAAAACGAAGTAAACAAACCGAATGGAGGGGGCACCTAGGACAATGGCACGTGCAAGTGAATAACTGAGGAGAAAATAGAATAAGTTACAACGAACCGATTAGACTTAAGTCTAACTGCGGAGCGGTGTTTTTCCGTGCGATCTCAGCAAAGTGACTGTAGAGAGGAAGCGAAAGACGGAGAAACCGGAAGTGAGAGGGGGAGGGGAAAGGGAGATAATCCAAAAGGGTTTTACGTCATGTGTAAAACACGGGGGAAAACGAGCAGATAGATAGAGAGAGAGACAGAGAGAGTGAGAAAGGGGAGAGAGAGAAGGAGAGAGTCGATATGAAAGCATGGTGGGACTACAAATCGAGCAAAACAGGTAAATACAAGAAACGTAGCGAGTTGGGTGGTTATTGTAAACAAAGTGTAAGATAGTAATATGGACGTAAACAAGAGAAGAAACCCTTCATAAGCTGTTAACTGTGATCTCCGCAGTTATTTGACCAACAAGACTTAGTCTAATCGGTTCGTTGTAACTTATTCTATTTTCTCCTCGATTACTCACTTGCATGTGCCGTTGTCCTCTGCCCCCCCCCCCCCCCCCCCCACCTTCCATTCGGCTTGTTTACTTCATTTTTCCTCTTTCCTTTTTCCTCTTTCTTCCTCTCTCTTCACTATTTTTTCTTTTCTTTCCTTCGTGGTCTTTTGATCGATAAAAGACTTTGGGTGCGCTGCTGATCGATTTCGATGTCCTGTTTTAAGCGCCGAAACATCTATGATCACAGTTAACAGCTGATGAAGGGTTTCTTCTCTTGTTTACGTCCATATTACTATCTTACACTTTGTTTACAGTAACCACACAGCCGGCTACGTTTCTTATATATATATATATATATATATATATATATATATATATATATATACATATATTTAAAAGAATAGAGGTGTAACACACGTGTTATGATATATTGGTAAAAGGAAAAGAAAATGCTGACAAATTGTTTCAGTGAAAAATAGTTTAATTAGGAATAAGTAAAAATTAGTAGTAAGTATTGGTTAGTATTCAGTTTTGGTTTTAAGTTTTTACCGGTTGCACATTTCTAATGCTTTTCAAAAATAATTTTGAGATAGAGTGCCCGTGATGTTTGCTCTAATCTGATTAGTTTTGGAAATTCTACCTGTTTTATGTGAAAAAAGTGGCTCCAGATGTATTAAAATAAGTTTCGCGCCAATTCGTGTTGCAAAAATTCTTGTGGTCAAAACAATTTTGATTGGTCGGTAGAGGACATGTGAATGTTAAAAATTGATTTTGCGCCAAATGTAGGTTTGTCTCGGTTGATTGAGAAGTCACTGAAAAATAAGTCTTTCAAGACAAATATGTGTGTGTGTAGTAGTAGTAAAGAGGTTCATTGTTGTGATAATGGTCAGTAGGGATGTGTGTGTGAATTGCAGTCATATTGACAGGTCAACAGTTCAGGTGCCTATTAAGACAAGTGTGTAGTGTGTGTGTGTGTGTGTAGCAGAGTAATTCGTAGTAGAGGGATCGGTCAGTAGAAATGTGTCTGTATGTGTGTGGGCGATATTTTAACATGTTAAAAGATATTTCTCAGCTCTTGTCTTATACGGAGAAGTGTGTGTGTGTGTGTGTGTGTGTGTGTGTGTGTGTGTGTGTGTGTGTGTATCTCTCTTTGTGTGTTAGTGTACGCGTGTGTATGTGTGTGTATATATGTGTGTGTGTATATGTGTGTGTGTGGGGGGACCAGTATTTTTGTGATACTGGTAAAAATGGTGTACATTATTCGATATTTTCAGTAAAAACGATTCTCTCAATAGAACATCAAAAATCTTAATAATAAAAATAATAAAAATAATAAAAATAATAAAAATAATAAAAATAATAAAAATAATAAAACTTAAAACCAAAACTGAATACTAACCAATACTTACTACTAATTTTTACTTATTCCTAATTAAACTATTTTTCACTGGGAACAATTTGTCAGCATTTTCTTTTCCTTTTACCAATATATATATCCTAAACGGACGTTAGTCCCTTTAGTAATATTGTTGTGGTCGTGTTTTCGTTGGCAATCGTCTGTTTACGACAGTACAGCGCGGCTCTACTTTATTTAACTGAGATAAAACTTATATGAGCATGAACAGTAGATCATTACGCATCTTTTGGCTTAAAAATCTACAATTTGGTCCATCGGGAAAAAGTTTATAATCAAAGTTTGCTGATAAATCTTGTGTTCAAGTGAGTGAGTAGTAAGCGTGACGCTAGGGGAGGTAATCCAGAAATGACGTAGCTTTGTCATTAAGCCAGTTGCCTCAACTAGATTGCAATTATACTCAAAAGAACTTTAAAATGTCAATCACTTGTCAGTAATTCACTATGATCATTTAATTATTAGATAGTTGTTGCTTGCATTGCCTTAAAAAATAGTAGACCAGATAGAAAAATGCGTACAGCAAAAAAAAGTAATATTGTTGGAATATAAACCTTTAAAAATACAGGACAAGAAACTAAAATAAAACTTTAAAAGAAGAGGACAAGAAACTAAGATAAAACTTTAAAGAATTGGACAAGAAATAAAAAATGTTACAATAATATTAGTGGCAAAATTTTTTTATTCGTTTCCTGTGCTATGCCCCAGTATCTTCTTGATTAGTGCATAATAATTGTCATTATCTCATTGTGCGTTGCCCCTGAGCGGTTGGTTCTGGTTGGGGTTGGTTGGCTGAGCAGTTCTGCTCCGTCAGAATGACCATTGCAAGAAGAATTGGCCGATGCAGCTGCAGGTCTCCTCCAAGAATGCACTTCTGGTCCCGCAACACCAGACAAAGATGGAGAAGACGACCGGGACAAGATGTCGACTCTGACCACCGACTACGGAACCTCCCTCAACCACCAGTCCTCCCTCCCTCTGTCCCGTCATCCCTCCAGTCCTCCTGCTTCCCCTTCCTGTACCAGAAAGCTGTGGCACGCATTCATCTGGACTGCCGGACTTGAACTCAAGGAGAAGATGGACGGGTTGGTCAAGATCAAGGATGAGCGGGTCGACAAGACCGTCCGCTGCTGCTCAAGATCTGTGTTCATGGGCGCATGGGTCCATTCACATTATGCATGACACATGAGGCGTGTCGCCGAATGATGAAATAGGGGTATGGTTATGGCCCAATTGGTATTCAAACCAGGATCAAATGATCCCCCCGGTCTGACGACAACCTCTGAATGTGGAACCCAGAGCCTATGAATGTGGAACTCGATTTTTTACAAATAAAAATTTTGCCACTAATATTATTGTAAAATTTTTTATTTCTTGTCCAATTCTTTAAAGTTTTATCTTAGTTTCTTGTCCTATTCTTTTAAAGTTTTATCTTAGTTTCTTGTCCTATTCTTTTAAAGTTTTATTTTAGTTTCTTGTCCTGTATTTTTAAAGGTTTATATTCCAACAATATTATTTTTTTTGCTGTACGCATTTTTCTATCTGGTATATATATATATATACTGTGAGAATTGTCAAGTTCTGAGAAAATATGTGTGACAGTTCGAATGGACCTTCGTCGATTTCGATGACATGTGTTTTAATAGTTCAATCAACTGAACACCCTACTCGTGAAATTAACATGCAAGTGGCTAAGCATTCCACAGGAACGTACATCTTTAATATAACTCACAGAAAGGTTCATCGTAACAGTGTTTGACAAGGCTAGACTTTTGAAATACAATCGATCTGACGAACATTGAAGCAATATTACTCACAAGGCATAGGTCAACCTAAGGCTTTGGTAAATTATATTTTCCAAAGAGACCATGCATAGAGATAGGACCCGGAACTTAATGATTGCGAATCGAACCTCTTAACCATTCGACCATGCTGCATAACCTGTGAGGGTTGATCTGAACGTTGTATCGTGTTTTTTATCCCTATTTATTGTAGGCGGTGAATTGGCAGTCATTAAAGCGTCGGACTAAATGTTTTGCAGCGTCTATTCTGGCTCCCTGTGCTCTGATTTCAAATCCTTCCGAGATCAACTTTGCCTTTAATTCTTTCTGGGTCGATAAATAAAGTACCAGAGAAAGAGAGCGGCGGATTGGCAAAATTGGTAAATTACTGGCTTTGCGCCTAAAGTAGAAACCATATTTACCCTATTCTTACTCGTACATTTATCTTAAAATGAAAAGTAACAATGCAAATCGTTCGGTAAGATCCAACACCTCATTCGCCTAACTCGTCAAATCGGGCCAAGGAAACAATATTTCTCTAGGTCTTCACTATATTCTGCAAACGCTGTATGACAGTATATGAAACTTTTATCGTTATTGATATCACTATCTTCTGCAAATATTAACATTTATAAAACATACACATGGTTTATTTTCCACATGACTGCCGCTAAATATTTGTTAATGTAATTTACCTTCGAGAGAGTATAGGAAAAAGAAATATTTCAATTTAAATGTTCTTTCACTATTGTGACAGAGCATGAATGTTGCTACACAAAAGATGTTTATTTAGTTACACAATGTTACGTCTTACATATTCCAAGTCTTCATAATGTATCATGTATGAAATAAGTTTGATATACCAACGAACTGGCGGTGCATTGGCACAGTCCTTTGAGTCTAGAACAAAATGCTTTCCGATATTCGTTTTGGCTCTCTGCACTCTGAATTCAAATCCCAGTCAATTTTGATGTTCATCCTTTCGAGGAGGACTATAAAATAAAGTACCAATTTAAGCCAGTGGATTGGAGGAATTGTTAGAGTGTCGGGTAAGATATTTTGCAGTGTTTATTTTTTTCAGTCATTTGGCGTTCAAAGTCCCTGGGTGGGAGATTTAATCCGCCACCTCAGTCACAGGCACTCACATACGCCAACGACACCTTATACAAAATTGCGGCTATTTTATGGGTTTTTAACTCTAGAAGCTGTAGTGACATCATAATGACATACGGTGTGCCATAAGCATGTAAACCTGGTGGAGTCCACCTTCTACATGTCATAACATAGCTAATTTCCTCCATGGAAGAAGGCAGTAGAGAGTGAAGTGGGGAATAATTGAACTAGTATTTATTTATCGACTTCGAAATAATGCACAGCAAAGTCACAGCGCAGAGAGATGAAACAAATACTGTATTCAATCTGACGTTCTAATGGCTCTGCCAATTCGCTGCCTCGCAGATTTACCATAATATTAACATAAGTTAATATAAATATGGGCCCATTTCAAATTATTCTTTTTCGTGATTTGTTTTCATGATCCTAACAAACTTCTGATTAGTTTGAGATTTTCAGTAAATAAATATCTCGAGTTCGCATATTAAGATATGATGTGACACCGTTAGTCACAAGGTTGGCCCTCTGAATTACAAGTACAGTCCATTTGATGGGCTTCCAAAATTGATTTCTATTTGCCCAGTTTTACTCACAAGACATGGGACGATCCGAAGCTTTGGCATATGACACTTTCTATGCGATCAAACCCGATCTAATGACTGCGAAGCGAACTTCTTCACGATTCGGGTATGTTGCTTTTCCAAGTTGCTACACAGGGGCTTAAATTTTGCCACGTTCATTTATTTAACGATAAAGGAAATAAAAACGTTGTTTTCTTCATCATCCGAAAAATAAAAGAAGCATAAAGATTTTTACAGCAATATTTATATTATCATTATTCTCCATCGTAAATCAATTGCTATGAAAGTATTGCTGTATTTTCTGTGATATTATTTTGAAATTTTGCCACATTATAAAAAACTGTCAACTGAAATATATCAGGTGATTACAACAGTAAAGTTGAAGAAAATATGACTCACAAAAATGTTTAATATGTTTAATCAACAGAAATATTTATGTTTTACACATTAGAAAGCCTGTAAATGTGTCAGTTCGGTTTCTCAAGCGATCGGCGTGATATCTCCTTGGGTAATACACTATTTCACGTTTCTGCTGTACAGAAATTTGGAAAAAAAGGTGCTGTATCTGATTTCAAAGTGTCAGATTTGTCACACCCACTATGTCACGCTGAATCTCCCCGAGAACTACGTTAAATGTACACGTGAATGTGGAACACACAGCCACTTGTAAATTAATTTAATGGGAATGCTGTTCCGTTGTTCAAACAACTGGAGCACTATTCATCGGAACCGACTGAAGTCCATTATGTATTAGAGAGTATATAAATTTCCTCACCCCTAATTTCATTACTTACTAAATTATATTTCCTTTTAATATTCAACAAGTACGATTATTTGACAGAGTCGTTGGAACGTCGATATACTTTACGGTATTCGTTCAATGTTGCCTTTTATGTTTACGAGATCGATATATAAGGTATTAGTATATTACTAAGCTTCATTCAGCTTTTATATCCCTTTCTATCTCCGTCTCTCCTTCTCTGGAAGAAATCGGTGACACTGCCCCTCTCCCCAACCCCAACCGGACTGGTTAATTAACAGTAGGCTACTAGCGCGTAACATTAGATTTAATTTTAAACATTTGCAGCTTTGTTTTATTGCAGTATTTCCAGCTTCGTAATATGTTTCTAGGGAATTATTGCCTACATCAGCAAAACGGATAATCCAGCCTGCGTGTTGAACCAAAGGTGCGGGGCAATCGATTTTGTACCTGTATTATATGATATGTCGTTGATAATTTGCAGAGGGCTTTTCTTATAAACAGCAATCAACTTACCAATACAACCCCACATGCTAATTACAGTCGAAGTACTGCCAAAGATGGTACTACGAACCTACAGGATGCCCTCTACATGGTCACTATCCTGTTAGAAATAGCAGTCAGATCAGATTAAACCTCAAATCACACTTTGTTGTAGTTGTATTGCATGCGGTTCCAAGGATGTGTGTTCCAATTGTTCGAACAATGAAACAGGTTGCTCATGAAATTAATGATTTCAAGTGACTGAGCATTCCACAGACACGTGGGTCTCATACATAATTCTCGGGAAGATTTAGCGTAACAAAGTATGCAACAAGCCTGGACCTTTGAATTACAGGTACAACTCATGTTTGCCAGCTGATTGAACTGGAACAATGTATATAAAGTGTCTTATTCAAACACACGACCTGACGTATGGAATTAAACAATTATGAGCCGAACAGCAGGAATAATGCTAGAACTTTATAGTTACGAATCGAAATCCTTAACCACACATCCATGACTGTGCCTTATATTTTATATATTTCTTTATTTAGTGAATAAACTTAACACAGGAAATCTGTGTGTCATACAAATGTTTTGTAAGTCCCAGCAGACAAAACGGGAAATAATTTACTCCGGAAAATGGCAAGGAAGAAACACTGAAAAAATGTATTCCCCTCGCGAAGCTCTTTCAGATGGCCATCTCCAGCCCTCTCAATGTGGTGAATAGAGAGGTGGTTCTTGGGGGATGGGGCGTCAAAACATCTAATGATTGAACTAATGTAGGAAAATAGGAAAGTATTTTAATGATTTATATGTTCAAGAAATATAATATTGTTAATTGCGGTTTCCTTCTCGGGAGACTTTTAAATTGATCTCCACAGATTTTCATAATTTCATATCCAGACTAAATAATCTACACCTGAGGCTTAATAATAACACATTGAATTTTTCTCTTTAAATAGTTCTTAAAATGTTATTCTCCTATTTTTGCTATATTGTAAAGGTGCGTGGCTTCCTGAGAATGGTCGTCAGTTCGAGTCCCAGCAGCGCCGTATGTCTTTGAGCAAAACATTTTATTTTACATTGCTCCAGTTCATTCCACTGAATAAAATGATTTGTATTTATATTTCAAAGACCCACTTATATGTTAATTTCGTGGACATGTAGTTTCGTTGATCGAAAAACTGGAACACGCATCGTCGAAACAGATGTAGGCCCATTCCAAATGTAATTTTTCTTTAATATATAAAATATTTCATTCATCAAAAAAGCATGAAATTGGAAAATAGTTGGCTCCAAAAGAACGAAATTGTATGAAAATGAAGCTTTTTAGTGATAATTCTCCAAACTACTGGATATGAAAGTCACCTATAATTAAACGTATTAGGCCTCCGTCGGTTTCGACGACGACTGTTCCTGTTGATGCAATCAACAGAACAGACTGGTCGTAAAATTAATTTGCAAATCACTTAACATTCCAGAGACGTGTGCACCCTTAAGGTAGTTCTCGGGGGAATCGATCAACTATGATACAGTGTGTGATAAGACTGGCCTTTGAGTTACAGGTACAACTCATTCTTACCAGCTGAATGAACTGGAGCAACATGAAATAGAATGTCTTGAAAACAAAATAGCAATTTTTCTTCTATTCCTAAGGGACATGTTCACATAACTTAAAATACATTGCAGGTTTCTTTATTTTTACCCTACAGGACATAACTGTTCATTTTGAATGACATAACTGTTAATTCTCTTGGGCAGAATAAAAATTATATTGAATTAATGTCATACCAATTTTCCTGTATAGAGCAACAAGATGGAGGTTGGTAGGGAACATTTGGGAGAATACGTTTCGCCGTCCATTATGTTCAACTCACATCGCTGTTAATTACGAATGTTACTTCGCCTAATTATTTTATTCTTTTGCTGGTTTCAATCATCTGACTGTAGTCAAGCTGAGGCACCGCCTTAATTTAGCCCATCATACCGATTCCACAACTTGTTTTAACGATCCCTTTTTTTTTCATAAAACCGCTAATGTTACGAACCATAAGCACACACCTAATATATATATATATATATATATATATATATATATATATATATATATATATATAAAATCAAGGTTTAGCAAATAGAGAAAAAGTTTTAAAATAAATTAAAAAAAGTTCGCTGTACTTACTATATGTACCCTTACCGCGCGGTTTCAAATCCCCAAATAAATGGATAATCCAGGTGGGCATCCATTGATAGGTCCATCAGAAGGTTCTTCTCGCTCGGAGAATATATAGATAGGTGGTTCTTGGGGGATGGGGTGTCAAAACATCTAATGATTGAACTAATGTAAGAAAATAGGAAAGTATTTTAATGATATATGTGTTATATATATATATATATATATATATATATATATAACATACAACATAAATTGTAAGGACGACTGCAAGGACTATGAATTGGTACTATAACTGTCATCATAACCTTAAGGAAAAAGATCTTAAACTCCATATTTTTGGATTATATGGTTTTTTTTGTATCTGTTCGAACTGTACAATTCTATACATAATGTTTCTGTACTTTATACCTATAGCCAATACATTCTTCTGCGTGAACATTATGACTAACATTACAAAGCTTTTTGCCTAAAACCAATATATCTTATAATATTTATTAATGTTTAATACCTACCTGTATGCTCTTACTACACAATTTTCTTACATATTGCATGTACTCTACCGTTATTAATATTCTTGATATGGTATTCTTGCTATAATATTTTTGTTATGATTTTTTGTTATAAGTAATATTTTATTATAATATTATTTTGCTCTTGCCCTTTAATATATTGCAATTAACACTTATAATTATTCTCTCACATATAATGTATCCTGTTAAATGTTCTAATGATTAGGAATATATTTGTTTTAACCTTTTATATGCTCCGATGAATCCAGACCTGTATCTGGATGAAGCGATCGTAAGTAATTAAATGCCTTAAACACAATTTGATTGTTATTTATGTTGTATTTCTGCTCTGTAGTATATAAGATATTTTACATTGAGCTACTTATCTTACTGGTAATCGGGTAATATACAATATTACCCTTATCTTATTTCTATTTCTATATATAAGTATAACTATATATATACACACACACACACACACACACACACACACACACACACACACACACACACACACACACATATATATATATATATATATATATATATATATATATATATATATATATATATATATATATATATATATATATATATAAATATTAAGGTTTACATATACATAAAGTCATAGATATATATGTTGCAACCTGTCACGTTGTGGCTCTATGAAGAATTAATAAATTAAATAATCAGAGCAATATATCATAATTCATGTCCTTAGAATTATTAGATAAAATATATACCATTTCCTCTCCCAATTAGCATAATTAACCATATAAAAAATCAATTAGACCAAGCTATAAGAATAAAGGCTCTTATGAAGAAATTTCCGACAAATAACCGAAAGCGGCCTCTTCGCGGTGGCCCCAAAAGAGTATTTATCCAACATTTCAACAGCATGTAGAAACTGACTAAATATACCATCAACCATACACAATTAGGTGTAAATTCAAACTTAGAAGAAATGTGTACATACCGTAATTATATCTCTGCCATGATTTCATCCGTATTTTTAGACATCCAATTAATAGGATATGTCCGGAGTATCGGATTCATCAGGAGACAAACTCAAAATTAGACATTTATTCTTATAGCTTGGTCTAATTGATTTTTTATATGGTTAATTATGCTAATTGGGAGAGGAAATGGTATATATTTTATCTAATAATTCTAAGGACATGATTTATGATATATATATATATATATATATATATATATATATACAAAGGTTTATGCAGTAACAAAGGCTTCTACAGTATCTCTCTTCTTCACTCACAAGGCACTCGACAACATGAGGCAGAAGACACTTGCCAAAGGCGCCTCTTAGAATCACATTGTTGTGGAGTGAACTCCTTAACAACATAGACATGCCTTCACTTATATATATAACATTACTAGATATCAATTTTTAAAATTTATTTTGGATTAGTTGACGTGAAGGAAATGAAAAGTCAGTTTACATTAACTATAAAAATAACATTACAATACAAAACGTGATTTTATGTGTAAAGAGGTTGTTATTAATTTTCAATGACAACTGAAAACAGCTGGAATTTATCGTTTACTATTATTCAGTGATAAAGGAATTTGTTTCTTAAATGATTATTTTGATCATATGCGGTTTTATAAATAAAAAATATATGGATTGTTATGTATTATCTTAAATTTCATTGAGCTAACATGAGCTAACAATGTTTCACACGACCAATCTATGTTGTCGTCCTGACTTGTTGTATGGCAATCTCTGGTGCACTAGGTTGAATGTCTGTGGCCTTACATCAACCGAAATCGTGTTGATCCCCAGCAGACACCTGATGGTATAGGGATGCCCTTATTTTCCAGGGCGTGTTCTCGTGGTGTGTGTTCAGATTTTTATATATATCATTTCCATTAGACAACGGAGGTTTGACTTTGAGATATATATATAAGTTTATCCCAGGTTCAATTGGCGGAAACCACAGTAAGTAAAATATATATATATATATATATATATATATATATATATATATATATTTATTAAAATAACAGATTAAAGTTTAAGCAAAGAATCGCTGCTTTCACCCTTAACGGGATCTTCTGAAACTAACAAAGTCAATCTGTAAACGCAGAGGTGGATATTTCAAAAAACGTTGCAACCGGAGGAAGACAGGAAGACGATACTTTGGTTCGTGGAAAAGTTCGCTGGCAAAGAACGGGAAAAAACGAATAAGATACGTCATTAATAGGAGCGGTGAAAAACAATTACACGCAAAGACAGAACCATGTTTATGGTATAAAAGAGGTCGTAGACTAATGTTCTCTTAGGTGGTTCATAGAGACGTTCTCTGGCAATGAATGAAAAAAACGAAGATAATACGTCATATGTCGACCGTGGAGAACAATAGCACGCAAAGAAAAACCACGTAAATGGTATAGCAGAAGTCGTAGACTAAAATTCTAACTAGGAGACCGAATGAATCTCCGCTACAGAGTTAAGAACAAAGTAAATAAATACAATACAGAAGTAATAGAAATAAATAAATACATACACGCAAACAAATACGTACATACACAAGCATACGCAAAACACTTACCATAGGTATACAAAACCACGCATATATAAATATATGTGTGTGTGTATGCGTGTTTACAAATAAATAAATAAATAATTATATAAACGTATATAAATAAATAAATACGTAAATAACAAGCGCACACACATACCTACATGTAAATACACGAATGTTCGGAGATGTAAGTCAACCAAAACATGAAGTACACATATACACACACCCTACATACGTACGAACCTGCATACTCACACAGACGCAAAACTCCCGTATACACATAGCCAAACCATATGTACCAGAATAAAAAAATAAAAAAAGTTTATACGCCATAACATAAACAATCAAATATACGTACGAGAAGGTATACTTACCTTCACGAAACATACGGGTAATATATACTTACCTATGCAAATAAGTAATGGTATAAACAAAACATATACTTAGCTCCCACATCAAGACGTAAAATATCCACGTATAGATCGTACTATCCATTAGGGTATAACGTGGGGCTGTAATACAGGAAAGTTTTGTGCAATTTATGTTTACAAGCCGAAATTGCCTCAAACTTTTTGTTTAAGATGTGGTCTGTGGCGTAGAGTAATTTCCAGGGCCTCAGCGGCGCAGAGGTCACAAGGTCTTTTATTTCCGTTATACGATCTAGCGTTAGCTAGGATCTCCCAATGTAACATATATTGGGTGTGGTTGTCTTTTAGACTCCAGATATAAGCTGAAAGTGGCGTCATATTCCTTCTTCGAGGGTAACGAAAAGAATGGGTATGCGTGTAAAGACGCTGCTTGAATCTATTGGCGGTTAACCCTATGTAGGCCCTACGGGACGTGGGTGTTACAACCTTACATTTGTAGACAATGTTACTAGAGAGACATTTCCCGGATAGGGGGCAATCAACCCGATTCCTACAATTACAGTTAGTACTAACTACAGGTTGCACGTGTTCCTACGGCTAGGTAGTTTAGCTAAATTTGAAGCTGTGATGTTATGTGCAAGGTTAGGAGTCGTAGAGTAAGAAATTTTAATAGTATTTCTATTAAAAATTTTACTATGTTTATGTGTAGGGGGGAAAATGCTTCGTAATAAGGGAAAGAAAGATCTTAGCTAATGGTGTGGCCACCTCCATATTATATGGTGGGTTATACCAACAAATGCGACGGGATCTATTTCTTCTAGGTCTATTTTCGTACTCTGTATATGCTACCTTATCGACAAATCCACTTCCAGCAAGAGCTTCATTGTAATAAGTGGAATGGTCGTTGAAAATACGCTCGTTGGTGGAAAGACGTGAAAGCCTCAACGAAACGTTTCTTACCAGGTTCTTGGTTATGCTGGCAGGATGGTTGGAATGGTTACTTATGTAATTAAGCGTATCATTCGGCTTTCTATACGGGTAATACAACCCATTCAATAAATTGAGGGTAACGTCAAGGTAATTAACGACCGAGAAATTGGCCTCAACCTGTATAGAGAGGTTGAAGCCTTTAAAGAAGGCTGTGAGTTCTTTTCTGAACCTGTCGCAAGCACGAGGTCCGCACTTAGTCATGGTCAAAAGACCATCGTCACGGTACAAACCACCGCCCGCGTTGGGGAATTCGTCCTTGATAGAGAAAAGAAGGAAAAGGCCGATAAGATCAGTAACCTCCGCAGAATCACTAGCGCCCATGCTCACGTCGAATGGGGTGCTATTGGATTTTTTAATCCAAATAGAGTCGTCGAAATTAATCACCGACTTTCGGGCATTGAGGATGACATCAACCTCGAAATCCTTAACCACTGTGAGTGTTTTAGTGAAATTGATAGCTCTAAGGAGAAGTGGTAAAGTGATGGAGGAGTATTAATTGTTGATGTCGAATTGGATAAAACGGCAATGTTCCTTGTTACATATGCCGTTGAACCAATCAATCACCGCGAAAGAATTGTTCCACAGTGCAAGAGGGGCCAAACTTCTAATTTCCGGTATAATTCTATCAAGAATCCTTTTATTAAGTCTACCTAAATCGGGCTTCGTAGGGTTAATAAGCCGAATAGAGGGGTTGTTCGGAAAATTGGATTTGTGATCCTTAAGGGTAAAGTGGGGAGAAATAGGGTCCAGAGGTTCGGTCCGGTCCAGGATGTTGAGATCAGATGTGATTTTAAACCCAGCATCGTTGCTTTCATTGATGACGCACCGATTAGTTTTACGGTAATCCTTAGTTACAGCATTATGTAGTAGTTGATGGTAAGTACTGCGCTCCACTTGGTATAGGTTGCAAGTTTTGTCGGAATGGACGCGCACGGCATTAGAATCCTTAATAGAACGAATTCTATTCTTCAGGTCTTGCTGGAAGGAATTGCTCCTATTCCGAAATTTGATACTCCGAATGAGTTCCAAGACATTATTTTCGAAGGGTAGCAATGCTGGGTTACACGGGGGGTTATTATAGGTTTTAAATCCAAATTTATCCTGTTTGGTGTCTGCTTTTCGCGGGTTATCGAAATAAAAGGCACGCCAACGCAACCTTTTAATGAACGCGTCTGTTTTCTGTATCAGGAGTTTTAGGTATGTTTTCCTGCTTGGTACGGGTATGTTCTTTGTAGAAATATTCAGATGTTGTTTCTGCATGATGAATATAAGTCAGTAGAGTGCTCAACCGAGGGAGCCAAATATTAATAATAATAAATTTCAAGACTAAAATCCAAAGAGGGCTCGATAAGGATAAATATATATCAAATATATAAGAACTGTAGAGCAAATATTTATTGAAATAACAGATTAAAATTTAAGCAAAGAATCGCTGCTTTCACCCTTAACGGGATCTTCTGAAACTAACAAAGTCAATCTGTAAACGCAGAGGTGGATATTTAAAAAAACGTTGCAACCGGAGGAAGACATGAAGACGATACTTTGGTTCGTGGAAACGTTCGCTGGCAAAGAACGGGAAAAAACGAATAAGATACGTCATTAATAGGAGCGATGAAAAACAATTACGCGCAAAGACAGAACCACGTTTATGGTATAAAAGAGGTCGTAGACTAATGTTCTCTTAGGTTCTTATATATTTGATATATACTTGATATATATTTATCCTTATCGAGCCCTCTACGTCCTCATCAGATAAAATAAGATGATGCATGACATACCCTGACATAGTAGATGGTTAAGATTCAGTCATGGTAGTGAGTAATATATATTAGTGAGTAATATGGTAGTGAATAATATATATTACTCACTACCATGACTGAATCTTAACCATCAACTATGTCAGGGTATCTCATGCATCATTTTATTTTATCTGATGAGGACGTACTGTTGAAGTTAACTCAGTACCTCTGAAATATGTATAATAAAATATACTTGATCACAAGAATATCTATTTTGTTAATATTTTGAATTAATATTAATAGCTCCGGAAAACCATTGTTGTTGAGTGCTTCCAATCTATTGTAAAACTCATTCTTTGATTTATTCATTGAACCTTGTTTAACCTTTAAATATATATATATAATGTATATGCATATATATGTATGTGTGTGTGTATATATGTGTGTGTATATGTATGTATATGATCATCATCATTTTACGTCCGCTTTTCCCTACTTGCAAGGGTTGGCGGGTCCTATTCAGCACAACATCTCTACACCCGTCACGGTCCTTCGTCCTCTCCTCCTTCTCACCAGCCCCGCCCATGTTTTTTGTGGTCTACCTCTACTGGGACTTCCTGGCACTTCTTCACCCATCGGTCATCCTCCCTGCGCACCACATGTCCATACCATCTCAGCCTTCTCTCCTGCACACCATGTATATATATATATATATATACATATATATATAAAAAACACTTCCCACTACAACACCGCTACCACAACATAATTAACAAAAATACCATCAAACTCTCTTACAGCACTACACCAAACTTCGCACAAAACATTGTCTCCTCCAACAACAAAAAACTCAACCCCGATGGAAGAAATAACCTAAATAGCAGTGGAGAGCCGACCAGGAGGTGCAACTGTCCTGATAAATCCATTTGCCCCCTCGACAACAGATGCAGAGACCGTAATGTGATCTACCAGTGCAACGTGAGGACGGACACCTCCAACAAAGCTTATATAGGATTAACCGCATGTGACTTCAAGACCCGGCTATACCAACACAGACATACCTTCCGAAACTCGGCCCGGCGTCACGCCACTACACTTTCGGGCCACATATGGGACCTCAAGGACAACAACATCACCTATGATCTCACTTGGAGATTACTGTCCAGAGCGAACTCTTACACGGGAGGACGCCGTCCGTGCAATTTATGCTCGGAGGAAACTTTACAAATGCTGTTTTCGACGGACCAACTCCTAAACAAGAAAGATGAACTGGTTACTGCATGTAAAGACAGATTGCGTAGGACTTACCTCGCCCTCAAACCCCATAATGACCCGGGGGGTAGACTAGGGCTATAACACACCCCACTTGCCGATTTTGTAATGGGTAACCCCTGCTTGCCAAGGGAGACGTAAGATCTTTTATATTCTTTTATCGCTTCCTCTATATTTCCTTCTTCCCCCCATCCCTCCTTGGTCCTTCTACCCAGTTCTTTTTCTTTGTAGGCGTCTTTTTCTCGCCCACTCGAGGCAGCCCCTCGGCCCCTTGTAGCCTCAGTACCCCACGCCCTCCCCTATTCTATGATAGATTTGGCGGACTCCGCTTTTTATAGCAGTTGTGTTAGACCTCGGATACTTGCCCCCTTATCCGACCGCTGCCCCTTTTTTTCCGTGCCTTCTATATTTCTTAGTGGCATCTTTGCTTTAATTTCTCGTTTATTCAGTATTTCTTTCTTCTCTTTTCTTTTGGGCGGGGGGGATTCTGAATTAATTTTTCGTATTTTACTTTTACTTCGTACGAACTTTCCTGTAGCTTGTATAAGAACTTTTGTAGCGTGGCGGTTCCCTTAGAGTTAGCATTAGTATATTTTTTTCGGGACTCTGAATTATTATTTCGTACTAGTTTACTTTTCTGCACTGGGTGGTTGCTGGCCTTGTGCCTGGGGTAGAAAACTTTATTAATTATTTCGTGGTAGTTTCTTTAGTATTTTGCCCCCCCCCCCCTTTGTTGACCCGTTACCGTATGATATACGTACTTATACCTCTTAAAAGGGTCCCTTCTTATTCCGTCCCACCTAGTCTATTTATTTATTATTTCTTTCTTTCTTTATTTATTTATTTATTTATTTATTTATTTATTTAGCCTAGCAATAGTGAGAGACTTAGGTCGTAGAAATTGCTTATTTTTTTCTTTATATTTATTTTTTTTAAATATATTTTTACCCTTCATTGTTCTAGTTACCGTTTCGACTTCCTCCCCCTCCCCCTCCCTAGTATCTTCTTTGACCTCACGCCCAGCTGTAGCCGGCACTACCAACGCTTGAATGTGTCTACTCCACCCCTCCCCTTTTTCTCCTACTGGCAGGTTTAGCTACCCCTTCCCCCACTAATTTGCCATCACAGAATTACTACTAACTTGTGACCAATCCTTGTGACAATCACTTTGACCATATATGGAATTACCCCTTGAGAAGCTCGGCTATTTAAATACCAGGATAAATTTTCATTTAGTCCAGAATTAGCCGTCGAAACGGCTTGAGCTCAGCCGTCGGGTTCTTACTGGTTCCTATTACCCACTCTATTACCCTAAGTATTGAGTACTTTGGTGCGTTATGGTCCACCTGGTTCCTTACCACATTTACTTCGTGATATATATATATATATATATATATATATATATATATGGATTATCGTTGGGTATGTGTATGAGTTGATGCATGTGTATGTATTTATATGTATATATGTATATGTATGTTGATATTTTTTATATACACATATATGTATGTATATGTGTATTTATGAGTATGTATACACACTCATATATGTACGTTTGGTGAACCTATGTGTTTTTACCTGTAGTTATGTGTGTGTGTGTGTGTGTGCGTTATAGACGCTTTTTTACGCGTATATTTATATATGTATATAAAATTATATGTATACACACACACACATATATATATATATATATATGTTTTGGTTTATACGTTCGTATGTGTGCGGGTGTATTAGTCTAATGATTAGACTAATATTGGCGTGATTAGACTAATAAGCCGAGAATGATTTTCGGCTTCGGTGTTAAGAATAATGTAAATAACATAGTTGAGCGAAAATGACAGAGGTTGTTAAAATCATAAAAGCAATAATTGTTTCTAATTTTGGCACAAGGCCAGCAATTACCCAGTGTATTACTGGTACTTTATTTTATCGACCCTGTAAGGATGAAAGCCAAAGTTAACCTCGGCGGGATTTGAACTCAGAATGGCAAGGACCGTAACTCTATGCGTCAAAGAATGGCGTCCGACCCTCTACCGATACTGCCAATATACACACATCTATAAACGTACAAACACGTTCTTACGCGAAAATACACACCATGCATGCATATACATGCACGTACACATAAACACGCGCACACGTACGTAATCCGGTGCGACATATACACCCGCACACATACGAACGTATACACCAATATACACATATATATATATAT
>OZ024741.1:126923805-126943805 GCA_964016885.1 Eledone cirrhosa
AAAGTGAGTAGAAATAGACAAGTCCCAGATCTCTATGAATATAAACTCTGTGAAATCGTGAACAAGAGACGAAAGACCATCAAACCTGGTTGAAATGTGAGCAAGGAAAGAATTTCGCCCAAGTTTGACGGGGGGGAAAAAAGAGAGAGAGAGAGAAAGAAAAAGGAGAGAAGAGGAAGAAGAAGAAGAAGGAGAAGAAGAAGAAGAAGAAGATAAGGGGTCTGGTCTACGAATTCGGTAAACGCAAGTTTTTGTGAAGTCGCAGACGAAAGAGAGAGAGAAGTGGTAAAGATACAAGGAACGAAACAGACGAAGGCAGCATGGAAAAAATATATGTGTAAATATGATGATAATAATGGAGCTGCGGCGTTGCAAATGGGATACATATGAAAAAGTGAGTCCTTCATCAGTGACCCTCCAACCGTCCTCGGCATTTCATCGCTTTAAGGGCCATATGCCTCAGGTTGGTGCGAACAACGGCTAAAAAAAGTCGTTGGGACACGTAAATAAAGGGGGACGCTAGAGTAACAACAAAAAGGTTTAAGCAACGGAAAGTGAGTAGAAATAGACAAGTCCCAGATCTCTATGAATATAAACTCTGTGAAATCGTGAACAAGAGACGAAAGACCATCAAACCTGGTTGAAATGTGAGCAAGGAAAGAATTTCGCCCAAGTTTGACGGGGGGGAAAAAGAGAGAGAGAGAGAGAAAGAAAAAGGAGAGAAGAAGAAGAAGAAGAAGAAGAAGAAGAAGAAGAAGAAGAAGAAGAAGAAGATAAGGGGGTCTGGTCTACGAATTCGGTAAACGCAAGTTTTTGTGAAGTCGCAGACGAAAGAGAGAGAGAAAAAAATTCCATACCAGCTCGGTCAAGACTGCGCGAGAAAAGAATTACACACAGGTCAAACTTGAAGGAGGAGGAGGAAAGAGGAGGAGGAGAGGTAGTGACAGAGAATGAGTGAGTGAAAGTTGAGGAGAGGGTAACAGAGAGGGAGACTGCTAGAAGTGGTAAAGATACAAGGAACGAAACAGACGAAGGCAGCATGGAAAAAATATATGTGTAAATATGATGATAATAATGGAGCTGCGGCGTTGCAAATGGGATACATATGAAAAAGTGAGTCCTTCATCAGTGACCCTCCAACCGTCCTCATATATATATATATATATATATATACTTCCCCTTTGGTTCCCTGTTTTGTTTTCGTGAGTTTTCAAATGACATACATACATATGATATATATACACACACACGCATATATATATATATATACAGTGCCCCGCAAAAGTTTACAACACATTAGGAAAAATGCAGTTTTAGGTATTTTTAATAAAGTTAGGGTAATGAAAATTTAACTACTGATAGAACATATAATGAGGCATTTAATGATACAATCATATTTTTTTTAAAAATAACAAGGAAATAACACATGAAGAAAAATCAATATTTTTATAACGCAAAAGTTTACAACACATTTTATATTTATCGCTTTTTTTCAGGAAAATCCTTAAATTTTCAGATTTAAAATTCAGTAGAATGTTCTAGATTAGGTTTAAGGTAACTTCTAAGGACTATTAAAAACATTACATCATTATTTGTCTGACAACCATCCTGTAAACATGGACAATATGGGGAAAATAAACTGAGTGATCAAGACCTCTGTAAACGCATTTTAGACCTTCATACAAATGGTGTTGGTTATAGAAAGATATCTTGTCAGTTAAATGTGCTATTGAGTTCAGTTGGTACAATAATTCGTCACTGGAAATCTCATCATTCCATCTGTCCTCTAATTAGTTCTTGTCGTCCTAGAAAGATAACGGAACGTGCAGCTCGGTTATTGATGAGAAAGGTTGGCAACGAACCCCGGTGTACTCTTAAAAATCTTCAGGATGACCTAGAAGAAAGTGGAGTAAAAGTGAGCACAGATACAATTAGTCGTTCACTTCGTCGATATAATATCTTCTCGAGGTCTCCAAGGAAAACACCACTTCTTACGAGGAAACACGTTCTTCGTCGATTAAACTTTGCAAATGAGCATCTCATCAAACCTGCGTCATTTTGGGAAGATGTACTTTAGTCGGACGAAACAAAAATTGAACATTTTGGTCGAAATGCTGTGGCAAAAGTCTGGAGAAAGAAAGGTACTGAATATTCGCTGAAGAATACTATTCCAACTGTAAAATTTGGAGGTGGATCAATCATGGTCTGGGGTTGCTTTAGTGCCACAGGAGTAGGAAATATTGACATAATAGAAGGAAGAATGGGTGGCACTTATTATAGAGGTATTTTCCAAAGGAATTTACATCAAAGTGCACATTCTCTCAGCTTAAAGCCAGGTTGGTTTTTTCAACAAGATAACAATCCAAAGCATACCGCAAAGCTAACACAATCTTGGTTAAGTACGAATGGAATAAATGTTCTAAAATGACCGTGTCAGTCTCCAGATCTTAACCCGATCGAAAATTTGTGGAGAGAATTCAAAAAAGGAAACCCCAAAATACGCCTGAACTAAAGAAAATTTGTTGTGAAGAATGGATAAATATTAGCCAAGAAACATGCAAGAAGTTTGTAGGAGGCTACTCCAAACGCCCTACAGGCTGTAATAAGCAACAAAGGTTACGCTACGAAATATTAAGAGATGATTTAATAAATGTGTTGTAAACTTTTGCGTTATAAAAATATTGATTTTTCTTCATGAGTTATTTCCTTGTTTTTTTTTAAAACTATCATTGTATCATTAAATGCCTCATTATATGTTCTATCGGTAGTTAAATTTTCATTACCCTAACTTTATTAAAAATACCTAAAACCGCATTTTTCCTAATGTGTTGTAAACTTTTGCGGAGCACTGTATATATATATATATATATATATATATATATATATATATATATATATATATATATATATATAAGTATCTATACGTACATATATATATGTATACAGACGTACAGTAGGGCAACGTACAAAAGGGCAACGATGTTTGCTAAACACTGTACGGCTTAATTCGGGCTGTTTGTTTGTTTACAAACAAACAGAAAATTATAAATGTTCGGTAAAAACGATACGTACATATGTATATGTGTGCATGTATGTATATATGTATATATACATACTACTGTACGTCTGTATACATATATGTATGTACGTATACATACTTTTATTTAAGTAACAGCCGTACTAAGAGTGAGAAATGAAATTTCGTTTCATTTTTTCCATTTATATATATATATATATATATATATATATATATATATATATATAAGATCAAAAGATGGTTAAATGAGTTCCATGTATTTTATTATGCGCATTTCAAAAACAAATATTATCATGCAATAACATTTGTGTTTTCATCAGATAAAATAGGAGGACATGATATGAACGTTAAAAAACACTTGTGGATAGTGCAGTTTTAAATCAACATATCATGATATGTTGATTTAAAACTGCACTATCCACAAGTGTTTTTTAACCTTCATATCATGTCCTCCTATTTTATCTGATGAAAAACAAATGTTATTGCATGATGATATTTGTTTTTGAAATGCGCATAATAAAATACATGGAACTCATTTAACCATCTTTTGATCTTATATATTATGTATACTCCAGTCCTACAAACTGTAGAGTGCTTCTTATCCGATATCTGCATTGCTTTATTGTACTACAATAAAACTCACCTCCTACATATATATATATATATATATATATATATATATATATATATATATACCCACTGATGAATTATAGGAGCCCACTTGAATATATATCTATTGATGGTATACAAGCTCCTACATAAATTGGTATAATTTCACCAAAATTGTAGGAATCCTGTAATGAAACGAGACGTCCGTCTGGGAACAGAGATATTAGATATGTCTCATATGAAATAATACAGACAATTTTCCACGCAATACTTTTAGTTAGCACCCCGAACGCATAATTTAGGAATATAATCACTTATTTCCTAATGTTTGTTGAGTGAGTTGGAATTTGGCCGGAGTATCGCTAAAAAGCTTTCTCCGATATTGTATTTATTTATTTACTCTTGGTGCAACAGATTTGAAATTCCCGGTATAAGGTTAGGCTTTCTTTGTTTATTTTTTTATATATGAATATTGATTGTTCCTTATATCTCATTCTGTTATTTTGCCCGAGAAAATATCTGTGTGTCATCAAATGTTGTACACACATAGATATTTTTTCAATTTCCAATTGAGTTCTAGCACGTGGCCTGAATTCCTTTTAGAGTTCATTGTCATGCGCATGTATTATTTTTTTTGGCGGTAATTTACTTCCTCATTTTTGAATCAGTTTGAGCATTTCTTTAGAACTGCTTGACTAGCAACCTGACAGATACCTCAGGTACAGATGATGATTATCGCTAAATACTGATGTTGGTTAGATTATCAATATTACTATTATTGGAGCACCCACTGATGAATTATAGGAGCCCACTTGAATATATATCTATTGATGGTATACAAGCTCCTACATAAATTGGTATAATTTCACCCAAATTGTAGGAATCCTATAATGAAACGAGACGTCCGTCTGGGAAGAGATATATTCGATATGTCTCATATGAAATAATACAGCCAATTTTCCACGCAATACTTTTAGTTAGCACCCCGAACGCATAATTAGGAATATAATCACTTATTTCCTAATGTTTATTGAGTGAGTTGGAATTTGGCCGAAGTATCGCTAAAAAGCTTTCTCCGATATTGTATTTATATATATATATATATATATATTCATTTATATATACACGCACTGTCTCGTTTTGAAAAGATTTTTTTTTTTTTTAAAGATTTTTTTAAAAGTTACTTTTGAAAATTATTTCTTTGAAATTTTTTGGAAAAGTTCTTTAATTTTTTAATTTTTTAATTTTGGAGATTCTGGGCATCCTTTGGATTTTAGTTCTTAACTTTTGACATTTTTCTGAATTTTGAAGAAAATAATTTTTTCTTAGTTCCCCTCCAGAAAAGTATCTATGACAGACAGACTGAAAAAGACACACACAAAAACACACACAACAACCTCACACATACACACACGTGTTTATACATACATATACGCACACACTCACATGTGTGTACTGTTGTATATAATGACCCTCACACTCAGTCTCTATACATATATATATATATGTGTGTACACATACCATCCTACTACAGAATTCAGCTCTCACAATCCCATTTCCCCTTTTGAACTATTGACCACCAGATTTACAATACATTCCTAGGATACTTTTCAAAACAACTTCCTCCCTTACAAAAAAAAAGTGTTGTTCTCACTTCCACCCAACCATTCAACCAGCAGGATGGAAGAAAAATTATTCAAAAATTCGATTTTGATTTTGATTTTGATTTTAATAATTTTAAACCTTTCATTTTTTACTCCTATCCACTAATTTTTTACACTCTACGTTTGACAAGATGGATTTTAATACATCGAAACCGGTAATTTCTTCATATACTTTATATACTTCATAAACATTTTTTTTTAATAACATTACCTTTTCAATAATGTCACTTTGACGAATCAAAAAAGGAAAACAGACCCTTAAATATATCTCCCGTGCTATTTCCAACTTTATCTTCTCTCTCTCTATATATATATATATATAGAGAGAGAGAGAGAGAAAGATATTAGCCATAACTATCTTACTACCTTATTTTTAAGAAATTTGAATAAACAAGAGAACGGTAACACTAAACTATATTACAAATTAATGAAATGAAAAAACGTTACCGCTCTCATCTGCGTAGGCTTAGCTGGTTTTATATGAGGTTGTGTCTAAGAGGAGGTTTATTGGGTGTTTTAATGATGCCCCACCCGGCTTATTATGAAACGCAACGTAAGACAAAGCGTCTTGCTTAAGAATACAATGCGACACCCGGTCCAGGAATCGAACACACGACTTTGTGCTTGTGACCCCAACACCCTAACCAGCATGCCAGACGTCTCCATAATGACTTTCGTCTTTCACTTATGATAATTGACCAAGAATTCTTAGGATTCAACATACAACCGCATCCATTGACAGATCGCGATATAATATTTTATTGAGCTTTGGAATTGACGATGAGTATTCCAGTTGTTCGATCAAAGGAATATGCTGATCATAAAATTAACGGCACGTATACTCTTAACGTAGTTCTCAGGGAGACTTAACATGCCTCAATATGTGACAATGCTTGCTTTGTGAATTAAAGGTACAACTTTATGTTTTCCAGCTTAGTGGACTGGAGCAACGTAAAATAAAATATCTTGCCCAATCAAGCAATACGTTGCTGGGAATCGAACTCACCACTTTACAATCCTTAGCAGAACACACGAACGTGTGAAAGGGGATTGATTTTTTATAAAAAAACTTTTGTGTTGATAAGAGTTACATATTTTAGTGTAATCAATACATATTTTTATCTGTAAAGTTAAGCTATTCTTTCGCAAATAAGCTATGACAAGCGTTAAGGATAACAATGGCATTTCTGTTGATATCATCCAGTACTTTTCATAGAACAGCTGTTGACGTGCATATATATTCTGGTTGAAATTGTCAGCTCATTCTTATTCACAATTATCCACATTAACTCTACTGGATTAATAATCAGAAAAGCTTTGATGATAGCTACGAATTCCAAATTGTTCTCTATGTAAATATTATTGCCAGCCATAAAAAGTTCGCTTCTTAAATTCCAATTCATCAATTACACTGTAGAAAATATGGACGGTATACAATCTGTAGAGTACAATATTCTACGTCACCCAATTTATGTACAATATATTATTAGATAGCGGGTTGCTTAATGGCTAGAGTGTTGGGATAATAATCGTATGGTCGTGTGTTCGATTTCAGGACCAGGCAGTATGTTGTGTCCTTTAGCAAGAAGCTTATTTCAAGTTGCTACAGTAAAAACAGTTATAAGTCAAGTGTCACATAAGAACAATATAGAAGAAACCACGTAATACGACGACTGCCGCTTTATGACGTCCGTCGCCCCCGTAATTTGTGCAGATTTGATTATTCTTATGCTAGGAGTGTTTGCGTATTGTTTTAAAGGGTGTGATTGGTTTTTAATTTATGTCTTGTGTGGTATTGAATCTGGAGGGTAAAGTTGAACGTAGATTTATGGATTGCATTTGCTTGAGTTCGTGCTGGTTTTGTGCAGATTTATTTGCAGTCAAGTTTAACTTGAAGTTAAGAGTATGGGTATCTGTAGAATTCTCAGTCACTTACACGTGTAGAGTGTTCTGTTGATCAAATAATTGAAGCACTCCTCGATTGAGCTGACGGAGGTCCAAATACATAGCGATTTGTATTTACCAACATTCAATTTTTTTTCCTTAATTAACTATTTTTAAAGTAGACTGTATAAACAAGCAATACATGAATGATATGTCAGAGAAATCGAAATGAATCTATGTCCAGAGACAGAAATTAATGAATCAGTCATCTATACTTGTATTACTGCAGTAAAATAAATCGATCACTTTCCTAGAGGAATGATTATGGGATAAAAATAAAATCAATTACAGTTTAAGAGATCATTTTGTGATATATAATTTTTGTTTTCATATTTCAACAACTAACGAGGGACATTTTTAATGCAATAACAATAAACTGAATTGAATTTTTTAAATGCTGTTAAAATAAATATCTTCATTAATAGAAAATTTATTGGAAGTACTTAGACAAACATTTTACAAAACCATCAACTGTAAGAATGTTACATATATATATATATATATATATATATATATATATATATATATGAGAATAAACGTGCTGCGTGGTTGCAAATGGGTTACATATGAATAAAGTGGTCCTCATCAGTGATCTTCCAACCATCACAGGTATTTCTTCGCTTTAAAGAACATATACCTCCGGTTGATGCGAGCAACGGCTAAAAAAAGTCGTTGGGACACGTAAATAAAGGGGACAGCGAGAGTGTGAACAAACAAAGATGGTGAAGCAACGAAAAGTGAGGAAGAACGAGTCAAGTCCCAAATTTCCATGAATATAAGTTCGGTGAAATCGTGAACGAGAGAGAATAAAGACCATCAAACCTGGTTGGAATGTGAGCAAGGAAGGAATTCCGTACAGGTCTAACGGGAGGAAGAAGGGGTCTAGTCTGTGAATTCGGTGAACATAAGTTCTGTGAAATCGTAGACGAGAGAGAGAAAAAAGGCGAACCAGCCTGACCAAGCGTGCGAAAGAAAAGAATTACGCACAGCTCAAACTGGAAGAAGGAGGAGGAGGAGAGGTAGTAACAGAGAGTGAGTGAGTGAAGGGTGAGGAAGAGGCTAACAGAGAGAGTGACTGTTAGAGAGGGTAAAGATACAGAGAAAGAGGAAGCAGTAAGAACGAAATAGACGGGTCACAGCTGGGGAAAAAATATGTGTAAATATGAGAATAAACGTGCTGCGTAGTTGCAAATGGGTTACATATGAATAAAGTGGTCCTCATCAGTGATCTTCCAACCATCACAGGTATTTCTTCGCTTTAAAGACCATATACCCCCGGTTGGTGCAAGCAACCGCTAAAAAAAGTCGTTGGGACACGTAAATAAAGGGGACAGCGAGAGTGTAAACAAACAAAGATGGTGAAGCAACGAAAAGTGAGGAAGAACGAGTCAAGTCCCAAGTTTCCATGAATATAAGTTCGGTGAAATCGTGAACGAGAGAGAATAAAGACCATCAAACCTGAATATATATATATATATATATATATATATATATATATATATATATATATATATATATTTAAAGGTTAAACAAGGTTCAATGAATAAATCAAAGAATGACTTTTACAATAGATTGGAAGCACTCAACAGTTATGACTACCATGACTGAATCTTAACCATCTACTATGTCAGAGTATGTCATGCATCATCATATTTTATCTGATGAGGACGTGCTGTTGAAGATAGCTCAGTACCTCTGAAATATGTATAATAAAATATACTTGATCACACGAATGTCTATTTTTGTTAATATTTTGAATTGAATTAATATATATATATCTTTTACCTGTTCCAGCCAACCGACTGCGGCCATGCTGGGGCTGGACTTATACCATTATTTTAACACCAATTATTATCTATATATATAAAGGGCGGTGGATTGGCAGTATCGGTAGAGCGTCGGCGCCATGCTTTCCAGCATAGTTACGTCCCTTTACGATCTGAGTTCAAATCCCGCCGAGGTTGACTTTGCCTTTCATCCTTATGGGGTCGATAAAATAAAGTACCAGTAATGCACTGGGTAATTGCTGGCCTTGTGCCTAATGTAGAAACAATTATCTATATATATATAAAACTAAGGATGTCTGTCTGTGTGTGTGTCTCTGAGTTTGAATCCCTAAAACTCAAGAAGTACCCAACTGATTATTTTCAAACTTTACATGTGTATTACTTATGTTTTAGGGAGTATTATGCACATAAAAAAATCAAACTTTTTGATCCCCTAAGGCCCGCATTAGGTGAAAAACTGCGGTTTTTTTCAGCTTTGGGTATTTTTTTAGGCGTTACGTCAGACCGATTTCCTTTAAATTGTAACTATGTATTAGTCAGTCTCTTCTTCATACTGTGAGCAAAGAAAATCCAACTTTTTTATGGCCTAGGGCCCGCATTAGGTGAAAAACTTCATGAGGCGTTACGTATAGCCGATTTTCCCGAAATTTTAAGGCATATTATGCACATAAAAAAATTCATTTTCTTAATCCCCTAGGGAAAACAGGTGAAAACCTGCATTTTTCCTGCTTCATTGAGGAAAATCTTAAAGATTATCCAGCCATCAGAGTATTCGGTTTATTTTCTTTACATATTGTCCAGGCATGCAGTTTTTCCACGATTAGGTCTGTTGGCGCCCCGCGTTCCAAAAATACCTTATCCCGTGCAACGCCGGGTACCACTGCTAGTATTTTATATGACGAAAGCGTACTTAAATATTAGTACCCTTGAAATACGCATAATAAAATAAATATGGTTTTATAAAGATATTTTCCATTTATTAATATATATATATATGTGTGTGTGGGGGGGGGGTGTAATATATAACCTCCAACAATGCATGAACACCATTATCAATAACCAAAGAACAGCTAAAGAGAAGTGGGCCACTGAGAAAATCAAACTCAACCCCAAAGTGTTCTTTTCATTTGCGAAAAGACACAAGTTCACCATCTCCACTGTTGGCCCTCTTGTTGATGAAAATGGCACACTCCACGATAATGCCAAAACCATGGGCGAGATACTGCAAAAACAATACTGCTCTGTTTTCAGCAATTCTGATATGGCCGATCTGGGACTCAACCTTTATTCTCTCCAACGTCGCCGTGAGCGCTACATTATCTGCATGATATGGAAAATATTCCATCAGCTTTGCCCAAATGATGTTGGCATCACCTTTAAGGTACACCTAAGGCCTTAGCTATGCGCCCACGACAGAAATCTCACTCGCATCTCATAACAACAATAAGGTACAATTATTTCCCTTCAATTCGCCCCGCTCTCTTTAACATTACACCAAAACACATTAAAACAGAAACAGACCTCATAAAGTACAAGAAGTCTTTGGACAAGTTCCTTCAAAAAATCCCGGATAAACCTCCTACATCCGGATATGCCTCCGTAAACAATAACTCTCTACTTGAGAGGGCCATGGTGCCCAAATCCTGATTTGAAAGACTTCGCTAGGTGGTGCTATTAAGTTAGACATGGCCTGGGCCAATACTGGCCCAAACCTATCAAAGTTATCAAAGTTATATATATATATAAAATATATAAAATAAAAAACAATCAAATCTTAGTTTAATACATTTAATTGCTGACAATTTTTCTTCCAGACGAATGTCTGGTATCATCGGAGCATACACAATGTTTAAACGGATAATTATAATCCTATTCTTCAGAACATTGATAAAGATACAAAACTATTGACAGTATCATTGATATCATATAAAAAATCAGGAGTTACAAAAAGGTGTTGTGTTACAGATATCACAATATAAGGAGCAATGGTGAAAAGTGAAATATTGAGCATATCATATATAAAGATATTCTTTAAGGTAATACATGTGCAAAAGATACCAAGCAAATATATATATATATATAAAGTATTAAAGTATGTTTAGAAAGCAGCGAGTGGGGTTTAAAATTGAATTAGAAGCTTTCTCTGCATCTTTAACAACAGAAAATTCTTTTAGTGTATTACATAGATAAGTATTTTCTTTAGTACAACAAAATTTCCGAGATAATATGAAAATAAATAATTGTTTCTACTTTAGGCACAAGGCCAGCAATTACCCAGTGCATTACTGGTACTTTATTTTATCGACCCCGTAAGGATGAAAGGCAAAGTCAACCTATAAATAATATGTAGCTGTTATGTTCTTACTTTTAGATATATGATAACATATATAGCATTATATTAACTTTAACCTCCTGTTATATTAAAAACTAGCAAAAACACCGCTTATCGGCCCGTTTTCTGCTAGTATAATTATATGTACATGCGTGTGTTTCGTGATACATCTGTCTGCGTGTACAAATGTATGGAAATAGAAAATTACATTTTTAACATGCAAATAATACAGACTTGTACCAATATCTTTCATAGTGCGGCGTATTTAATTTATTACAACATTTGGACGCTGCATTGTAGAATGTTTAGGTGCAAATTGGCTGAATGCTTAGAACGTCGGGTAGAATGTTTAGCGGTATTCGTTTCTGCTCTCTAAGTTCAAACCCTGCCGGGGTCAACTTTGTTTTTCCTCCATTCAAGATCGATAAGAAAGTACCAGTTTAGTGCTGGGGTCGATTCTTCCTCTAAATTTCTTTCTCACTCGCTCTCCTTCTCTGGAAGAAATGTGCCTTGAGAGAAGATGAGCTCTGCCAGGTTTTAAAAAAAAAAGCTAGAAACACCATATGTCAATACGGCGCCCCTACAATTCCTTCAGGAATTACAGGTCCATACATATGCATAAGCAACTTCCTAACCATTCTCCATACAACATATATTGGAGAATGGTTAGGAAGTTCGCTTCGCAATCATTATGCCCCAGAGTCTATCCTGCTACGTGGCATCTTGAACAATTTTCCTTTACAACAACTCTAGTTTTCACTCTTGTGATTCCAATAGGCATTTTACTGGCTTTCCCAAAACAATCTTAACTATATACCTCAGAATGATTCATATAAACTATACTGCCTTGCTAAATATTGATTGCTTTTTTTCCTGTTTATTTCTTTGTTGTTTTCATTTGACACAAATATTTCTGAGGAGGACTATAATGTTCTTACCATCTATCACAATGGATGCTTCTGTGGGATGCTGAAAAATGAACTTTATCAAAAGTATTATCAAATTCATATGCAGCCTTTCCTATGTGGACACATAAAAGACGTTTGAGAATACCATAGATAAAACACAAACCAGGGACCTTATCAAAAATGTTATCAAATGTATTAGAAGCCTTGCAGATTTGGTTATATTGAAGACGTTTGAGAATATCAATGACAGAAGACGAAACTAATAATCATACACTAAAAATTGTAAAAATTGTAAAATTTCAGAAGATAATATCAGAGACCATAAAAGAGACAATACTGAGATATTTTAGACATTTAATTAGAAAATAAGATTTAACAGAAAGCAAAAGAAAAGTGTGGGTGGATAACATTAGGAAATAAACAGCTTTAAATTACAAGGTATATATAAAAACTGAGAGGGTAATCCATGGTACTCAACATACATACAGAGAGCAGACGATACCAGATTATGATGATGATGAAGTTATTAATATAACGTAACACTCTGTATGTGACTATATATTTTACAGCACATTTATGAAGTTATTAATATAACGTAACACTCTGTATGTGACTATATATTTTACAGCACATTTATGAAGTTATTAATATAACGTAACACTCTGTATGTGACTATATATTTTACAGCACATTTATGAAGTTATTAATATAACGTAACACTCTGTATGTGACTATATATTTTACAGCACATTTATGAAGTTATTAATATAACGTAACACTCTGTATGTGACTATATATTTTACAGCACATTTATGAAGTTATTAATATAACGTAACACTCTGTATGTGACTATATATTTTACAGCACATTTATGAAGTTATTAATATAACGTAACACTGTATGTGACTATATATTTTACAGCACATTTATGAAGTTATTAATATAACGTAACACTCTGTATGTGACTATATATTTTACAGCACATTTATGAAGTTATTAATATAACGTAACACTCTGTATGTGACTATATATTTTACAGCACATTTATGAAGTTATTAATATAACGTAACACTGTATGTGACTATATATTTTACAGCACATTTATGAAGTTATTAATATAACGTAACACTCTGTATGTGACTATATATTTTACAGCACATTTATGAAGTTATTAATATAACGTAACACTCTGTATGTGACTATATATTTTACAGCACATTTATGAAGTTATTAATATAACGTAACACTCTGTATGTGACTATATATTTTACAGCACATTTATGAAGTTATTAATATAACGTAACACTCTGTATGTGACTATATATTTTACAGCACATTTATGAAGTTATTAATATAACGTAACACTCTGTATGTGACTATATATTTTACAGCACATTTATGAAGTTATTAATATAACGTAACACTCTGTATGTGACTATATATTTTACAGCACATTTATGAAGTTATTAATATAACGTAACACTCTGTATGTGACTATATATTTTACAGCACATTTATGAAGTTATTAATATAACGTAACACTCTGTATGTGACTATATATTTTACAGCACATTTATGAAGTTATTAATATAACGTAACACTCTGTATGTGACTATATATTTTACGGCACATTTATGCAAACTTCGTCAATCCTTTGAATTACTGATACTATGGATGATGCATTTTGAATCTGTATTAATGAAACTGTATACATATATATATATATATATATATATATATATATATATATATATACATGTATATATATATATATATATATATATATATATATATATATATATATATATATATATATATATATATATATATATATATATATATATATATATATATATATATATATATATATACATGTATATATATATACATGTATATATATATATATATATATATATATATATACATGTATATATATATATATATATATATATATATATATATATACATGTATATATATATATATATATATATATATATATATATATATATATATATATATATATATATATATATATATACATGTATATATATATATATATATATATATATATATATATATACATGTATATATATATATATATATATATATATATACATGTATATATATATATATATATATATATATATATATATATATATATATATATATATATATATATATATATATATATATATATATATATATATATATATGTATACAGGGGCTCATTCTACTGACATGGCTTTAAAAATGAGGCTTGTTTGCATAATTGCAAACGAATCGAATGTTATTATTGGGGATTGACAGTATCGGTAAGGGCGGGGGATTGGCAGTATCGGTAGAGGGTTGTACACCATGGTTTGCAGCATAGAGTTACGGCCCTTTGCAGTCTGATTTCAAATCCCGCCGATGTTAACTTACTAAATAAAGTACCAGTAATTCGCTGGGATAATTGCTGGCCTTGTGCCAAAAGTAGAAACAATTATTAATATTCGAAAAACTCAGATTACATATATATATATATATATATATATATATATATATATATAAAACATGAGAAGAATACTGCGTGGTTGCACATGGGTTACATGTGATAAAATTAGTCCCTCGTCAGTGATTTGCCAACCATCATTGATATTTCATCGCATTAAAAATCATATACCTCAGGTTGGTGCGAGCAATAACTAAAAAAAGCTATTGGGACAAGTAAATCGCGTAAAGCGAGTGAGACAAGTAAACAACATAGAAGGATAAAAGCAAACCGAAGATAGGAAAATAAACAAGCAACATGGTTATCCGGTCAGCATAAGCTGGGTGGATTTCATGAGCGATCAAGATACAGACAGTCCGAGGTGAGTGAGATGTGAGCAAGAAAAGACCCCACTACTAGCCAAACGGGGGGGAAGTGAGAAGGGGAGAAACAGAGAGTGAGTGAGTGGAAGTGCGAGAAAGAGGTCAGTCGAGAGAAAGTGTAACAGAGGGGGCGAAAGAAGGTGAGAGAAATAGAGAGAACGGGGAAGCAGTAAGAGAGAAACAGACAAACGCAGCCGAGGTAAATATGTATAAAAAACATGAGAAGAAAGAAGAATACTGCGTGGTTGCACATGGGTTACATATGATAAAATTAGTCCCTCGTCAGTGATTTGCCAACCATCATTGGTATTTCATCGCATTAAAAATCATATACCTCAGCATGGTGCGAGCAATAACTAAAAAAAGCTAATATATATATATACTGCTGGAAGGATTCTTCTGGGTCATCTCCCTCATTATGGCCTTCTTGGACACCTCCACGCCTTCAAAACGGGTCTCCTTGATGATCCCCTTGAGGAAAAATCACACAGAACAAAGTCAGGTGAATAAGGACGTTATTCCAGTACGGCGATGTTCTACTCGGCCAGGAACTTCGGGATGCTCAGGGGGTGGTGAACTGGCGATCTTCCGCATGCCCAAATCTTTGGTGATAATATTCCAAACACTGTTGCGGTTCAGTCAAACAGTCAGTCGATGATCGTCATGCACCACCTGCCTCATGCGCTCAACGTCGGCCTCAATCCTGCTCGTTGAAAGCATTCCGCTCCTCAGGTCATCTTCCACGTTCTCGCGTCTCTTTAAACATGTTGTGCCATTCGGAAATCCGTGAACGCGACATCGTCTCGTCTCCTTACATTTAATGCACTATTCCGAGTGCTTCTGACGCACTTTTCCCCAGCCGGACCAGAAACTTCAGGCTGGTTTGTTGCTTTGAGCCCATCACTCGACGGCCTAAAATTGAGTAGCTGTTAATAAAAGCACACCAAAAAATATACAATGGCTGCAGAGAGCGAAGATCGCATTTATATACTTCTCTGATATTATGTCACATTGGGACGCAACCCGCTAATCCCTACCCCACTTATAACTCACACAGCACACTAAATCCTGTTACTTTTCAGACACACTTCGTGTATGTACACACACACACACACGCACACACACACACACACACAGAGACACACACAGAGACACACACTCAGACAAGTTGTGTCGCCATGTGTCGTAATATCAGGGAAGTATATAATTGTGATCTTAGCTCTACATACACGATGTTTACGTCTACGAAATTCCACTTAACTTAAGGCACTAGTCTACAAGAAGCTATTGTATAAGATACTTGCCCCAAGGTGCCATACAATGAGATTGAAACCGAAACCGCGGGGCTGCCAAGCGAACACCTTAACCACACAGCCATCATACCTGCGTCTATATATGTACAATTACTGACTAAATGTGTGTTATTTTCCTTTCCGCACTGAGTTATATTCATCAGAATTGGCATATGTGAAACTTGTTTTAATATTATCTTCATGCCCTGGAGATTATTGGTCTATATACAATATATATACATATTTCTAAGATGAAATATAAATTGTTTCATATACATATATTTCTACTTGCGGACATTTTCTGTAACTTAATCATTACTTTAAAATACATCAATATTAGTTTAGTTGAAGTCTATCTATAATGCCCCTGAGAAATGTTTACAAACCGACTGAAATGGTGAAGCAATACGGGAAACATTATCTTTGTGCACTGATTAAAATTGACATTCTTTGGAACGGTTAGTCCCTTATCCCTTTCTATACGAGTGGGAGAATTTCAGACCAGCTCAGAAAACTAATGAAGTAGTTGACAATTATAAAATACCATCGTTGTATACACGTGTTGGACTACACCATTCATTTAAATATTTAACACTGACTTTAAATAACCATTGAGATTTGTGTGTTTGTACACGGATACTGTTGACACAATCCAATTAATGCTTAGCCAGTAAACTTGTAATTTTTAACCCAATCAGTTATGACAAGACAATTAACTGGATACTAGCATACATGAGTTAGTAAAACAAAATATTTCGTTGAATTGAAATTATATTCATAGTTTCCTCTACCGGCTGAGTTATATATGATGAGAACAAATAGTTAACTAAAATTGCAAAGGAGATACAAGGTTTTTCAGAGGGCTTTACAATATACACCATTATCCTGGTGACCTGACTTCGAATGCAAATATTTGTATTTGAACATATCCGGTGTGTTGAATCTTGGAGTCACTGGGTGTTTCAGTTCTTGTAACATACACCCACATCCAGCTGACCCAATCAAGCCTCAGCCTGTGTCCATGATATATATATATACTACTGAGCAAACCTGTCACTTTTCGTCAGTTATAACCATCTTGATGCCCGTTAGTGTCCTCCAGCTTGCTCCCGCAGTGCCTGGGGTTCCTTATATTTTTACTAAGACAACAACCTGCGAACCTTTGAGTGCCAAACTCTACTGACATGCAACGGGTCCCCTACCACTTCTGTCACTTTATCACTTGAGACGCGCACACAGAGACAGACAAGCAGAGAAAGCGACAATGAGAGAGAGAAAGACAGAGAAAGAAAATGACACTTAAATTAATAGCAATGTCAAAATAATCATCTTAAAATATTATCATTAGAAATATGAATTATAAATGAGCATAAATCTAAAATAATAATAATAATAATAATAATAATAATAATAATAATAATAATATTAAACTTTAAAATCATCGGAGAAATCAATAAGAAAAATGGCGGTGGCGTCCTGTTGCGTCTGTGGGGTTGCGGAGGTGATGGCGGCATTATGAATATCTTAATAGCAATCTCTTAATTAACTACTAGTGGAGCTAGCATGCTCATAATTATAACAATGCAAGTAATTATCTTTCAGTTTGCGTTTGTTTTCAGCCATCAGTTAAGCTGACGAGATTTTATTTAATCGTAAAGAAATAGAAACTGTATATTGAGCGGAATTACAGAAGGAAATACTGACATTCGAAATGAGATGCTACATAAATAACATGAGCATCTTCTACACAGAATGCATAAGTATGGAAAGCATTCACAAGGCAATCAGGCAACTTGCTGGTAACTTCGACTTGCTAAACACTGTTGCATAATAATCATGAGCTTCTCCTACAGGAAACACATAATCAACGAACATATTTGCGCGACAAACAGGCAACACGCGGGCAACTACGAAGACATTCTAAACACTGCAAAGAAAAGAAAAAATGAGATGGTAGGGTCATGGGATAAGATCCGGTAGATTGAACAAGGCCAACCTCTAATGAATATAGATCAGGTGAAAACAAAAACAAGGACGTCCGAAGAAAAATGGGCAGATAACATCAAGGAATAGACCTTTAAAGACCCAAGTTTTGGCTCACGACAAAGATGTGTGTATAGAGATGGTACACTGCTCATCCTACATTGCTTCCACAACACTGGAGGGTCATGGGAAAAGTAAAGTGAACTGAAGATATTTGGTGAGTTAGCAGTGACGTAAGCACATCACGTAGAATGCTTCGCACAATTCGTTCGAGACATTGCAAGTATGAATTGAAATTATCTCTCCCAAACGCAACATAATGCAATTTTGTAATCTCTCATCAAAGTAATACAGAAGAATGCGTTTCCATTACAACTAAAACAAAACCTAGTTACGTGGAATTCTGAAATACTTAATGAAAAGCGTTGCTTATCTAAAATCATCAGGCTTCAGCCGTCATATGTTCGATACATTTTATAAATGTTTACTCCTGTGTAAGTAAACAAGGTAAGTAAACAAAATGTATTAATAAAAATAAAGGAATTCACTATGCCTGTAACATTACAAATATACAGATACATATTTATACTTATATAGTACAGGACTAACTGAGACTGCCTAAATGAGTATATATGGACATTGTGTATATAGACATGTAAATATGTCTTTCCTCGTAGATTGAAATGTTGAATAAAGCATCAGTTTGAGAAAAAGAAACAAAAAAAATGAAAACAATAACTACATTTAGCATATGTTTATTCCATTCATCACCAAAGAAAGAGTGAAAATTAAACATAACAAACGCTGTAAGCGAGCAACCGTTACTTCGTGTGTGTGTTTGTGTGTCTGTGTGTGTGCGTGTGTATGTGTGTGTGTGTGCGTGTACGTCCTCACTTCAATCTCTGTCTAACGCTCTCACTCTTTACCTGCCATTTGATCAGTATGTATACTCCTACAAATCATTTTAATTCTCTCTGTATCACTTTTTTGCTCTCTCCGACTCTCTTTATAAAATATAAACGATGACATCAAACATCAGACCAACTAACCAAATAAACAAACAAATGACGCAGATATTCAGTCATATTAGAACTGACTATTCTCAATTTCTCCATATGGATGCAACTATTATATATATATATATATATATATGTGTGTGTGTGTGTGTGTGAGTGTGTGTGTATTGATTATAATTACCATTGTACATAGAAAAAGAAACAATGATAATAATGATTGTTTCTACTTTTTGGCACAAGGCCAGCAATTATCCCAGTACATTACTGGTACTTTATTTTATCGAGCCCGTAAGGATGAAAGGCAAACTTAACCTCGACAGGACTTGAACTCAAACCGTAAAGGGACGTAACTATGCTAGAAAGCATGGCGTCCGACCCTCTACCGATACTGCCAATTCACCAATGATGACGTGTCTGTAATTTATGCCACTGAGATATAGCTATCATCTTGTCATTTCTGTATCATCTGAATAACCGCTCTGTACAACATTAAAAATGGAAAAGCTGAACAGATTCAGTGAAATTACATGAATATCTTTTGAGCATTAGTACTTTGGTACTATCATGTGCCACT
>OZ024741.1:126948805-126991305 GCA_964016885.1 Eledone cirrhosa
GTCGGCGCCTAAACCGGCAACCCCACCAAGTTTACTTGATGACAAGAGTGATTTTGGACACCTTGCAGGACAAAAAACAAAACCTGACAAAGGGTGGAAGAACTCATAAGAGGCACCGGCCATCCAAAGATGTGTAAATATGTATATACACATGTACATATATATGTATATGTATATGTGTATATACGTGGGTGCATGTATATGTATATGCGCGGGGACATAGAAATAGTCGGGCTGGACACCCGATCACGCGGTTAAACCACTGGGAGTGAAGGGCCCCTAGCTTTGGTCAGGGGATTCTTCTAGGAGAAGGCAACTCGGGAAACTGGGATAATTCCGACATAAAACCTGCGGCTCAGTAGATACCGATAATGGGGATCTTTTCTTCTTTTCAAGTTATAGCTACTGTCGCTCAGAGAGTGGGATTGGCTCAGTGTACAGTCTTTCCTCACTTTAAAAAGAATCTTCACGCACTGGCATTGCACGATAGAATAAATTAATAATTATTAATAATGTTATATCGTCCAATGGCCATACTCAATAACGATGGGGCAGCCACCATGTATCTATGTATGTATGTATTTATGTATATGTGTGTGTGTATGTATGGACGCGTAACTCCTGATGTAGTCGTAGGGGCGCTGTGTGGCATACGGCGTCTCTTGAGTATTTTAAACCTGGCGGAGCCCATCTTCTCCTCAAGTCTGAACACAGCAAATTTCTTCCAGAGAAGGATGGAAAGTGGAAGAGGGGAAGTGATAAAGAGATATAGAGAAAGAATCGACCCCAGTAGTAGACTGGTTCTTTTTTATCGACATCAAAGGATGAAAGGCAAAGTTGACCTCGGCAAGATTTGAACTCAGAAAGCAGAGAGCCAGAACGAATACCGCCAAGCATTCTATCCAACGTTCTTATGTATCTACCAATTCGTCGCCTCTACCTGTCATAGGGGTACCTAATTAGAGCTGAAATTGTTTCCTGATCTCGATTGTCATCACATCAACCAGCAAAATCTTCTTTATTTATTGAAAATTAACAGTTTAGTGAATGAACTGGAAATTTTGTAGCAGAATTTCAGCTGCAACTAGTAAATATAATATATTTGCAGTGGGTACTTTGACATAAGCAGCTCGCAAATGTTTTTCGCGCGAGGTTTTGCACTTCAGATGCAAAACGAGTGAACGAAAGAACGCTACACCCTTTAATTGCTTGATTCTTGCTGTTGGCGTTTGTAAGCGTAGATGTTAGATCTCCATCGGTTTTTTACAAGTGTTCCAGTCATTTAATCAACACAGCATTACTCGTGGTATTAACGTGCAAATATCTGAGCATTTCACAAATATGTAAACCTTAATGTAATTCTCAGTGACATTCAGCATGACACAGTATGTGACAGGGATGGCTCTTTGAATTATAGATGTAGTTCATGCGACGGGCTTCCAAGCAGTTTCCGTCTACCAAATTTCACTCACAAGACATAGTTCAACTCAAGGTTATGGTAAACGACACTTTATAAGATAATTAGGTCCTGGAATCTAACCCAGGACCTAATGATTGCAAAACGAACCACTTCACTATTTGTCCATACTGTGCCAACCATTGTATTAGAGTTAATATATTTATAATCTAATCATTTAACCTAATGATTCTCAATTTAAGGTTTTCATTTGACTTTATCAGCAACATTCATTCATTTCTTTATTTATTTCCAGCTTCAAGCTGTTTAAATTTCCTCATACTCTCCCCTTCTCCACCATTTCACAATAATAACTTACATTATTTTTTATTCTTCTAATTATTCCCCTTAAATAATTCTCTGATTTATTTCATAATTGACAATTAATCGTCATATTCTCCCTCAACTCCAGGTTTATTATTCATACCCCCTCTAGGTAAAAGTGTTTAATATTTCCGCATATCTTTTACCGGCCTTTAAACCTAATATAATTTTTGTTCATCTAATTATCCACTAATCTTAGCAATCATACAGTCAAGCACATTTATAATTTGTTTACAAACACATTGAGCATCTTATATTTTATCATCTTATAAAATATAACATTTTATTATATTAAAAATTGTTTTTCATTATGCCATTAATTTACTAATCATTCAACAATACCCTTTTTCATACCTTTACACATAACTTCAGTCATATATCCGTCAAAACATACACCTTTCCCTTATACTAGCACTGCCAAGCAGCTATCCATGTCCCCTCTAAAGCATTTAGATGCGCTCACTATCGCAACCTACTAGCTACTCTCTCTACCCCTGCACATCTCTTCAACTACTACACCTTAGTTATTTTCTACATCACTACCTCCCCCACCTTTCCTCCTACTTATCACCCTGCCAAATCACCATACTCGCCATACACCTATAACTTCGCACCTATCTCCCTTCTTTCTCCCCTCCAAACCCCACAGAACTAAGAGGGCTCCTCAATTGGAACTATGACCAACAACCTTTCTAGTGACGGTGTCCATGGTACAACCTTTAAGGGAATTACCGATAGGATGGGCATCTTTTTGTAAAAACCAGTCCTAAAAATGTTGAGATGACCCCCTTAGTTTTCTCAATAGCACAACCTCTCTGGTGTTGGTGATATACTCAATAAATGCACCAGGTACACACTGTAAAGTGATTGGTTATAGGAGGGCAAATCCAACCGTAGAAAGCTTGCCAAACAAAAGTTGTGTCAAAGAGATGACAAACTATCTTCCTCTGGTGCTACGGTAAATGCACGCGGTGAACCCGTAGGTAAGCGAGATGCGAACCCCAGGTTTGTCTGGGAGGTCAGCGGCACCACTTCAGTATTAACTCGGTCTGGGAAGACCATCCCTTGCTAACAGGGAAAGTAGACCAATACAGGTACACTGAACCAGGAATAATCGAAATCCCAGAGTCTAAATCAATACAGGAGCTGGTTATTGATATGGGCAATGATGCATCGTTTCCTGCACACATCACCAAAAGAACGTTCTGTCCTATATCTTGGTTTTGTGTGTTGCACACAAAAATAAGATGTGTATGAGAGAACAAAGGAGATACAAAAAATAACAAATCAGTCACTGAGGAGGTCACAGAATGTGTCCCGAAAGAACTTTGACAATAAATAAATAGCCATCTGATTGTTGAACCAACCATTCAGCAATAAATAATAATAATATTAATAATGCTTTCTTTATTAACCACAAGGGTTTACATAAAGTAGACATTAAGGACAGTACAAGACAATACAGGACGGTACAAATGGGCATTTCTGCGTGTAAAAAAACGGAGGATGTAATAAAAATAACAATGAAAAATTCCCCAATAGGGGGGGGGGGAGACTTCCGAGGGACATTTGTGGAGAAAGCCCATTAAAAGGCCACAGTGACCCTGACCACCAGGGCAAGTGCCCTCTCCCAGTTTTCCACCTTTAATTTACAGACACATAGTCAGAGTAGGCCCATTCATTCGGGCCATACTTGCTTCTCTCACCCATCTTTCAACAAAATGCTGGGAAGAGAGCACTTCCCTCTCTACTCTGATTTTCCTTTTCAAATGAAATTTGAAAAAGTTAATCAGGCTATCGCCAAACAGGTAAGTGCTCGTCTTCAGCCCTTTCAAACGTGTCCACCATACTATCTCTTTCGCCATGGCCACCAGACAGATAAAAACTGCCTGCCCTTCCCGGCTAAAGGGAGAGGGCGAGGTAATCCTCACTATGGACTCAGCTGATAGCTGGATCCGTCCTACACGTGACAGCAGGTGTGCGACATAAACCCACAAGTCAGCAATGCTCGGACACTGGACGAGTGCTTGCAGGACGGTTTCGTCACCCTGCGCGCATCTCGGACATGCTCGGCTGACGGCACCTCCATGCCTGTAGATTTATACCGAACTGGCAAAGCTCCTCGGTAGCACTGCCAGGCCAGGGATTTCTGGAAGTTGTCCATAGGCCCCGGCCCGAAAGTCCTTCCGAAGAAATTGGCTAGTTGATTTTCGTCGACGCCTAGATTTTCTCCAAGTACGTCGTCGCTCTTCCCCTCCACTAATCCTCTATAGAACGCCATGGTGGAGTTTCCACCGATCACATTGCCCGATTGGTCGAGGGCTGTGAGTGCCTGAAGACGTTCCAGTCTCCAAGCGCTCCTCTCGGTCTTCGCTTGACCCAGGACTGCAGCTCCGTCAAGGAGACGAGCTGGGGAAAGACGTGTCTAGCGAACGGCGACCACACCTGGTCACCGTCGAGGAAGAGGTGGAGATGTCGTAGCCTGAGCGCGTGTCTGCGCATCATCAGCCACGGCATGCCCAGCCCTCCACGTAGCGGGTGTTGACAGCAGATGGACCGCCTAACCATCGGAGCGCGTCCCTTCCACAAAAAGTGATAGAGCAAACGCTCCAGCGCAGGCAGGCGGGGCTTAGGACAAGGTACAACGGTCAGGCGGTAGTAGATGACGGACGCGATGTACGCGTTAACCACCTCCGCTCGACCTTTCAGGGATAGCTTCCTCTCGGCCCATTTCTGGGTGAGAGAAGCCACCCTGCTCGTCACCTTGTTCCAGTTTTTGTGCGTCTGGAGGTTCGGACCGAACCAGACCCCGAGCAATTTAACCGGTCCGTCCGTCCAGCGCCCGACGACGCTGTTGGATGGCATGGACCTGCCTCTCCAGGTGCCGAGCTGCAGGCCCACTGACTTTTCCTGGTTGATCATTGCTCCTGTCACCGCTTCGTATTCTCTTAGTGTAGTGCCGATCGCCTCGATGTGTTTGGCGTTCGACACCACTACGGTGACATCGTCCGCATATGCTGACCCGGATCTTCCGCATCCTAGTTCGCGCGGGACCCCCTCAACGTCTCCAGTTTGTGCAGTAATGGCTCGAGAGACAATACGTACAAGAGGGACGAGAGGGGACATCCTTGGCGGACCGAGCGCATGATGTTGAACGGTTCCGACAGGTGACCGTTCACTCTCACCACAGAGCAGATGTCGCCGTGCATGGCAACGATCCGGCCTCTGAAGACGGGCCCAAAGCCAGCCGCCCTCGGGACTGCCGCTAGGTAACGATGGTCGACCCTATCGAAAGCTTTCGACTGATCTAAATTGATCAAGGAACTACCCGTGCCAGGTTCCCTAGCTACCCTCTCTACGATGTATCGCATGAGGTGGAGGTTGTCGTGGATGGATCTGTCGGGAATAGCGCGCGTCTGCGCCTCTCCCACCAGACCACCAACGACAAGCGCCAACCTCTTTTCTAGTACCTTGGCCAAAATCTAGAACTTTCTGTTTATCAGAGTTATGGGCCTAAAATTATCTATGTTATCCCCCTTGTTCGGATCCTTTCTCAGCAGCGCCACAGCTCCTCGGCTCACAGAGCTGGACATTCTCCCGTTCTGTTGCCAGTTGCAGTAGACGTCTGCCAAGAGGCCTCCGAACAAGTCTGGCATTTGTACGTAAAGTTCATAGGGCAGACCATCTAAACCAGGCGATTTACCCCTTGTGCAGCCAGTCATTGCCTCCCGTACTTCAGCGGCTGTTATCGGCTTTTCGCAATACTCCGCCTCAGTGGCCGAGAGCCTCAGTAGTCCGTCGAGGTAGACATTAAAGTCCATCCCTCGATCCGGCCCGCCGCTGCCCCCGAACAGTTGTGCGAAGTGTCACTGAAAAGCTTCACACGTTTGCCCGGGATCGATTAACATGCGCCCGTCGTGGTCCACCAAAGACCGGATCGTGGCTTTGTTGCCACGACGCGCCTCGGCCACTCGGGCCCATTGAACGGCTTTCGTCCCCTCGTGTCTGAGAGCACGCACCCTAGCTCTGACAACGCAGCCTTCGTGCTTTGCATTGAAGAATTAGTCAAGGGCCAATTTCCCCGTAAGTACGTCGGTCGCGATGCTTCTGCTAAGCGCCTCGTCTAATTTTCTAACTAATTCTCCCTCTGCTCTATTTTTCTCTATTGCTAAGCCTTACTAAACCTGATGGACTCTATTCTAATTGCTCTTTTCAGAGCAAACCACCACTTGTTGTTGACGATGGCCCCCGTCAACGCCCGCTTAACTAGTTCGCTAATCCGGTCTCTGTAGGCTTGCGCGCTGGTAAGGACGCGTTTAGCTTCCAGTAGCCGGATTCTCGTCTATGAAGCCTATCTAAGCCAACCACACAGATCACGAATTTGTGGTCCGTGTAGCTGACTATCTTGAATTGTGGACAGCCTATGCTAGACCTATCTATTTCCCTACAAAATACTCTATCTAGATATGATCTGGATGACCCTATGCGATTTGTCCAAGTCCACATTGGCACATTCTGGAAATCCAATCGGTACCTGTCAGACAGATCAAAACTCCTGAGCAGGTTGGTGAGGCTCTTGCACCCTCCTCCCCTATGCGCTGATCCCACACAGTCCCAGCTTGCATCTAAGATCCCGTTCCAGTCGCCCACTAACACTAAAGAGCGGGATGTTCCAAGAAAGGTCTCCAGACACCGGAAGAAATCAGGCCGCCCTGCTCCTGTCGGGGCATAGACGGCCACTAGCCTGAAAGCTTGCCCGTCTCCGCTGTTTACGTCTAGCACCACCAACTTACCTTCTGGGTCCAGGAATATGGCCCGTATGGCGAGTTCCAAACCTCTCCGAAAAAGCACAGCAACTCCTCCCCCCGATCCCGGACGGCTGGGAGATGCGTACACATCGTAGCCGCCGAAGATCGGTGCGAAGGCCCGTGCTTCGGAGATTCTGGTCTCGCTGATGGCCACTACATCTATGTTTAGTTACCTGAGGTCGTTGAGCAGGTGGCCCTGCTTCCATGACGACCCCAAGCCACGCGCATTTATGCTGCCTATTCTGAGTGAGGTCATGTTGAAATGGAGTGGAAAAGATGGGAAAGACCACTTACCTTACTTCTCATAGAGGAAGGATGGTTTGTCCATCCTTTTCACTGCTTGTGGCCTCCTCCGGAAAGATGTCCTTATAAATCCTCCTGGAGAGTGTTTGTCGGAAGTCTCCGATGTCTTTGGGGAATTTTTGTTTTAGTGTCGTGTACGTTTTCTGTGTGATGCGAGTGATTTGTATGTGTGGAGGTGGTGTGAACTTTTGGGTTGTTGTGTAGTCTTTTTCTGTGATGCTGGTGTTGTGTTGGAAGTAGTGTAATAATTGGTTGTTGTTCAAATTTAATGCTGTGTAGTGTGTATCGTTTTGGTTGTTTTGTTTTGTTTGCGTTTGTTGTGGGTTTGTTTCTGTTACGCTTTTTAGTGACTTTTGTGGTGTTGGTGATGGTGGTGTTGGGGTTAATGATGGTGATGGTGTTGGTGTTTGTGGTGATGGGGTTGGTGATGATGATGTGGATGGTGGCATATCTGTCCTAACTTTTTTGTTTGATAGTTTATTTGTTTCCCTCTGTATTTTGTTTTTGGAGGGGGAAAGAAGAGAATTTTTTCTTTTTTGGTTTCTTTTTTCTTTTTTCCTGATACAGTTTCCCACTCCTCGTTGTGATAGGCCGGGGAGTGGAAAATCCTCCACAGGCGTTGGTTTGGGTTGTGGCGTGGTGGATGGTGTAGACGCTGGTGCTAGTTCTGGCGCGTTGAGTCGTGGTGGTGTTGGTTTTGCTACTGTTGCTGGGGTTGTTGCTGTTACAGTTGCTTCTGTTGTTGCTGCTACAGTTGTTGCTGCCATCTCTGCTGCTGGTGGTGTTGATGGTTGAGTCACTGGGGTGGGTAAGAGAGGTGGCCTCAACCTTTTAGCCTGAGGGCAGAAAGCCCTTAGGTGGGTTCCTTCACCACAAACGACACACCTAGGCCTTCTGCTCTCGATAATTACGGTGAGGTGGCTACCGTCAGTGAGGTCTATTACCTCTGGGATCTCCTCAATGCTTTTTTTGGTCCGCTTGGATCAGGAGCTCCATCCCAGATCCGGACCAGTTCTCCTGCTTTTCTTTCGCTATTTCGATTATCTTGGTGTTAGCTTCGATGCCGGCGAGGACGGCAGCTATTAGCCAGTGAATTTCGATTGCCGGTGGTCACCCTGATCTTTACGAGTCTCTGGCCACAATAGCTTGGGACGAGTGTGAAGTTGTCACTTCTTAATGGGGCCATGGAGTGTTCTCTAGCCTCCTCTGGTGTTTCAAAGAACACGTCCACGGTTCTATATTTCTGCCCACGTCTGATGTGGGTTATTTTTGACCACACATGTCCCAAAGCTTTTTGGATTTGGGACTCGGATGCCCGTTCCACTCGGCGCGATTTTATGTTAATTGTTCGATAAGACACGGTGCATAGGCGCCGATGCTCCATTTTATTAGGTGGGGCGGGGGGTGAGGCTGACCATGTATCCATCTTCCTTTACCATTTTTTTGGCTTCTTCTAATTCTTCCTGAGTTACCTGAAATGCTTCGCACTGTTTTGCTACTCTGGCAAAACTCAGGGTGCTTTTCTTAATTTCATTGTTGTTGTTGTTGTTATCGTTATTTTTGTCATTGTTAATTTTAGTTTCAGTTGTGGTGGTGGTGGCGTCAGTGGTGATCGGTGTGGAAGAGTTAGTTCATTTTGGTTGAATTCATTTCGATATCACGAGTTAATTTATTTTTTTCTTTTATTTCTGTTGTCGCGGTGGGGGGGGGGGGGGCTGTAACACCTGCAGTCATTGGTAATGGCGGGAAATGAATGTCTGCCTGAGACAAATTTAAAATATTGCTACTGCTTATATTTTTAGTGTTGGCAAACGTAGTAATATTTACAATGGTGGTGTCGGTGTGAGGTGTTAGTTTGTGAGGAAGGTGTGACTCTGAGTCGTCCATGATTTTTCAAAGAAAAATCTTTGTTTGATAATTATATAAGTTTAAATTTTGGGCTCAAGGCCCCAATCTTTTTGAGTGTCCTTTTCAGAAATCAATGTATGTGCACTTATATACAGTTAACAATAAAAATTTTCCATAAATGGCAATCTTAAACAACTGAAAATAACAAACCTTTACTGAGCTCACGATGATACGATTTACTACGTATGTCGCCAATAATAATAATAATAATAAAAACAACTAAAGGTGGATAGAGTGGATAGAGTGTTATGGAATCGCTCCCGTAAGATTTTGATTTTTTACGTATTTAAAACAATTGTGATAGAATAATTCTTATTACAAATGTAACATAAGATACCAGTTTTAACTTTCAGGAAGTGACAACGCATCACATTATGACATAGGGCTCCAATATTTAATATTTAATTTTGGATCAGAAATGTTATAGTAAAAAAAGAAAATGGCTACAAACAACAGCCAAATATCACCTCCAACACCACCACCGCCGCCACCGCCATGACCATCACCACAGAAAATATAGCCAGCGGCTACATCAACACCATCACTACAGTACTACTATCACATCACCACCACCACTGCATCATCGCTACCGCCACTATTCTCTCACTACCCTCTGTTAAGATAGGGGGATGGTAGTAGTCCCACTAAACATGAATAGAAGCGAGGAAGGTATCAAAAGATATAAATAGACTGATTTGGTGACCCGGTCAAACAACAACACCAAAAACATTATGGCTGTTGTACCTCTAAACTCTCTCAAAATGTTTAGTTTAAACGAAGTCAAATCTAAACTATAATATAATAATAATAATTGTTTCTACTTTTTTGGCTCAGGGCCAGCAATTACCCAGTGCATTGGTGGTGCTTTGTTTTATCGACCCCGTATAATATAATAATAATAATAATTGTTTCTACTTTTTGGCACAAATAATTGTTTCTACTTTAGGCACAAGGCCAGCAAATTACCCAGTACATTACTGGTACTTTATTTTATCGACCCCGTAAGGATGAAAGGCAAAGTTAACCTCAGCGGGATTTGAACTCAGACTGTAAAGGGACGTAACATTTTGGCACAAATAATGATAAGCAACAAGTCGAAACAAATTTCAAAAGTTTTGAACGCAGCAACCCCTACTTCCCACGTAGCTAAAATCAAAACAGCACAGCAGCAACAATAACACTAGTAACCGTTGCTACTGGCCTTGACAAAAGAAAAACGTAAAGGAAAAAAAAAAAACTAAGTCAGACATTCAAACATTACAATGAAACTTCTGTTTATTTTTTAAAGTTTTTATCTATTTATTTGTTTATTTATTTATGTTCTTCTACAGCGTGATGTTGCCACGCTAAAATCAACGGGGGTGATCAAACCACTGGGGGTGATCAAATCACCGGTGGTTATGTAACCATACATTCACCACTCCTCGATATGAGTTCGAATAAACAGTTCGAATAACGGTGAAGAGGAGACTGGAACGTTATGTGACAGACTCTCATCTAGCAGGTGCTCCCTGGCCGAGCAGCAGGGACCTGGCTGTCATCCAAATACTGCTGGTGTTTGAGGAAGAAGAAGAAGGAAAGGAACAAGAACCAACTGGACGAAAGAATTGAATAGAACTGTTATGCATTGTTACCTGAAGAGTAACCCCAAGGAAAAAAGCTATAGGAAACGGATGCATAACATCTGGAACGAGATTGGTCTATTTAAATTAGATGAACAAAAGTTGGCCGGGCAGGCTCAGGTAATAAGAAGTAATGGATGGATAAGCGAGCTGGAACTGGAGAAACTGAGCAGAGAGATTAGGTTGGAAATAGAGAATGGAGTATGCCAGTCAAACGAGCCAGTGGGAAATGAAGGTGAAGAGGTTGAGAAAACGGAGGAAGCATCCGAAGCAGACATTGATCTGAATGCTGAAATAAATAATACCTGGAACAAAGATACGGCCATTGAGGAAATGAATGCTGACGGGCTAGCACAAGATTTGGTTGATATCCTAAACTTAGTGGTAGATGAAATGAACAATGATAGTGGGAAACCTATGAACCTAAGATTTGCAGACAGGAAAAAGTTAAAAGAAACAACAGCTAAGGTAAACAAAGTCATCCCATACCTTGAGGCGAGGAACCTTCACCAATGCAAAAATATCCTCAAGGCAACAGCAAATGCGGTGAGGAAATTACTTGGCATAAAAACGAGAGGAAACAACAAACAAGAAAGATCAGAACCTTGGTGGAAGAAACGACTGAATGGTCAAATCAGGGAAATGAGAAATGACATTGGAAAGCTTGAGTCCCTACTGAATGAGACACTACAAAACATGGACACTAAAAATAGACTGGAAATAAAGTACAAAACCAGGAGGAAAAAGCTAAATATTATCATAGAGGAACTGAAGCAATGCATTGTAGCAAAGTGTGCAAAGATCAGGCGATATGAGAGCAGAGTCAGTCAGTATAGAGAGAACCGCATATTTGACAACCAGAAGATGTTATTTGGACAGCTTGAAGGGAAAGAAAGAGGCAACGACTTGATCCCTAGGCGGAACAGACTAAGACATTCTGGAGAGGAATATGGGACCAGGATGTAAAACATAATGATCAGGCAGTGTGAATTGAGACAGTACAAAAGGAGATTAGTGAACAGGCACACCAACAAACTGATTTGAGTATCACAGTTGAAACTCTTAAGGGGCAGGCCAAACAACTAACCAACTGGAAATCACCAGGCCCAGATGGTGTGCAGGAGTATTGGATTAAAATATAACATCCCTCCACCCGAAACTGACAACCATGTTTAATGACTGCTTGATGTCAGGTGAGGTACCAGAGTGGTTGACAAAAGGTACCACAGTTTTGGTAATGAAAGACCGAATCAAGGGTAATGATGTTACCAACTATAGACCCATCACATGTCTGTCTGTAATGTGGAAACTGTTAACAAGCATTGTGTCTGAGGAAATCTACCATCACCCCCACATAAACAACTTATTACCGGACGAACAGAAAGGATGCCGAAAGAAGTCCTGTGGTACAAAGGACCAGTTACTTATTGATAAGATGGTAATGAGGAATTGCAAGAGGAGACACACTGGTCTTGCCATGGGATGGATAGACTACAAAAAGGCATTCGACATGGTACCTCATTCTTGGATAACCAAACGCCTAGAGATCTTCAGAATGGCAGATAACATCAGACAGTTGTTGAGCAAAAGTATGAAGTCCTGGAAAACAGAGTTAAAATTGGATGGAGAATCCTTGGGAGGCGTGAAAATCAAGAGAGGTATCTTCCAGGGAGATAGTTTGTCCCCTCTGTTTTTTCTCATTGCCCTGATGCTCTAACCATTATACTGCGAAAAGTGAGAGCAGGATACAAGTTGCGAAAAGGAGAGCTTACCATCAATTACCTCCCCTTCATGGACGATCTTAAGCTCTTCGGGAAGAGTGAGGAGTTGGATGTACTTGTTGACACTGTCCGTATTTTCAGCAATGATATATGTATGCAATTTGGTATTAGTAAGTGTGGAGTCCTAGTGATGAAGAGGGGTAAATTGAGCAGAAGCAACGGAATCCAGGTACCAACAGGTGAAATTGGCACTGAAGAAGGATACAAATATTTAGGTGTTCTGGAGGCAGATGACATCAAGAACAAAAAAATGAAGGAATTGATAAGATCTGAGTACATTAGGGAGTAAGGAGCGTATTAAAATTACATCTGAACAGTAGGAATGCCATAAGTGCAGTGAATTCCCGAGCTGTGTCTATTATTAGGTACAGTTCGGGAATTCTGAAATGGAATGTTCCTGAACAAAAAGAAATGGATAGGAAGACTAGGAAGCTATTGACTATCTACATGTTCCACAAGGAGATGAAGGTGGAAGAGGTATTATCAGCATAGAGGACTGTGTTCAGATGGAGAAAAACAACCTACACAAATACGTGACTGACAATAGGCAGCCAATGCTCAGAATTGTACTGAAGGAGAGGACAATAGACCAGGGGATGTCTAAGGAGGAAATAACAACAAGGAGGAAGAGCAACCTTCATGAAAAATCCCTTCATAGTACCTTCTTTGAGAAAACTGAATTTAGAGATCCACAGACATGGAACTGGTTGAAAAGAGAAGACCTTAAAAAGGCTACAGAAGGAATGCTAATGGCTGCACAAGAGCAGGCCCTCAAAGCGAAGTGGCTGAAACACCGTATTTACAAGGAGGAGGCTATCCCACTGTGCAGGATCTGTGGAGAGAGAGTGGAGACTATGGCTCACATTGTATCCGAGTGTAAACACCTAGCCCAGACTCACTATAACGGCTGGAGACATGATGTGATGGGCAGGGTGATCTACTGGCACCTATGCAAAGTAAACAATTTACCACATTCTGAGAAGTGGTATGAGCATAAGCCAGAGTCGGTGATAGAAAACGATCAGGTGAAGTTGCTGTGGGATTTTAGGATACAGACGGACAAGAAACTGGAACACAATAGACCTGACCTGGTGGTTTTGGACAAGGAAAAAAGATCGTGCCTGATTGTGGATGTGGCCTGCCCATTCGACACGAGAGTGCAAGAGAAGGAGAGGGAGAAAATTAACCGATACCAGGACTTAAAGTGGGAGGTAAAAAGGATTTGGAACTGCTATGAAGTCAAAGTGATCCCGATTGTCATAGGCGCACTAGGGACTATCTCAAAAAGTTTCCAGGGATGGTTAAAGAAAATTGGCCCCTTCACGCTTTTTGGAACGCTTCAAAAGGCATGCTTGCTGGGAACAGCAAGAACCCTCCGATACGTCCTGAATATCTGAGGCTGCAGGTAGTGGCTTGATATTCATTTCAACAAACTTTCCAGTTAACTAACATCAATGACTGAGACTCAAAGAGTAATAACAATAATAGTAATAATAATAATAATAATAATACTAATAATAATAATAATAATAATAATAATGATTTCTTTATTAACCACAAGGGTTTACATAAAGTAGACATTAAGGACAGTGCAGGACAATGCAGGACGGTACAAATGGGCATTTCTGCGTGTAAAAAACAAAAACAGAGGGTGTAACAAAAAATAACAATGAAAAATTCCCCAATAGGGGGAGACTTCGGAGGGACATTTGTGGAGAAAGGCCAGTAAAAAGCCACAATGACCCTGACCACCAAGGCAAGTGCCCTCTCCCAGTTTTCCACCTTTAATTTACAGATATATACTCAGAGTAGGCCCATTCACTCGGGCCATTCTTGCTTCTCTCACCCATCTTTCAACAAAATGCTGGGAAGAGAGCACTTCCCTCTCTACTCTGATTTTCCTTTTCAAATGAAATTTGAAAAAGTCAATCAGAGCATCACCGAAGAGGTAAGTGCTCGTCTTCAGCCCTTTCAAACGTGTCCACCATACTATCTCTTTCGCCATGGCCACCAGGCAGATAAAAACTGCCTGCCCTTCCCGGCTAAAGGAGGAGGGCGGGGCAATCCTCACGATGGACTCAGATGATAGCCGGATCCGTCCTAAACGCGACAGCAGGTGTTCGACATAAACCCACAAGTCAGCAATTTTCGGACACTGGACGAGTGCGTGCAGGACGGTTTCGTCGCCCTGCGCGCATCTCGGACATGCCCGGCTGACGGCACCTCCATGCCTGTAGAGTTTATCCCGAACTGGCAAGGCTCCTCGGTAGCACTGCCAGGCCAGAGATTTCTGGAAGTTGTCCATAGGCCCTGGCCCGAAAGTTCTTCCGAAGAGATTGGCTAGTTGATTTTCGTCGACGCCTAGAGTTTCCCCAAGTACGTCGTCGCTCTTCCCCTCCACTAATCCTCTATAGAACGCCGAGGTGGAGTTTCCACCGATCACATTGCCCGATTGGTCGAGGGCTGTGAGCGCCTGAAGACATTCCAGTCTCCAGGCGCTCCCTCTCGGTCTTCGCTTGACCCAGGACTGCAGCTCCGTCAAGGAAACGAGCTGGGGAAAAACGCGTCTAGCAAACGGCGACCACACCTGATCACCGTCGAGGAAGAGGTGGAGATGTCGTAGCCTGAGCGCGTGCCTGCGCATCATCAGCCACGGCATGCCCAGCCCTCCACGTAGCGGGTGTTGACAACAGATGGACCGCCTGACCATCGGAGCGCGTCCCTTCCACAAAAAGCGAAAGAGCAAACGCTCCAGCGCAGTCAGGCGAGGCTTAGGACAAGGTACGACGGTCAGACGGTAGCAGATGACGGACGCGATGTACGCGTTAGCCACCTCCGCTCGACCTTTCAGGGATAGCTTCCTCTCGGCACATTTCTGGGTGAGAGAAGCCACCCTGCTCGTCACCTCGTCCCAGTTTTTGTCCGTCTGGAGGTCCGGACCGAACCAGACCCCTAGCAATTTAACCGGTCCGTCCGTCCAGCGTCCGACGACGCTGTTGGACGGCATGGACCTGCCTCTCCAGGTGCCGAGCTGCAGGCCCACTGACTTTTCCTGGTTGATCATTGCTCCTGTCACCGCTTCGTATTCTCTTAGTGTAGTGCCGATCGCCTCGATGTGTTTGGCGCTCGACACCACTACGGTGACATCGTCCGCATATGCTGACACTGATCTTCCGCATCCTAGTTCGCGCGGGACTCCCCTCAACGTCTCCAGTTTGTGCAGTAATGGCTCGAGAGTCAATACGTACAAGAGGGACGAGAGGGGACATCCTTGGCGGACCGAGCGCATGATGTTGAACGGTTCCGACAGGTGACCGTTCACTCTCACCACAGAGCAGATGTCGCTGTGCATGGCAGCGATCCAGCCTCTGAAGACGGGCCCAAAGCCAGCCGCCCTCAGGACTGCCGCTAGGTAACGATGGTCGACCCTATCGAAAGCTTTCGACTGATCTAAATTGATCAAGGACCCACCCGTGCCAGGTTCCCTAGCTACCCTCTCTACGATGTATCGCATGAGGTGGAGGTTGTCGTGGATGGATCTGTCGGGAATGGCGCATGTCTGCGCCTCTCCCACCAGACCACCAACGACAAGCGCCAACCTCTTTGCTAGCACCTTGGCCAAAATCTTAAACTCTGTGTTTAGCAGAGTTATGGGCCGGAAATTGTCTATGTTATCCCCCTTGTTCGGATCCTTTCTCAGTAGTGCCACCGCTCCTCGGCTCACAGAACTGGGAATTCTCCCGTTCTGTTGCCAGTTGCAGTAGACGTCCGCCAAGAGGCCTCCGAACAAGTCTGGCATCTGTACGTAAAGTTCATAGGGCAGACCATCCAAACCAGGCGATTTACCCCTTGTGCAGCCAGTCATTGCCTCCCTTACTTCAGCGGCTGTTATCGGCTTTTCGCAACACTTCGCCTCAGTGGCCGAGAGCCGCGGCAGTCCGTCGAGGTAGACACTAAAGTCCATCCCTCTACCCGGCCCCCCGCTGCCCCCGAACAGCTGAGCGAAGTGTCGCTGAAAAGCTTCACACATTTGCCCGGGATCGAGTAGCATGCGCCCGTCGTGGTCCACCAAAGACCGGATCGTGCCTTTGTTGCCACGACGCGCCTCCGCCACTCGGGCCCATTGAACGGCTTTCGTCCCCTCGTGTCTGAGAGCACGCACCCTAGCTCTGACAACGCAGCCTTCGTGCTTTGCATTGAAGAATTGGTCAAGGGCCAATTTCTCCGCAAGCACGTCGGTCGCAATGCCTTTGCTAAGCGCCTCGTCTAATTTTCTAACTAGTTCTCCCTCTGCTCTATTTTTCTCTATTGCTAAAGCCTTACTAAACCTAATCGATTCTATTCTAATCGCTCTTTTCAGAGCAAACCACCACTTGTTGTTGACGATGGCCCCCGTCAACGCCCGCTTAACTAGTTCGCTAATCCGGTCTCTGTAGGCCTTGCGCGCTGGTAAGGACGCGTTTAGCTTCCAGTAGCCGGGTCCTCGTCTATGAAGCCTATCTAAGTCAAGCACACAAGTCACGAATTTGTGGTCCGTGTAGCTGACTATCTTGAATTGTGGACAGCCTATGCTAGACCTATCTATTTCCCTACAAAATACTCTATCTAGATATGATCTGGATGACCCTATGCGGTTTGTCCAAGTCCACATTGGCACATTCGGGAAATCCAATCGGTACCTGTCAGACAGTTCAAAACGCCTGAGCAGGTTGGTGAGGCTCTTGCACCCTCCACCCCTATCCGCTAATCCCACACAGTCCCAGCGTGCATCTAAGATCCCGTTCCAGTCGCCCACTAACACTAAAGAGCGGGACGTTCCAAGAAAGGTCTCCAGACGCCGGAAGAAATCAGGCCGCCCTGCTCCTGTCGGGGCATAGACGGCCACTAGCCTAAAAGCTTGCCCGTCTCCGCTGGTCACGTCCAGCACCACCAGCTTACCCTCTGGGTCCAGGAAGATGGCCCGTATGGCGAGATCCAAACCTCTCCGAAAAAGCACAGCAACTCCTCCACCCGATCCAGGACGGCTGGGAGATGCGTACACATCGTAGCCGCCGAAGATCGGTGCGAAGGCCCGTGCTTCGGAGATTCTGGTCTCGCTGATGGCCACTACATCTATGTTTAGTGACCTGAGGTCGTTGAGCAGGTGACCCTGCTTCCATGACGACCCCAAGCCACGCGCATTTATGCTGCCTATTCTGAGTGAGGTCATGTTTAAAATAGAGTGGAAAAGATGGGAAAGACCACTTACCGTACTTTTGGTAGAGGAGGGATGGTTTTTACATCCCTTTTCACTTGATCGTCTGGTGAAGGGACCGTTGAATCGTCCCTTCGGCTGGTCGTCGGCTCTTCTAAGAGAATGTCTGAATATACTCTTCGATTAATGGTTCCTCCTAGGTCCCTGAAATCACCAACTGCGTTGGGGAATTTCGTTTTAATGTTTGTGTATTGTTTCTGTGCTATTTAGTCTTATGTTAGTTGGCGTTTTGATTGGTGCTGGTATTATGTAGTCCTGTTGTGAAATGTCTGTGTGTTCAATTATGTAAGTCATTAGTTTCTTGTTGTGTGTGTTTATTGCCGTGCATTTGTTTTTCTGGGGGTGGGGTGTGGTTCTGCTATTTTCTTGTCGTTGTTGCTGGGTGTGTGTGTTTTGTTGTTGTGTTTGCGATGTTGGTGCTTGTGGTGGTGGTGTTGAAGGTGTTGTTGGCGGTGGGGTTGTCGCCGGTGGTGATGGTGGTGCTGGTGTGGGTGGTGATGGTGTTGGTGGTGTTGCTGCTGTGGGTCTCTTTGCAGTAGACTTTACCCTTTTCTCATTTCTTTCCTCCCTTTTCAAAGGCGACGATGCGCTGCTTCTGCGTTTGTGCCTTCTTACGACCTTTTGCCATCTCTCTCCCACCTCACACTCCATGTCTGATTCTGTAAGGTCGGGGAGGGGTACCAGCTCCACTCTTTCACTTGTTGTTGTTGGTGATGTTTGCACTGGAGTCTCTGTTGCAGCTGCATTTGGTATTGCTGTTGTTGTTGTTAATATTTCCACTGCTGCTGCTGCTGTCTTTGATTTCCGTGGAGTGGGTATGGGTGCCACGGACCTATCGTTCCTAGTTGCCGCTTGTCCTGTTGCTGGTAGCCGTGGAGCCGGATTCGGAAGGAGGGGGGTTTTCTCCTTTCTCAGGGTCTTCTCGTTGCAGAAGGCCCTGAGGTGAGTCTTCGATCCACAGCGAAAGCATTTCGGGCGTTTGCTCTCAACACTTATGGGCAGTTGAGTGCCGTTATCGAAGTCTATCACATCCGGGATAGCTTCGATGCACTCCTGGTTGGTTTGGATTAGCATCTCAATGGAGGAGCCGACCCAATCTTCTCTTACTTTTTTCTGTACTTGCAGTACAGTTGTTTTGTCCTCGATTCCGACGAGGACAGACGCGGCCAGCCAAGAAGGGGTCATTCCGGGGGGGGACGTGGGTCAGTTTGACCCTCACAATTTTTTGCCCGCAGTAGGAGGGCACCAACACCATTTCCTCGCTCCTTAGGGTCACTACTGATTGGGCCTTTGCCTCCTGGGGTGTGGCAAAAAGTACGTCTACGGTGGCGTATTTTTTTGCCTCGGGTGATGTGCGTTTTCCTCTGCCACACAGACCCCAAGGCTTTTTGTATTTGGGCCTCTGTGGCTCTTTCCACCCTACGGGATTTTGTACTTACTGTACGGTACGTGACCGTACAGTGCTCTTGGGTTTCGAAAAAATTTTTCGCTGCCTTGCAGATTGCTCGGTGTCCGTTCTTTGTCACCATCTTCTTCGCTTCCTCTAATTCCTCATTTGTTATGAGGATTGTTTCCAAGTTTTTCGCAATACCTGCAAATGAGATTGGTTTTTCTCTGCTGTTGTTGTTGTCGTCAGAGCTGCTGGTACTTTTGTTGTTGCTGCAGGTACTACGACTACTGCCTCCGCCGCTGTTGCTGTGGTTGTTGTTGGTGTTGCTGCTGCTAATGCTGTTGTTGTTTATGCTGCTGGTGATGCTGTTGCGGCTGCTACTGTTGTTTTCATTGTCACTGTTGCTGTTGTTATTACGGCTGCTACTGCTATTATTCCTGACGTCAGACGAATGAACTGGGTTTTCGTATTTCCCGCACACCTGTTTCGTCGCTGTCGTCGTCGTCGTGGAGAAACTTTGCACGCTTTGCACGAGACTTTTCTTTTCTTTCGTCACTTGCGAAAGAGAAGGGAGGGAGAGAGACACATTTAAAGAAGGGAGGGAGAGAGACAAACTTCTCTCTGCTGTAGTGATGATTGAGGAAGAAGAAGACGGAATGAGTGGGAGTGACGTATGAAATTTCTTTTTCGTAGCCATGTTGTTTTTTGTTTAAAATGAATATTGGGTACAAAACCCCAATAACTGGTTATTTAGCCCCGAAGGGCCAAATAACGGACAGAAAGACCCCTCTCACGAGGAGGAGGGTGTCTTTATCAACAATTTGGTTCAAGTTTTAAACAATTTACAATTGTTTTAACGGTTAAAAATTACTATACCTTACAGAGCCGAGCCTCCGTCAACCATGGCATTCAATAATAATAATAATAATAATAATAAGGGAAGAAGACGCACGAGGTGGTAGAAGGTCATGAAATCGCTCCCGTAAATTTTTGATTTTTAACATATTTAAATCAATTGTGAAATAACAATTCTTAGTACAAATGTTGCATAAACCACCGAATCAAGTCCCATAAAATTTCGGATCCATATTATATTGTTATATCGGTCAAATATTCAATTTTGTATTATATATTTTGTATTCAAAAAAAGAAAATGGTTATAAATGGAAGAAAACACCCTCTGTCTACACTATATAGAACAGCCAAATAACAGCAATTTCACCAACACCAGAAACTTGATACACCACCTACCCCATCACACTAAATATAACAGCCAGTTAACGGCAATTTCACCACCACCACCACCAATCCCAGCATCATAATAATAATTACTATTATTATTGTCTCAAGTTTTAACAAAATGTTTAATTCCAATTTTACGGGAATATGTCAACACAATATATATTAAACATACGAACACAAACTCATAGATACTACATATCACAAAACTCAGTAACGACAACGCCACCACTCCATCCATCATTGCTACCACTATCCCATCACCGCCGCCACCACTCCTTCATTGCTACCACCACTATTTCCCTGTTAACTTGAGAGAGAAAGGGGAAGGTGGCGGTATCACTAGACTAGGGAGAGGTTAGCAAAAGATATGAATAGATTGACTTAGTGACCTGGCCACTGGCCAAACGTCAACATCAACAACTATGGGACTGCTGGCTCACCCCTTCCTCACCAACAATATAAAAAGCCCCAGCACCACCACCGACATAGCCAACAACAATAACAGGCAACTTCAGCAAAAAGTATATTATATTATTGTAATGCACTGGGTGATTGCTGGCCTTGTGCCTGGAGTGGAGATAATTATTAATAATTTCATTCTTAAGCCACGCAATGCTCACATTATGGAACCACTCATGATAATAACAATTTAAAAAAACAACAAAAAGAAAACCCCGTGACCAAGAAATACCGGGATGGCGGCCGGCGGGGAATAGCCGCGTCTCTAGGGGAGAACGACCCCTCTAGTCTTGGTTGACACTCGTTCTATAAGTGGTAACACGAAATGATTACCCCTTGGCGGATAAGGATAAAACGCGACAAAATAAAGTAAATGTCTAATGATAAAATCTCATACCGGATCGGCCGTCACCCAGGTAAAAAAGGGCCGCGTCCCTCAGAGAGGAACCAGACTGGGGTCGAAAAATCAGCTAATGGTTCAAACCTTCCCATCACTTCGGAGCTGGAGACCTCCCATAACGGGAATACTCCTACTGTTGGCCCTCCATGCTCACCACCAAGAAATCCAAAGAAAAAGAGAGAAAAATGGTCAAGGGAAGATAATAAAGAAGTCCTTGAGGCTTTCTACACTGCCATGTACTACCCGTCAAATACATCGAATACAGAACAGACATATATCAACTGGAAAAAGAAACATCCCGAAAACAGAGGCTATATTGACAGTAACAAACTAGCCAATATACGAAGAAATATTGTAAGAAAAAAGTTACTAACTGATATAGAAATTGATCAGATCAAGCTATTAGCACAAAGTCAGCGAAGGGAAAATGAAACATGTGTCAGTGAAAACGAGGTAAATTGTAACACTTCGAATCTCAGGGTTGGGGCGGAATCACTGGCAACAGAACAAATTAAAGAAAGGATCGAAAAAGTGGAGGGAGTGCATGCTCAAGATGAAACTCTAGATGAAAATAATGAGATCGTAAAGGATAAAGAAATGAATGAGAATGAACTTGCCAACTTGAAGGATGAAATTATAATCGAATGGATGAAAATAAAAGAATCTGACATGGGGCAACGAGACACCCTCCCTAAGATCCAGAACTCCAAACAGAACCAAAAGATAATACACAAGACTAACATAATTCTCAAAAACATTATCATCACAAACAAACTAAACATTACTGATTTAAATCATCTCTATTATGCATCGGCTAAAGTGACCACTCACTTATGTGGAGTGAAGATGAAAAAACAAAGGAATTCCCACAAGAAATCTACTTGGCAAGAGAACATCAATCGCCAAATAAACCTTCTCCGATCTGACATAGAAATTTTAACAAACTATAAAGTAGGTGAACATGTTAAACAAACTAAACTTAGAAAATTGAAAAAAAAGTACAGTATAAAATCAACATGTGACATAGACATGCTGATAGAAATAATCAAGCAAAAAGTGTCGGCCAAAGCTGCTCAGATAAAGCGCTTTGAAAAACGATCTAGATTCTATAAGGACAATAATATGTTCAAAAACAACCAAAGAAACTTCTACAGAAAAATTGGTAAGTCAACAATAACTGCTAAATCAATACCACCCAAGGAGGAAGTGCAAGAATTCTGGGAAAAGATCTGGGCCGAAGAAAAAGTTCATAACATACATGCCCCATGGATAGACAGACAAATGAAAGATACAGCTCACCTTGAGGAACAAATATTGGAAAATATAACAGTTGAACAGTTGCGCTTGGCTCTAAGAAAAACCAGCAAATGGAAATCCCCAGGAAAAGACAAAATACAAAACTTTTGGATAAATGCCTTCACAGAGTCTCATGAGCTGTTAGCCCAACTTTACAATGAAATAGTTAAGGAGCCAGAAAAGATACCATCATGGCTAGTTAACGGCATTACATTCCTGCTTCTGAAGAATGATGAGACACACAATCCCAAAAATTACAGACCGATAACTTGCTTGATCACAATGTATAAAATTTTAACATCAGTCCTAACTGAATACACATATGACCACCTGATAACAAATGACCTATTTCCCATTGAGCAGAAAGGGTGTAAACGAGGTTCATATGGCTGTAGGGATCAGCTTTTGGTTAACAAAATGATACTGGAAGATTGTCATAATAGACACAAAAATCTATCGATTGCTTGGATAGATTATAAAAAAGCATTCGATAGTTTGCCACACAGTTGGATTGAAAAATGTTTAGAGATTTTCAAAATATCTCCCGTTGTCAGGAGCTTTTTGTCGTTCAGTATGAAGACATGGAGAACGACACTCCTTTTGAATAGTGAAAAGGAATCACTGGAAGCTGGAGAAGTTAATATTAATTGTGGAATTTTTCAGGGTGACTCTTTATCACCGCTTTTATTCTGCATCGCACTTATACCATTAAGTAAAATGCTCAATGAAACAAAACATGGATATAAAGTCTATGACAAAACCATTAATCACTTGTTCTACATGGATGACCTGAAACTATTTGCAAAAAATGATGAACAATTGCAAGGTCTATTATCCACTGTGGAGCAGTTCAGTGATGACATTAAAATGGAGTTTGGACTAGATAAATGCGCCAAAGCAACGTTCACCAGAGGAAAGCTGCTGAAGAGTTCAGACATTAATCTTGATCGGGGGAACGTGATAAGAGAACTTGATCAAGAAAAAACTTACAAATATCTAGGTTTTGTGAAGGAGACGGAATCAAGCAATCGACAATGAGGGAAAGGATAAGGAATGAATATTACCGCAGAGTAAGAGCAATCTTAAGAACGGAATTGAATGCAAGGAATAGGATCGATGCCATAAACACGCTTGCCATACCAGTAGTAACCTACAGTTACAATGTCATCAACTGGTCATGCACAGAGATCCGTAGGCTCGATACAAAAATTCGAAAATTCTTAACCATGCACAGAATGCATCACCCGAAGGCAGATATAGATAGAATATATCTCCCTAGGAAAGAAGGAGGACGTGGGTTAATCCAGTTAGACATTGCGTTGAAAACTGCAACAATTGGATTATCTACGTATCTAAGGGAATCACATGATTGGATGATCAAACTCGTTTTGAAACACGAAAGCATCAAAAGATCATATTCCATTACAAAAGATGCACAAAGATACAGTAATGGACTACAAATTTCAGAAGTCCCATTTACTGCTGAAATGGAAAACACAGAAAAAGCAAAGCAGATAAAAGTAACTGCAAAGAAAGAACTGCTACAGAAACTGGCTAAGAAATGGCAAGAAAAGCCTCTGTATGGAAAATACCCAGAGCGAGCTAACAATCCTGATGTTGACAAAACTTTAACCCATCAGTGGTTGGCATCCTCTGGACTGAAATCGGAGACTGAAGGACTGATTATATCAGCACAAGATCAGTGTCTGCCAACAAAAAATTACCAAGCCAACATAATAAAAAATGGATGCAGCCCATTATGCCGTGTATGCAAAAAACAACCAGAGACCATTGACCATATAATTTCAATGTGCAGTCCTATAGCTCCAACCGAATACCTAAACAGGCATGACAGAGCTGCACAATACATACATTGGATAATGTGTAAGCATTTTGACCTGCCCCATCAAAAGAATTGGTGGGAGCATCAACCACCTCCCATACTTGAAAAAGATCACATCTCAATCTTGTGGAACTTTAGCATCCAAACAGACCGAAAAATAGATGCAAATAGACCTGATATAATATTGAAGGACTTTAAAAAGAGGGTATGCCTGCTAATTGATATGTCTGTTCCAATAGACAAGAATGTATCTATAAAAACATTTGAAAAATTGAGCAAGTATAAGGACCTGGAGATAGAAATTGGAAAAATGTGGAAATTGAGAACTAAAACAATACCAGTGGTTGTAGGTGCTCTGGGAATGATACCTAAGGGGTCTAATGATTACTTATCGCAAATCCCAGGAAACCCGCGTATAGGAGAAATACAAAAGATAGTACTAATGGGAACTGCCCATATACTAAGGAAGATTCTGTCAATATAAGTACATCACAAGTCTAAACACTAAAGATGCATGTGTGAGTATGTATGTTCTTTCTTGAACATGGCGGACCATGTTGTCTCTTGAGGTCACTGGTTGTGACTTGGTGATAACTCGTATGAACATAAAGCAAGATAAATGCAGCTGTAATAATAATAATAATAATAATAATAATAATAATAATAATAATAATAATAATAATAATCTGATCTTACTGAGTTAAATGAAATCATTTATGCATCTGCATTGAAACAAGTTGTTTACCACCAAAAAGACAAAAAAAGTCGAACCTTCGAGGTAAACCAATTTGGAGGAGTAGAATCGAAAAGGAGATTGACGTAATGAGAGGAGAAATATCTTTATTGAGTGAGTTAACCGGTGGAAATGATATAAGATCCAAGAAGGTAAGAAAGATAAAGAGAAAATATGGACTGTCTTCTAGAGAAGCAATAGTTTCAACAAAAGAATCTCTGAAACAAAAAGTCCAAGTAAAAGCCCAACGAATTCGTAGATTCGAGAAGCGAAACAACTTCTACAGGCAAAATAAATTGTTCTCATCCAATTCCAAGTCATTTTATAGAGAAGTAGGGAAGAAAAAATAATTATTGAAGAATAATTATTGAAGTTTAAAACTTCTGGAGTAAGATTTGGAGTGATGAGAAGACATATAATGCATATGTAGATTGGATTAGGGGCCTGGAAAAATCCTACTGGCGTGGGAAGACATCTCTATAGCGGACTTAAGGACAGCACTCAATAAATCTCATGAATGGAAATATCCTGGTAGAGACAGGGTGCTAAATTTCTGGCTTTCCTCACTCCCGTGCACTCACAATATATTGGTCAAGCTGTTTAATGGAATTATGAAAGATCCCAAAAATACACCTGATTGGATAGCAAGTGGCATTACCTACCTTCTACCAAAGAACAACGAAACCAAAGATCCAAAAAACTATCGGCCGATAACCTGCTTGTCCACCACTTATAAACTATTAACCTCTATTCTCATGGAAAAAGCATACGTATTTTTGGAGGAGAACAATCTTTTCCCCATTGAACAAAAAGGGTGCCGACGAGGTTCATATGGTTGCAAAGATAAACTTTTGATTGATCGTATGATCCTTGAGAACTGTCATAATAAACACAGAAATCTCAGTTCTGCATGGATCGATTATAAAAAAGCCTTTGACAGCATACCACACTCATGGATTCTGAGATCACTGGACATCTTCAAAATCTTACCAGTGATCTCAAACTTCCTGAAACACAATGTCATTATGGAACACAAATCTCCAATTGTCTAATTCCACTGGGATGCTGTGCTCTATGAATATAAACATCAACTGTGGTATATTCCAGAGTGACTCACTTTCACCCTTGCTTTTCTGCATAGCCTTAATACCCCTTAAATCCTAACTTAATAGAATAGGGTACGGCTATAGAATTGACAAAAAAAAATAAGCCACCTATTTTATATGGATGATTTGAAGCTATATTGCAAAGATAATGGCGAACTGGAAGGCCCTTTGCGGAGAGTAAAAACGTTTAGCGATGACATCAGGATGGAGTTTGGACTTGACAAGTGTGCAAAAGACACTTTCAAGAAGGGGAAGCTTGTCAACTCAGACTCAGTTGAATTGGATGCTGAAACAATCATAAAGGAACTTGAGCAGGAACAAACCTATAAATACTTAGGGATTAATGAGGGCTCTGGCATACAGCATGCAAGTATGAAAGAGAGGATAAGGAAAGAATGTTACAGGAGAGCACGTGCAGTTCTGAGATCAGAACTAAACGCTCGTAACAAGGTGCTAGCCATAAATTCCTTGGTAGTCCCAGTTGTCACTTATACCTTCGGTGTGTTGAACTGGAATATGAGTGAAATCAAAAGAATCGACACCAAAGTCCGTAAGCTACTGACCTGTAATAGAATGCACCACCCAAAAGCAGATGTGGATCGTCTTTACCTTCCTAGAATTCAAGGAGGCCGTGGCCTGATCCAATTTGAACTTGCTTACAAGTCCACCAAATACCTTGAAACAACTAACGACTGTATGCTGAAACTTCTTGAAATGCATGAGAGAAGTAAGAAGCTTCATTCTATCTTGAAGGAGCGCAAAAAATATGCTACTGATCTCATGCTTGATACCCAGGCTGGACAGACTAAAGAAACTGTTGCAACTGATGCTGCTAGGCACATAAAATCACTGGCAAAAGCAAAAGGGCAAGGACAATTAGCATCAAATTGGGAGCAGAAAACTCTGCTCTGATGTTGAACAAAAGCACACCCATCAGTGGCTACGTAGTTCAGGGCTGTAGACGGAGAGTGAAGGCTTCATCTTTGCTGCCCAAGATCAAAGCTTATTGACTCGTAATTACCAGGCCAATGTGATGAGAAACGGAATAAACCCAAAGTGCCGATTCTGCAATGCTGGGGTTGAAACTGTGGACTACTTAGTCTCTGGATGTAAAGTTTTAGCACCAGCAGAATACAAATATAGACATGACAGAGTTGGCCAATATCTACACTGGGTAATATGTCGGCATTACAAAATCAAAGATGAAGACAATGGTACAACCATCACCCTGAGGCTGTAACTGAAGGAGAAAAAGTAACAATTCTCTGGGACTTTCCTGTACATACTGACAGGACCATAAAAGCAAATAGACCTGACATCATTATAAAACATCAACATAACAAGGTCTGTTTGTTGATAGATATGAGCATCCCATGTGATCACAATATCGCGGCAAAAGAATTTGACAAGCTACGAAAATATAAAGATTTGCTTATTGAAATTGAGAAAATGTGGCACCTCAAGGCCTTACAATACCAGTGATTGTGGGAGGACTGGGAATGATCAAGAAAGGAACAGAATAATATTTGCGAATGATTCCTGGTTTACCCTCTCTGCATGAGGTGCAAACATTGTTTTGACTGATACTGCACACGTATTGAGAATAGCACTATCTCTGTAAGATTGATATCCCTCCTTGTATTTACATATGCATATGCACATGTGTATATATGTATACTGTTTTTTTGTTTTTTTTTTATTATAATCAATGTGTTGTATTAACCGGCTTACCAATGCACACTGTGAATTTATTTGCCCTAGGTGTCATGAAGCCACTCGGCATATATCAGAAACAATAATGAAAGAAAATAAAAACAATAATAATAATAATAATAATATGAACGAGGTGTTAAATTTTCATTACATTTATTGAGGTGTGACGCGCGTTTCGCGATTGATTAGGTTATGGTTCGATCAGTATCGATTGGGCCCTACTCTGGAATCAAAAGCTCATCGGACTTCTGTTATGACAGAATGAAACTATATATATATATTAGTCTGTGATTCTTCCTCTTTTTCGTTAGAGGCAGAGTGTGAGAATGGCAAGAACTGCTAAATACCTTGTCCAGTAGTAATGGCTAACACACACTATATAGACCTATCTTATGACTTGGGCCACCTGCTGATGACATATAACAACCCGGTATTCCGTGACTTTCTGAACATTGTGGATGTAATATCTGCATTTGTGAAGTTATGTTGCACAGAAACGATACCGTCCAGGAGTTGAGATTTTTACCTTTCTCTCTACCAAAATACAGCCACCGTATCTGCTATTAACTAAATGTGTGCACTCGGAACAGGTGATTGTTGCTGCATTATTGCAATTCAGCAAATTTATTGATTGACCTAAACGTTGGCCGGAGAACGTTGACTTTTATATCATTTATATATATATATATGTAGATACATTTGTCTAGACAATCTCTTATCCTTGAATTATATATATATATATATATATATATATATATATATATATATATATATATATATATATATATATATATATATATATATATGTAGAAGTTCTATTTAAATTGTTGGGATACTACAACAAGCAAATATTTTTATAACTGATATAAAGCACTCAACAAATTATTGGAGTAAAAATACGATATATTAACAAATGGAAACTATATTTATAAAACCATATTTATTTCATTATACATATTTCAAGGACACCAAGTTAAATTATGGTGTGCTTTCATCAGATAAAATATAATATAGATCAGTTTTATAAATAAATATTGACATACCCTTAAAGAATGCGACCATTTCTGTTGGAAGCTCCCGGATAGTATTCCGGGAGCTTCCAACAGAAATGGTTGCATTCTTTAAGGGCATGTCAATATTTATTTATAAAACTGATCTATATTATATTTTATCTGATGAAAGCACACCATAATTTAACTTGGTGTCCTTGAAATATGTATAATGAAATAAATATGGTTTTATAAATATAGTTTCCATTTGTTAATATATCGTATATATATATATATATATATATATATATATATATATATAGAGAGAGAGAGAGAGAGAGAGAGAGAGAGAGAGAGAGAGAGAGAGAAAGAGAGAGAGAGAGAGAGAGAGAGATAGAGAGAGAGAGAGAGAGAGAGAGAGAGAGAGAGAGAGAGAGAGAGAGAAATATACACGGGTGTGTATGATTGTGTATAGAAGATTATATTAATAAAAGGAATTTCAACTTTGTCTGATTTACTCGTTTTATTTACAATCCTTTAAAATTTATAATGGTATTAGAATGAAATAGTATGGTAGAATATTAAATGTTAAGTGTTAATTGAACAAGTACTTTCATGCTTTCGCAATCTTCAGGTTCATAATGTGTGGTGACAGTCAAGTTTGCAATTTTCAAGTTGAAAATTGCAAACTTGACTGTCACCACACATTATGAACCTGAAGATTGCGAAAGCATGAAAGTACTTGTTCAATTAACACTTAACATTTAATATTCTACCATACTATTTCATTCTAATACCATTATAAATTTTAAAGGATTGTAAATAAAACGAGTAAATCAGACAAAGTTGGAATTCCTTTTATTAATATATATATATATATATATATATATTTATATATATATATATATATATATATATATATATATATATATATATAATTCAAGGATAAGAAATATCTACACATTATGCGTGTTTGTACAATTCTATAGGCGCAATGACATAAGAAGGCCTGAGAGTAAGTTATTGTTTCACTGCTACTAATGATAATATTTTAATTCTATATTAGTAGACCTGACTTTAGGTGTTAACAGTAACTATTTTTTAGCACTTTGGCTAACCTATACTTTTGTCAGAAAACATGATTAATAATTTTAAGTATTAATCAATATTTACGTGTGTGTGTAATATGTGCAACAGGGTAACATAGAACAGCTCATCGCCCTTCTTTTCACTCGAAAGAAATGAATGATATTTTCAATAATACAAGTCTATTTATAACGGGTGAAGGTTAGTATATCAATGCACAGGATAAAAAAATATTTGTTTCAATGTACATATATTTTAAAGTTTAAAATATTAGGCTAATAGAAAATCCTAGTGTATATTCTTGTTCGAATTTTGATCTCTAAAGTGAAGATTTACAAATATTTCTTCTAACAAAAAGCAAAGGAATCGATCCACAAAATCCCATGTCTCATTCACTTATGGAGTAGAGTGGAACTCGTCAAATCGGAACAAGGAAACAATGTTTCCTTTAGCCTTTCCATTGCAGATACTATCACAACTATACCGGTCACAACTCCTGGCAGAAAGAGCAATGTGAAATAAAGTGTCTTGCTCAAGAACAACATATTGCCCGTTACAGAAATCAAACTCGCAACCTCACGATTGCGAACCCAATTTACTAACCACGAAGCTACGCGCCTTCTTCTAATAATCAGAAAAACTGATTGAAACAGCTTTCAGGAAAATTTATTTTTACATCTCTAAGTAGATATTTTCAAAATACTGAGTGATGTAATATTGACGATAAACAAGCGAAACGTTTCTAAATAATAAAGCTACAGATGTTTACAGGTGAACTAGGAAAGCCATAGTTTACAAAGTAGCCAACCAGTGGAGGTAGTTTACATTCATAAACAACCACATTTTATTTATTAACGCCTTCCACCTAAATGTATTCGACTGCTATTAATTTATGACGTTTAAACATGCAAAAAATACAATATCCTTCATGGAATAAACACTCCTAAAAAAAGTGTGTGCTTGCGAAGAGTGTTTACAATATCTATGACGGCACATAGTCTAATAGTTAGGGTGTTGAACTTAGCATCATCAAGGTCATGTATCGGATTCCAAAATCGAGAGGTGCATTAGGTTCTTGAGCCAAAATATTTTAGGAGTTGGGAAAGGCAGATAATTTGATCTATGGACCTCTGTTGGTTACGACGACGAGCGTTCTCGTTGTTCGGTCAACACAACAGCCTGCTCATGAAATTAATGTGTAAGTGACTAAGTATTCCACAGACACGTATACTTTTAACGTAATTCTCGGGGAGATTCAACGTGATAGTGTGCGTGTGACAAGGCTGATTCTTTGAATTAGATGTACTTTTCACCCAACGGGGATCTAATTTCACTCACAAGACATGGGTAAACCCGAGACTATGGTAGCTGATGTTGCGCATTGCAATCGAACCGGGATTTAATGATCGCAAAGCGAACGTTTTATCCATTCTGCCAGTTAGTAACAACAATAGAAAAACCAATGAACGGTCGGCTTCTTTCCTTTTTGTATATCCCTGTGCTTTACACGTATTACAAAGGTGAGATGAAGCTGAGTAACGGATGGATGATAAAGAAAATCAACGTTTTGTATTTCAATGTTGATGTTCTCATATGTCTCACAGAAAGATACAAATATATTTCGAAATATTAACCATATCATTGTGTATACTGTGTGGCCGTATTGTTAAAATGTTTATGTACGTATCTAAGTGCGTTCTAATTATCTCTTTGAAATAGTTCACCAATAAAGACATATTTCATATAAAAAGAGGTGAAAATCATGTAAATAATTCATGTCAGACTTTAAGACACTTAATGTGACAAAATTATTTAACTAGGATTTGATTAGCCGAGAAAATAGTTAGCACAGGTAACGCAGCAGTTTATAACCCAAGAGATGCCGCAGAAGTTTAGCTGAGAAAAATACGATTATATAAAAGAACTATATTATTGCTAATCGTTAAGAGTTTACCTTTATTCAATCACGAATGCCACTAAAGTAATACGAAAGTAAGGAAAGATTATTCTCGTTTAATTATTTTATAGCATTGTTGGTTACAGAGTTGTAACGGGGACTAGATTCTGGGTCCCATTGCATTTCTGATAGCGAAAGTAATTGGGGAATATTTGTGCAAGTCGATGCGAAATAAATACAACAAAGGATGTGAAGCGAAAGTAATTTTTTCTCGGTTTACTGGGTGTTTTTTTTTTTTGTTTTTATTTTACCAATGATCAGTGGTAAAATATGTACTTACACACATATATCTATATATTTATATGTACATATGAATATACATATATTCACACACGCAGACAGACACACGCAGACAGACACACACACGTGTGTGTGTATGAATATACGTGTGTGTATGAATATATATATATATATATAAGGTTTGTCCCAAAAGTAAGAATACTGATTTTCCTATGTACAACATGGTAAGACACCACCTTGTTGATGTATAAAGGCGTGTTAGTTATGACCTTGGCTACACGTTAATACTTGTTTCAACATGATCGACTGAGTCAGTCATGAGTTATTGCTGTTTATGTACAGGCGTGTTTATAACCTCTATTACGTTTGCGATGCAGGAAATATCGAACAACGTAGGTGATCAACTTTTGTTTGAAACTCAACAAATCTGCCACCGAAACATTTAATTCTTTAACACAAGCTTATGGAGATGCCACCCTATCGAGAAGTAAGGTTTTTAAATGACACAAAACTTTCAAAGAACCGAGAAAATATTGAAGGTGAGCCTCTTTTTGGAAGGCCAATCTCATCATCAAATAAACAAAATATAGAAGTGGCGCGAGTGACGATGGTGTTAGAACAATTGCAGTTTATTTGATACAAATGAAGTTCACAGAATTTTAACAGAGCATTTGCACAGCTCGGATCTAGCTCTGTGTGATTTCTATCTTTTCCCTAAGTTGAAATTGAAGTTGAAAGGTCATCATTTTGGGGACTGTGGAAAACATAAAATATATCGTAACCAACAATCTAAGGACGCTAACAGAAAATGACTTCCGGTATTGCTACAATCAATCGAAAAATTGTTGAAACCACTGTGTGACTTCTCAAGGATTGTATTTTAAAGAAGATTACTTGTGATTTCATGTATGTCTAATATACATTTAGATAAAACATCAGTACTCTGAATTTTGAGACAAACCTTGTATGTACGCAAATAGTAAACATAAATAACAAATCAAATGACACAATACATTGAAGAAATATATTAGTTTAGCGCTTAATATAGTATTGAATGTATGTGTGTGATATAAGACTGCAATACAGTGATTGGTCTATTATAAACGTGTAAACAATGATGTCATTATTCACAAATTACCATACCAATTAAAATAATTGTTTCTACTTTTAGTACAAGGCCAGCAAATACCCAGTGTATTACTGGTACTTTATTTTATCGACCCCGTAAGGATGAAAGGCAAAGTTAACCTCGGCAGGATTTGAAATTAGAATGGCAAAGGCCGTAACTCTATGCGTCAAAGCAATTAAAATAATATGATTATCTTACAAGGTTAACTTTTGCTGATATTTACAACGTTCATGAATTAAGTATATACTATCAGTTACTGCGTGAAAATATAATCGATTCACCTAAACTATTTTATCTTATGAACACCGCTTTAAGACTTTATTTTCATTTACTGTGAAAATACACAGATTAGTTTCGGCGGGATTTGAATACAGAGCACAGAGACCCGAGATAAATCTCAAAGCATTCTATCCGACGTTCTAACGACTCCGACAATTATCTCAACTATCTGGCCACACAACATTATAAGAACATAATGCTTTCTTACCTAACTACAAGGCCACACAACATTATCAGAATATAATGCTTTCTTACCTAACTACAAGGCCACACATTATAAGAATATAATGCTTTCTTACCTAACTACAAGGCCACACAACATTATAAGAATATAATGCTGTCTTACCTAACTACAAGGCCTCAAAATATAAAGTTGATTATTTCCAACTCATTACTTGATTTATATTTAATTTGCGGCCTTGTCTGCGGGGCGCAGCCCCAACACCGTTCCGCCTTAGAACCAGAACCCATCACCTTCCCCTTCCCCTCCCATTCTTCTGTGAGCCCAGAGGCTTTGCCTTTCCCTTCATTTTCCGTTTTTAAATATATGTAGCGTTGTTGTTATTTGAAATAGATTTATTTATGATTGTTTTGATTTTTATTAATAAAACGTTTTTAGAATAAAAAAAATATATTTTCGACTTGAAAGAATAAGTCGACTACGGCAGAATTTGAAACCAGAACGTAACGCGATGTAACTTGTTGTGCCACTTACATAGATTACACATATGTTGTGTTTATAATGACATGGAACATGTTTGGATAAATGTAAACAACAATGTTATTCATTCCTCCACCCAACTCAACCCATTTCTCACAATCATTTGTTCACATTTTCCAAAATCTATTCTATTACACATCACAACGATGGCTAAAAGCAGGAAACAGCTTATATGAGATCTACCTGTTTGTTATCGCTTTTGCGTTGGTTCCGATGACGTGTCTTCGAAATGTTCAAACAATAGAATAGATTGCTCGTGAAATTAACTTGCAAGTGGCTGTGCATTCCACAGACATACCGTGCACCCGTAACGTAGTTCTGGAGATGTGTGACAAACCTGATCCTTTGAATTAGAGATATAATGGATCTTGTATTATTGTGGGAGTGGCTTATCATTCCACCCACACGCAACATAGTTCTCAGGGAGATTCAGCGTAGCACAGTATGTGACAAGGATGACATTTGAATTAAAGCTAGAAATTATTTTTACTCCAGCTGAATGGAACGGAACAGCTGTTTTGCTGAAAGGCACAACAGATTGCCGGGAATCGAACTCATGACTTTACGATCGTGAGCCGAACACTCTAACCACTAAGTCATGCGCCTTCACAAAATCTACCTTAATCTATTGTTGAAAGGATCGGTCTATCCCCTTCGTTCTTTTTCTATCTACGGAGATATATAATAAATATTTGTTCATATTTATACAAGTCTCTTCCATAGCACATCCACAACTTTGACTAAAAGCAGATAACTTTGACTAGATTTACCTTAATGTACAGTTCAAAAGATTGAACAGACGTCGTTTTATGCATCAATCATTTAAAAGTGTGTGTGTGTGTGTGTGTGTGTGTGTGTGTGTGTGTGTGTGTGTGTGTGTGTGTGTGTGTGTGTGTGTGTGTGTGTGTGTGTGTGTGTGTGTGTGTGTGTGTGTGTGTGGCTGTCTGTTATATTTATTTATATGTAATTGTTTATATCTGAGAGAAAGCTTGTGTTTGTATTTGCATAGCATATATGTGCTTCACTCAGTATGTATCTTTATTCTCTCTACTTACATATAAATACGTGTATGTGTGTGTGTGTATGTGTGTGTGTGTGTGTGTCGGTGCTCTACTCACCATTGCCATCGCAATTCATTTTTCCTTTTCTTTTGTGAAAATATAAAACGTAAAGCAAAAGAGTTAACTGTTGTTTTGTCTTAATCCACTAACTTGCCTATAGTCCTGGCAATCCCGAAACAGCTATAACACACACACACACACACACACACACACACACACACACACACACACACACACACACACACACACACACACACACACACACACACACACACACACACACACGCACACACACACATATATATATATATATATATATATATATAGCGGCGATGCAGATACAGATACAATATAGACAAACACATATATATATAGTTTACATAATTTACATAAATCTTTCGTTGCACATCTGCAACATCGTCAGTGGTGTTATATTCATTGTTCCTCCTGTTGTGTTGTATGTCTACGCCATTTTTTTGTGTTCAGTCTGTCTATATATTTATTTATTTATTTGCTTGTTTGTTTATCTTATTTTATTTTGTCTTCTTTGCGCATGCGTTTGCGTGTGTGTATAGTGTTATGTGTGATGTGTGACTAGTGTGTATAGTGTTGTGTCTGCTGGGTGACTAGTGTGTGTTTATGTATCCAGCATGTGCGACCCAACAGAAATGGAAGGACACATCCAACACTTCATCAACCGCATGCAGTTCTCTGGCTACAACCAAAGAGACAGAGTCAGAGTATACGAAGGAGCCATGGAAAAGTATAAGACCCTCATAGAACTGGACATGAAAGGAATTTGCCCACTATACAGGAGCAAATCATGGAATAGCTTAGATAGGGCTAGACATAAGATAGGGAAGGCCACATCATGGTACGACAACCAGAGATATCAGAGTGTCATGTTTGTGGACGCCACCCCTGGAGGGAAATTAGCTAACCAGTGTAGAAAGGCCCTGAGAAAGACCCACTTAAAAATAAAGGTGGTAGAAAAGCCAGGAACCACCATAAAATCCCTGATCAGCAAAACCTACCCTTTTAAGAAAACCCACTGTACCAATAGGAAATGTATCATATGTAAGGTGAACCCCCGGATAAACTGTAAAACTAGAAACGTAGTCTATAGCATAAGATGTACAGAGGGTACTTGCAGAAACACGACAACAACATACATAGGTGAGACAGCTCGTAGCATAGGTGAAAGGATAGACCAACACTGGGGGGAACTAAAAGGACGAAAAAACGGGTCAGTACTATACGAACATGCTAGACAACAACATGACGGTAACATAGACAACATAGAAATTAGAATAATATCTAAACATAGGAATGACCCAGCAGATAGGCAAATCAGAGAGGCCAGTGAAATAGAAATTAGAAGACCAAAGCTAAACAGAAAGAATGAGTGGAACAACAACAACACCCAAACAAACAACACTGACCTAAGAGAAGTATAAATAAATAAGTAAATTAAATTAAATAAAATAAGATAAATAAATACATACACAAGCACATAAACACACACTAGTCACCCAGCAGACACAACACTATACACACTAGTCACACATCACACATAACACTATACACACACGCAAACGCATGCGCAAAGAAGACAAAATAAAATAAGATAAACAAACAAGCAAATAAATAAATAAATATATAGACAGACTGAACACAAAAAAAAATGGCGTAGACATACAACACAACAGGAGGAACAATGAATATAACACCACTGACGATGTTGCAGATGTGCAACGAAAGATTTATGTAAATTATGTAAACTATATATATATGTGTTTGTCTATATTGTATCTGTATTATTTTTGACCGCCGGTCAGTCAATGGCAACATTGAGGACCGAGTAAGTTAGATCGCAGATATATATATATAAAAGACAGCGAGAAGCGAAAACCAACCAAACAGTGAGTGTGTTCTGTTATTAATTCTGGCAATATTACGCAAATATGACCCTCCCCAAATATAACAATATCTGTTTCGACACACGATTTCATATAAAAAAACCTCGCAAAACTAATTCATCGCCGCTATGGCATTAGCTTGTGCCAAGCTGAAAGGTTATTGAAAGACACTGTTTTCTGTTATATAAAAACTACAATAACAACAGAACAAATCCGCTTCTTAAAACACTGTGTTTCCTCCAAAACATACACAACAAACATATCAAAACAAGTAAATAATTTATTATTGAACAAAACACAAGCTGAACGGCTAAAACACACAATAACAGTTAATATGAAAAGAACAACATACACAAAAGTCAACGCACTCTACAGACAAAAACGCATCAACGGTAAGGAAATCCGAAATCTCATCACAGCAAACGAGAGAGATGACTTCATGAGCGTCATCCGACGCGAAACGAAATATGCTCAAAACGAATGCTGTAGGCATTTCAAGAAGAAATTAGAATGGATGAATAAGAAAAAACTACAAGAAAGGAAAATCGAATATTCTCAAAAATACCCAGATAACATCGACAACATCCGTATGAGTGATGTAAAACTACCGGAAGAATTTACCAATGACCACACAGTAAATATCTATGGGAACACTTTAATCAGTGAACAAGAACAACAAATCCTAAAGTTACCACCAAAATTTGCCATCTACAAAAAGATTAACCCTATGGAATGCAAAACGGAGCTGGAAAAGTGTTTCACAAAAATACGTTGGAATGCAAAGGTAAACAACAACAACAATAATAACGGTAGTAGTAATATAAACAATAACTCTGGGTATAGAAATAACAGCCATAACCATAACAATGGCAGGAAAGTGAGAAATAGTGATAATAGTAATAATACTAGCGATAGACAGAACAACAACAACCACAATAATAATAATAATAGAAACGTTAACCACAGACACAGCAACAGTGACCACAGTAGTAATAACGGTAACAATACGAACAACAACAACAACAATAACCACAGTGGTAATAATGGAAATAGTACATGTAGCAACATCAACAAAAACAAGAAACATAATAATAGTAACAACCACAATGGTAGAAATAGCAGTAACAACAACAACAATAACGGTGAAGTAAACAACAATACATCTAGCAATCATAACAATAATAATATTAATGCTAATGATAGAAACAACAACAACCACCATGATAACAATAATAGCAACACACACAACTATGACGATAGAAATAACGACAACCCCTTAGAGAAACTATTTTTCAACCCAGCTGACAAAACATATAAGATGGGTAATATCTATCCTACGAGGTTACCCTTTAATAAAAGAGTTTGCATACCACAGCAAATAGATGACGAGACGGAGGCACAGTTCACCATAGCTAGAAATAAGATTAGACAAGTAGTAGACAGGTACACTATGAGACAGAGCAGACCAGAGGCCCAACAACTTGGGATAAAACCTGTAGAAGGCTTGGTTAGCCTCAAGCAGCGCACAAGGGATGGTGAGGTAGTGTGTCTACCCACAGATAAGTCTGGTAGGATGTCAATAGATAGCATGCCGAACTACATCGAGGCAATGCAACCCCACATCACCAACACGAGCGAAGTTGCACAACTAACACACGATGGGAGAGAAAAAATCCTCAACGCTCACATGATGATGTGGACTGACATCCTAAAGCCAAGCAGACGCACTGCCAACAACTTCCAGGCGTCTAACAATGGCATACCACCCCTGTATGGGCTCCGCAAAGACCACAAGACAGTCGACGACCCGACAACAGGACCACCAACAAGACCCGTATGCGGAGCTAATATAGCTAGCAACTACAGGATCTCCTACTTCCTCTCAATGGTTATACGCCCCATAATCAAGATGTCCCCAGATGTATGTGAAAGTACAGAGGACCTCCTCAGCAGAATCAGTGAGTGCAACAAAAACAGGAGCCTATCCAACTGCATAATAGGCAGCATGGATGTGGTGTCACTGTACCCATCCATTAACATTGATTTTGCTGTGAAAAGATGTGTGGAGATGATCATTGAGAGTGAGGTGGAGTTCTGCGACATCGACACAGACGAACTGGGCCTCCTACTTAGACTTACCTACGACACTGACTACCTAGACAGCCATGACCTTAGATGTTTCTGCCCTAGTAGACCTATAAGAGGTAGACCCCCCACCATAACCTCAATGGCTAAAAAGACTCCCATAGGAAGGTGGATTGGGTGGACCAAAGCTATACGGACCCCCCAAAACACTGATCAGGTAAGAAAAATGGTCGCACATGCAATAGGGGCTAGTATCAAAACTACCCTAAAGGGCCACATATTTAAGTTCAATGAGAAAATCTACACCCAAAATGAGGGAGCAGCCATCGGCGTCAGCATAGCTGGTGATGTTGCCAACCTTTTCATGGTATGGTGGGAAAGGAGACTTAAAGATCTCCTTAATGAAAGCTCCATAGACCTCATCATGTACTCTCGTTATGTAATCGATATCAATATAGTTATAAGAACACCCCCACTAGAGAGCACTAACAAGTTTGATTTAGAACGTAGCACGATGGAAAGCATCCAGCAGATAGCTAATTCCATACACCAGAGTATAACTGTAACTATAGACTTCCCTTCCAAACACCCTAACAATAGACTACCTGTATTAGACACAGAACTCTGGATTAACACTATAGACGAGAGAGCCCAAATTCTCCACTCACACTATGCTAAACCCATGGCCTCCAAATACCTGATACTCAAAAACTCAGCAATGTCCAGTAGTGCTAAGTTTAATATTCTGATCGCAGATTTGGTACGAGTGATGAAGAATGTGTCCAGCATGTGCGACCCAACAGAAATGGAAGGATACATCCAACACTTCATCAACCGCATGCAGTTCTCTGGCTACAACCAAAGAGACAGAGTCAGAGTATACGAAGGAGCCATGGAAAAGTATAAGACCCTCATAGAACTGGACATGAAAGGAATTTGCCCACTATACAGGAGCAAATCATGGAATAGCTTAGATAGGGCTAGACATAAGATAGGGAAGGCCACATCATGGTACGACAACCAGAGATATCAGAGTGTCATGTTTGTGGACGCCACCCCTGGAGGGAAATTAGCTAACCAGTGTAGAAAGGCCCTGAGAAAGACCCACTTAAAAATAAAGGTGGTAGAAAAGCCAGGAACCACCATAAAATCCCTGATCAGCAAAACCTACCCTTTTAAGAAAACCCACTGTACCAATAGGAAATGTATCATATGTAAGGTGAACCCCCGGATAAACTGTAAAACTAGAAACGTAGTCTATAGCATAAGATGTACAGAGGGTACTTGCAGAAACACGACAACAACATACATAGGTGAGACAGCTCGTAGCATAGGTGAAAGGATAGACCAACACTGGGGGGAACTAAAAGGACGAAAAAACGGGTCAGTACTATACGAACATGCTAGACAACAACATGACGGTAACATAGACAACATAGAAATTAGAATAATATCTAAACATAGGAATGACCCAGCAGATAGGCAAATCAGAGAGGCCAGTGAAATAGAAATTAGAAGACCAAAGCTAAACAGAAAGAATGAGTGGAACAACAACAACACCCAAACAAACAACACTGACCTAAGAGAAGTATAAATAAATAAGTAAATTAAATTAAATAAAATAAGATAAATAAATACATACACAAGCACATAAACACACACTAGTCACCCAGCAGACACAACACTATACACACTAGTCACACATCACACATAACACTATACACACACGCAAACGCATGCGCAAAGAAGACAAAATAAAATAAGATAAACAAACAAGCAAATAAATAAATAAATATATAGACAGACTGAACACAAAAAAAAATGGCGTAGACATACAACACAACAGGAGGAACAATGAATATAACACCACTGACGATGTTGCAGATGTGCAACGAAAGATTTATGTAAATTATGTAAACTATATATATATGTGTTTGTCTATATTGTATCTGTATTATTTTTGACCGCCGGTCAGTCAATGGCAACATTGAGGACCGAGTAAGTTAGATCGCAGATATATATATATAAAAGACAGCGAGAAGCGAAAACCAACCAAACAGTGAGTGTGTTCTGTTATTAATTCTGGCAATATTACGCAAATATGACCCTCCCCAAATATAACTATATATATATATATATATATATATATATATATATATATATCATATACAAAAACATAAATGTGAGTGTGTATGTGTGTTTGTCTTAATCTTGACATTTTCGTTGTGTGAATATATCAGTGACTCTGTGTGTGTTTCTTTGTGTGTCTGTATGTCTGTGTTTGTGTGTGTGTCTATATGTGTGTGTGTCTGTGTCTTTACATGTGTTTGTATTTGTGCGTGTATCTGTATGTTTTTTTTAGTGTCTGTGTGTTTGTATTTGTGTGTTTGTGTTTGTGTCTGTGTCTGTGTCTGTGTCTGTGTGTGTTTGTGTGCGTTTGTGTCTGTGTGCGTGTTTGTGTGCGTGTCTGTGCATGTATATGTGTGTTTGTGTCTGTGTGTGTCTGCGTGTGTGTTTGCGCTTGTGTGTGTGCATGTATATGTGTGTTTGTGTCTGTGTGTGTGTTTGCGCTTGTGTCTGACTCCATTGTCAAACCGGGCAAGTTGAATGGTATGTAGTCGCCCGTTACGCTTAGTTCCATGAGAGGATAGTGAAGTGGTCGGAGGACAAGAGATATATGAAGTGGAAGGAGATTAAAAAGGTGCGAGTGTGTGTGTGTGTATGAAACGTAAATGAAAAAAAAACAACAGATGATAAAATACAATGAAGATATTTATTAGTTACACGGTTAATATAATTGGAAAAGACTTAACGTTTCACCCGTTAACATTTTACATCATCTTCACTTTGTAGTTCACAAAGACAAGATGGTGTAAAACAGAACAAAGAAAAGACACAAAGTAACAACAAAAGTTCAGCACTTCACATTAGTCTTTTGTGTTGGGTCAATCAAGAAACCAACTGAAGATCACACTAACATCAAACGAATTCGATGCAATTCTGCGAGGGTAGATTTTGAGCTTTGGAAAGCTTATACTTCCAACAATTTTGATATCACAATGGGTGCTTCCGATCCATCGCAACTGACGGACTTGATTGGTATCTTTATTTTCAATTCTTTAAATCGGAAAATTCCTCAACTTCGCGGTGGAATTTTTCGTGACGATGCTCTTTTTACTGTCTTAAACTGTAACTTAGTTAACCTTAATATTATTAAGAACAATATACTTGATCTATTTAAGCACCATAACCTTAAAATTGGATTTGATAACAACGTCAAACTAGCTAACTCCCTGGATATATCCCTTAATCTTGACACTGGTCTATATTACCCTTACCATAAAGACAATGAGAATATAAATTATGTTAATTTTAAATCTAACCACCCCACTAACG
>OZ024741.1:126996305-127026305 GCA_964016885.1 Eledone cirrhosa
GTATCGATAAATCAGTGTGTTTAATCTGGTCATTGTTTTTGATTGCTGGTAGTTTTTTACTCTTTCATAGTAATTAGTATTTTGTAAGAGAGATAACATAGAATTTTTATATTTTTCAGCCTCCATAATGACAACAGTACTTCCCTTGTCCGCTTCCTTAATTATAATGTCCGTATTGTTTTTTAGTTCATGGATAATCTCCCATTCGCTACGACTTGTGTTGGGTTTGGGTTTAGGTTGCGGTAGTTCATGGTATTTTTTTTTTTAAGTAAAAAGAAATTCAAACACACACACACAACACACACACACAACACACACACACACACACACACGCGCGCGCGCGCGCGCCAAGCACACAAATAAACATACATATCTTTACTTTCTTTATTCAATAGAAAATCTGAATTCTGACACCCCAGCGAAGTAACTATATTCACTGAACCAGAACAATTCTCCCATCCTATTTCTCTTGACCATTATCTTTTACTTATCATAAAATTCTCTAAAAATGCTACAGAATAGATTTCCAAATAAGGGCGCGAAAATTTAATGAAAACTTGTTCACGTGACAGCCATAATTTCATTTATAACCAATCAAATTACGTTTATTAAAAAAAAAGCCTTCGTGAGCCCTCCTTATTTTAAAGTAAAAAGAAATTCAAACACTCATATATGAAAAAACAACCTGTGACAACCCCCCCCCCCCCCCGCTTGTTTGAAGAAATTTGTAACGCGAACTGGCGCGAAATTTACTATAATTATTGACCAACCAATCAAATTACTTCTCGAAAAACCTGGCATTTCGAGCCACTTTTTCCATATAAAACAAGTAACATTCAGAGACCAACTAGATGTGAGAAAAACCATAGACCCTCCATCTCAACTCTACTTTTGAAAAGCAGAAGAACTGCGAAACCGGTAAAGGAACCAAATAAATATATATATATTTTTTAAAATAAGACTCCAGTTGCATTTTCGATTTCATTTTTATATATATATATATATATATATATATATATATATATATATATATATATAGTAGGAATTTAAAAAAAGAAGCGCACAAGACAGAAACAGCGGAAAAACAAACAATCCCTTCTCACGAGTGAACTTCTGTAAATCTTTATAGTTTCGGTGCATGTATGTATAGACACACACATACATATATATGTGTCTGTGTGTATACGCACGGATTTACGGTCAGGTACAATGTTTTGCGTTATTCCTTCCAGTTCTCTCTGCTCAGAATTCAATTCCTGCGAAGATCAATTTTTGCCGTTCATCATTTCTAAATCTATAAAAGAAATACCTGTCGAGTCAACTAACTTGGGTCAATTAACTCCAGGTTTAAAGTCAAAAGTCAGAGAAGATAACTGGGAAGACATTGCCTTATATCGATCGTCTTGAAGGAAAGTAGTGTTTAATGGAAAGCAGGAATTTGAAAAATCTTGTGTGGAGCATGAAAAATTAAAGAGGGATCTGTATAAGGGTCTACACGATATTACTTTACCTAGATATTTGTGTGCTCAAAATGATTTGGGTGCAATTAGTCTGGTCGGGTTTGTCTCAGTAAAGCTGGTCTTAGAAATCATCATAGAAGCCATGTACTAAATGGTATCGGGTATGGTCTCTATGGCATTTCTTCCTGCCAGGATTGTGTACAAAATATGCCTCGTTATTTGGACTTCAACAATATTTCAAAGCTCACAAAATCAACAAAACAGTAAACCATAATGCGAGTAACGTTCACCACTGCAGCATATATAGAAAGTAATCAACAGATAAACATCTATCCGGTTATTAAACTAACCGACTGGGTAGCTATAATAAAAGTGCAACACATATGTGAAAGAACGATCAATGAAATCGAGATGCGTTATGTTCTTGAGCAAGATACTTTATTTCACGGTTTCCAATAGGAATGAATTGCAACGTCAGTGGTAAAAGCAGTATCGGCATTTGCCTTTCCCATGTATGTGTATATGTATGAATATATATCTATATGTAAATATATATATGTATATATATATATATATATATATATATATATATATATATATATATATATATATATATATATATATATATATATATATATATATATATATATATATATATGTATATATATATATATATATATATATATATATATATATAATATATATATATATATATATATATATATATATATATATATATATATATATATATATATATATATATATATAAATATATATATATATATATATATGTGATATGTGCGTATGCTTCTGTGAATATGCATGTTTGTATATGTGCGTGTATGTACATATCTATCCATCTATCTATATATATATATATATATATATCTTGACAACTACAATTTTCCCATATAAGGAAGTACCCCTTGAAAAGTTCGGCTATTTATTTACCAGACTAAAAATTTTAATTTAGTCCAGAAATTGCCCTCGAAACGGCTTGAGCTCTGCCGTCGGGGTCATATTTTTTCCTATATATATATATATGTATATATATAGTAATAATAAATGTGAAGACAAAAACCCGTAGTTTCAGAAGATGCGGTAAAAGGGTGAAAGTAGCGATTGTTTACTTAATCTTTAATCGGTACAGATATATATATATATATATATATATATATATATATATATATATATATATATATATATATATATATATATATATATATATATATATATATATATATATATATATATATATATATGAGAGAGACGTAAAATAAGAAAATTATAAAATTAACTTACTTACTTAAATTTCACTCCCAACTAATTAGTTTCTGAAAGGGATTAAACGTACTATCTGTGTATATCTGTGTATATATATGTTACTAGATATACTAATTCTTTATATATATATATATATATATATATATATATATATATATATATATATATATATATATATATAATATAAGATCAAAAGATGGTTAAAGGAGTTCCATGTATTTTATTATGCGCATTTCAAAATCAAACATCATCATGCAATAATATTTGTGTTTTCATCAGATAAAACAGGAGAACATGATATGAAGGCTAAAAAACAATTGTGGATAGTGCAGTTTTAAATCAACATATTGATATGTTGATTTAAAACTGCACTATCCACAATTGTTTTTTAGCCTTCATATCATGTTCTCCTGTTTTATCTGATGAAAACACAAATATTATTGCATGATGATGTTTGATTTTGAAATGCGCATAATAAAATACATGGAACTCCTTTAACCATCTTTTGATCTTATATTATGTATACTCCAGTCCTACAAACTGTAGGGTGCTTCTTATCCGATATCTGCATTGCTTTATTGTACTACAATAAAACTCACCTCCTATATATATATATATATATATATATATATATATATATATATATATATATATATATATATATATATATATATATATATAGGTATATATATATATGTGTGTGTATAGATGCAAGATAATTGCGTCCGTAGGCGGTATGCCGAGTGAGCAATCGATACTCTCGCAGAGCTCAGTCGTCGGGGTCCTGACTCTTTTCCTATATATATATATATATATATATAGAGAGAGAGAGAGAAAACCCGTATTTTCAGAAGATTCCGTAAAAGGGTGAAATCAGCGATTCTTTACTTAAACTTTAATCTGTACATACACACACACACACATATATATAAATATATATATATATTATATACACACACAAACACACACACACACACACACGCATATATATATATATATATATATATATATATATATATATATATATATATATATATATAATGAGCTGCGGGTCTAGAGTACTGTACCAGCCATGTAATGGTGTCAATTAATCAACTTTCCCTGGTCCCTAAAATTGCTGATCAAGTACTTAAATTAGAAACCGTCTGGAAATAGATGTGCCTCTGTGTGTGCGTGGGGGGGGGGGAGGCTGGGGATCTAGTCAGACCTCTTGAAGATGGTTGCTTCTGGCGGGACCTGCTGGAGTGAGTGTTTGAGAACTCTTCCCCCACGACCCTGTCAGGAATTAGTGAGCAAAGAAAAATAGGGTTAAAATTTTGCTAAATATAACCTGTTTGGTATGTCATATATATATATATATATATATATATATTTTAGTATATGTTGGTTATTTACCGACACCTCAGTATGCAGATTGGAGCACTCGACCAAGTACGCAGGTTGGTTTGGTTACTCCGGAGTAATGTAAAATAAAGTAATTAAGTCAAATATTTAAAATTTGGCTTCGTTTATTAAAGATGTACTGCTATATATATTTCGGTGACAGCCATCATTGGCTGTGACCTCTTCAGGCAGACCGAATTGGTGATTCCAGTTCCTCAGAGAAATAACAACCCAACCAGGAGCTGGACATATCGGAGTATTGACGGAGTAAAACACTTTAACAACATGTGTACCTGTCTCTACCACACCAATTCGGTCTGCCTGAAGAGGTCACAGCCAATGATGGCTGTCACCGAAATATATATAGCAGTACATCTTTAATAAACGAAGCCAAATTTTAAATATTTGACTTAATTACTTTATTTTATATATATATATATATATATATATATATATATATATATATATATATATATGACATGCCATATATATATATATATATATATATATATGACATACCATATATATATATATATATATATATGACATACCATATATATATATATATATGACATACCAAACAGGTTATATTTGGCAAAATTTTAATTTTTTTTTTATATATAGATAGATAGATAGATAGATAGATAGATAGATAGATTTATATATATTTATTTATTTGTTTATATATATGTGTGTGTGTGTGTGTGTGTGTGTGTACATAGGCGCAGGCATGGCTGCGTGGTAAAAGTGTCTGCTTCGCAACCACATCATTCTATGTCCAGTCCCGGTGCGTCGCACCTTCAGTGTCTTCTACTATAGCCTCCAGTTGACTGATGCCTTGTCAGTAGAATTTGGTTGACGGAAACTGCACAAAGCCGTTGTGTGCGTGTGTGAGTGAGTGAGTGTGGGTACGTGTGTGTGTGTGTGTGTGTGTGGTAGAGAAATTATATCACTAAAAATAGTACAGCTAAGTAATTAAAGTCTATGTTATGTTGATAGATGCTTCTGTTAAAGTAAAGATGTGTGAATCTCTGTTTTTGTGTACACCAGCCTGCGTGTGCAAGTGAGCGAGCGAAAAATTGAAGGAAGAGAGCAAGAGGAAGAGAGAGACTACAGGCGCGCATCAGCTGGGTCTTCTGTGAATGTTTTGTCCTCTTATAAACTATTTATGAATGATCGTATGTGTGAATGTATGTCTCTGTTGTTCAGTTGTAGTAGTCGTGTAGTTTCTCTAGTTAGTGTTATTGGTTGTGGTGGTGACGTTAGTTGCGGTGATTGTAGTGACGACTGAGGTGGCGGTGGTGTTGGTTCTAGTGGTATTAAATGTGGTGGTGGTGGTGTTTGGAGTGGCTTTAGTTGTGTTGGTATTTGTGGTGACGGCGGTGGTGGTGGTGGTAGTTGTGTTTGTGGTGTCGTTGGTGGCGATGGTGATTGTAGTGGTGGTGGTGGTTGTAGTGGCGCTAGCTGTGTTGGTTGTGGTGGTTGTAGTGGTGTTGGTTGTGGTGACGACTGTGGTAGCGTTGGTGTTGGGGACGTGTGGCTGGTTGGTTGTTTTAAACGTGGTTATTATTATGTTGCCGTACATTATGTTTAGAAAAAGTGTAGTCATCTGAGTGAGAAAGAATGAGAGAGTGACTGCTATGTCGTAGAAAAGAGAGAAGTGGCTGTTCTGTGATAGAGTTTGGAAGAATTCTGTCCAACACACCCTTTTTACTTAAAAGAAAAACACTAAAAAATAAGCGAAGAAAATTAAAAGAAATTCGTTCCTTTCATTCTAGGAACGACTTTACATTACATTGGTGTCCGTAGAATCTTTTTTTTTTTTTCAGTTATTGGTGGTTGCTTTTTTTTTTTTTGCTTTTTGTTATAACTGATAATACTGCCACAGACAAAAAATAAAATCCAGTTGAAATATTCTTGTAAGCAAAAAAACAAATGATGAAAAATGAAAAAAATCATTAAATAGATGATAATTATAAAGAGACAATAAGAAAATAAACGATAAAATGTACGTTTTGTGGAATACGTTATAATTTATATGTATTGGTATGTGTTAATATGTTTGGTTGATTGAGTTCAAATTCCGAACTTTTATTTCCCGTAAACGTAAAAGAAAACCCTAACAAACAAAAACAAACAAAAAACGAAAAACTATCAACAGCTTCGTTTAAACGAGATTATCAGCAGCAGAGATGGCTGGTTGTCACTCCTCCACACATAGAGTTATAAATATTAAAGTTTGATCTCGTCAAATATGATCTCAAACATAAACAAAAGCATAGGAGATCGAGGACTATAAACGGATAAACACGGAAGGAAAACAAACTAACATAAAACCCAAAATAAAATATATAGAAAAAGAAAGAAAAGGAGAGAATTATGCTGTGGAGAGATGAAATATTGATTGTAAGTAAATGTTATTTTACACATTAATCGTTTTCTATATCTATATATATATATATCAATCTATCTCTATTTATCTATCTATCTATCTTATATATATATATATATATATATATATGTGTGTGTTTGTGTGTGTGTGTGTGTGTGTGTCATATAGATATATCTCTCATACATATATATATATATATATATATATATATATATATATATATATATATGTGTGTGTGAGATATATATATTTATTACTCTATTTATCTTTCCATATCTGTGTATAGCTACGTTAATTCTCTCTTTATATATATGTGTGTATGTATTTATATGTGTGTATGTATACGTGTGTATACATATATATATATATATATATGTTTGTATATATATGTGCGTATGTGTATATGTGTGTTTATGTATATATGTATATATATATATTTGTATACATATATATATATGTGTGTCTGTGTGTGTGCATGTATATATACATGTATGTGTGTGTATATATATATGTATATATATATATATATATATACATGTAAATGTGTATATATATATATATATGTCTATATATATATATATATATATATATATATATATATATATATATATATATATATATATATATATATATATACATGTAAATGTGTATATATATATATATATGTCTATATATATATATATATATATATATATATATATATATATATATATGTGTATATATATATAGGTATGTATGTATATATATATACGAATGTGTGTATATGTATGTGTATGAATATATATCTATATGAATGTATGCATATACATATATATATATATACACACACATATGTGTATATGTCTGTATATATATATATATATATATATATATATATATATATATATATATATATATATAAATATATATATATATATATATATGTATATATATATATATATGTATATATATATATATATATATATATATATATATATATATATATATATATATATATATATATATGTATATATATATATATATATGTATATATATATATATATATATATATATATATATATATATATATATATATATATATATATATATATATGTATATATATATAGGTATGTATGTATATATATACGAATGCGTGTATATGTATGTGTATGAATATATATCTATATGAATGTATGCATATACATATATATATATATACACACACATATGTGTATATGTCTATATATATATATATATATATATATATATATATATATATATATATATATGTATATATATATATATATATATATGTATATATATATATATGTATATATATATATATATATATATATATATATATGTATATATATATATATATATATATATATATATATATATATATATATATATATATATATATATATATGTATATATATATAGGTATGTATGTATATATATACGAATGTGTGTATATGTATGTGTATGAATATATATCTATATGAATGTATGCATATATATATATATATATACACACACATATGTGTATATGTCTGTATATATATATATATATATATATATATATATATATATATATATATATATATATATATATATATATATATATATATATATGTATGTATATATATATATATGTATATATATATATATATATATATATATATATATATATATATAAACAGCTGGTGGGAAATATGGAAGTGTGTAAGCCATACTTGTTTGTTTCATAAAGTAAGGAAACACTTTAGTTTCACTTTCAGTATTAGAAAACATTTATAAACTTGATCCGTTTATTTAAGGAACAATAAAATAATTGTTTCTACTTTTGGCACAAGGCCAGCAATTACCCAGTGCATTACTGGTACTTTATTTTATCGACCCCGGAAGGATGAAAGGCAAAATCAAATAAAATAATGAGACATGAAAAGTATTGTAATGTATGAACATTCGTCGGTTTCGACGATGAATGTTCCAGTTTTTCGATTAATGGAATAACCTACTCATGGCATTATTGTGTAAGTGGCTAAATATTCTATGGATGGCCTCTATAGTCCTATAATTCCTGAAGGAGCCATAGGGGTGCCGCATTGACATCTGGCGTTTCTAGAGCCTTCCTTTAAAACTGGCGGAACCAATCCCTTCTCCAGGTCTGAATACAGAAGATTTCTTCCGAAGAAGGATCGAGAGTGAGAGAGAGGAAGTGAGAAAGAGATATAGAGAAAAGATCAACCCTAGGACTAGACAGTTACGTTTTTTATCGACCTTCAATGGATGAAAGGCAAAGTTGATCCTGGTGGGGTTTGAACTCAGAGAACAAACAGCCGAAACGAATACTACAATGCATTCTATCTGATGTTCTAACGTATTCGCCACCTATACAGATACTTTTACTCTGAACATAATTCTCAATGATGTTTAGTCTGACATGGTATGTGACAAGATAGCCATTTGAATTACTGTATATCTAACAGGATACCAAACAGTTGCTTTCTACTCTATTTCCTTCACAAATAGGTCGACCAGAGTCTATGGTAAATGACACTTGCCTAAGATTCTACGCAATGTGATTGAACCTGGGTCCTAATAATTGCGAGGCGAATAGGTTAATGTTTATGTTGAGAGATATTTTTTTTAATACAGGAGTTTTAAACTTTCTAATCGATACGATGGATATGAACACACACACACACACACACATGTCTATGTATACATATGTGTGTGTGTGCATATATATATATATATGTATGTGTGTATGTGTGTGTGTTTATGTATGAGTGTGTGTGTTTGTGTGTCTGTGTTTATGTATATATTTATATATATGTATGTGTGTATGTGTATTTATAAGAATAACAATATGCGAATATATCATTTGTTTGATTATTACATGATACAATTGTTCATAATATACATATATACATATATATATATATACATATATATATATATATATATATATATATATATAAGAGAGTATTGAAGTTTGCTTGAAGCATTGTGGAATAATAGAATAATAGGTAAATATCTTTAAGTCGTTTGGAAGCCTCGACAATGCATATATGTATATATTTCGTTTCTGAATTTGTTTAGCAAGATTCTTTATCTGAAAACGTGTGTTGAAACCGATATTGTTATACTTTGGGAGGGTCATGTTGCCAATAAGAAACACACGCACCAGTTGCTTTCACTTCTATTTATTATAAATTAAATTCATAAATTTAAGAATTCATAAATTTCCGGTTGGTTGATTCCACAACCAGACGATTGTTCATATATTGTCAAAGTTCTTTCGTCACACATTCTGTGACCTCTTCAGTGACTGGGGATTCTTTTCTTTATTTAGTGCATCTCCTATATATATATATATATATATATATATATATAATCTGTGAACGAGTGATTGTGAGTGCCTCTATACAGTCGAAATACATTTCGGTGCGTGACGTGTCATCACTTTATTATGAGTTCAATACTTGATCGTGTTTCACTTTTTTGACGAAAACATATAAATAATAGATCTGAGACCTATATAATCTTGGTCATTATCTTTGTTGCCTTCGTCGTTATCGTCGTCTTTGCCAACACTGTTATCGTAGTAATCATTATCCTCTTCATTTTGCGTCTATTCCTTCTTATTGACATAGGTTGGATAGGTCTATAACCATCATAGCGTTTCATTGTAAGGTTCAGCAACAGAAGATCAGATATCGCCATGATTTTCCACCTTTTTTCTTCAGTTTTCCTCTTCTGAATTTTTATTTTCATTCCACTTTGATTATTTCACCCAACTTAACCCAACTGCCATACTTTCTACATATCACATTTTCATACTTACACACTGACACTGAATCCTCTAATGCTCATTGTTTTACCTTCGGCTTACTTTTCTTCTGTCGGTCACGCATATGGATTGCGTACATCCAACAGATCTTTCTCGGCTCACTTCAACTATTTCCAACCAACACATATTCTTCATATTCATTTCCCATATTATATAAATGTCTCACTTCGCACACAGTCATGTCATTTAACCCTTTACACAGCAAACCACCTGGAACCGCCGCCCCCGTATCTACAATACAAAACTCTATATTTTGAAGTGTTTATATTTGCTCAAAAATCTTCCATCATAATTTTGTGTAATAAGCTTTGTGATGTTCGAAGTACAAGCATAATGAAAAAATTATATTATCAAATTCTTATATTTCTATATTTCTCGAAATTCTTGATTTTCAAAACGATTCGAAAACCATAGGCAGTGTCTTTCATTAGAAATATGTTAATAAAAAGTTTAGAGTTTAAAAAGTTTAGAGTCTATATTTCTCTAAAACCATACCATCATAAATTTAAGAACCTTTTTCTTCTAGACAGGTTAATACTGAGAAAGCTGGTTATATTATTAAATCATTCAAATTTCTTGATTAACATGAAAATCGTAGGCAGTGTATTTCATTAGAAATAAAAGGGTTTATATTTATTTAAAAACCTTCCATCATAACTTTATGCAAGAACCTTTCTTAAATTATCTGTATATGTGTGTCTTTATACGTAAATATGTGTAGATAGCGACCAATGTTAGCGAGTGGTGAATATTTTTGACTAACTAGTAGGTCGTGCTCTTTATAGTGAATCATCCAATCTGGTCCAGATGTTTCATTGTTTTCCTAGTATTTATGGCTGGACTTTAATCTCTCACACCTCAATTATTTATTTATTTAAACAATTTAATCGTCTGTGTAGAGCTGGTAAGCCATGGCAGACTCGATCGATAGAATAATCGACAAGATCCCAGACCTCATTCGCTTACCGAGTGGAGTGGAACTCGTCAAATCGGACCAAGAAAACAATGTTTCCATTGGTCTTTCCAGTTACTGATATTATCTGCCGGTCGCAACTCCTGGCAGAAAGAGCAACAGGAAATAAAGTGTCTTACTGAAGGACATAACAAATCGCCCGATCCTGGAATCGAACTTGCAACCTCACGATTGCGAATTCACTTCACTAATTACTTAACCATGCGCCTTCACAAAGGCAGATGGCAGACTAGTATGAATGTGTAGACTGGTAACCCCTGTTAGAGTCGTAAGGGCACCTTGGTGACATACAGCGTGACATGGACATTTTTTTTAAAACCTCTCCATCTCCTCTCTAAGATTGAATACAGCTGATTTCTTCCTGAGAAGGCGGGTGGAAAATAAGGGTGATAGAAAGGATGTTAGAAGGAGATATAGAGGAAGAATCGACCCAGTACTCGACTGGTACTCCTTTATCGATTTCGAAAGGATGAAAGGCAAAGTTGACCTCAGTGGGTTTTGAACTCTGACCTCAGAGAACCTGAACGATTACTGCAAAGTATTCTATCCAACTTTTTAACGACTCTACCAGTTCGAGGCCTTCAAGACGGACAGGGGGGATATCTAATATCTCTTCTATATAGCTGGTAAACGATGACAGGTTTGGAGAGGCATATAATACCCCTGTTTAGAAACATAAATGAGAGAGAGACACAGAGAGGGGAACATGAGGCAAAAGCAAAAATAAGAAAAAGGTGGAAAAATACACAACTAAAAAGTTAATATTTCTGTTATTGAATCATTTCGTAGCCTCCATGTATTGGAAGATCTTATCTATAGTTCCTAGATCTTTGACAAAATATTGCAACTCCAATCCTAGTTGTTATTTTTTAAAGATTATTTTCATATCTAGTAGGTTTTACATAGGAACAATAATGGTTTCTACTTTTCTACATTTGGCACATGGTCAGTAATTTGAAGGGAAGTAGATAATCGATGACACGACATCAGTGCATTACTGGTATTTAATTTTATTGACCTCGTAAGGATAAAAGGAAAAGTTAACCTCGACGGGGTTTGAACTCAGAACGTAAAGGGCCGTATGCCGCAATACTGCCTATCCACCGCCCTGGAACAAATAATCCCATACGGTTTCTGGATAGTCTTCACGGGAACATAGAGGGCGTTTCATTCTATCTCTTGTTTCTATGGCCAAAACTATTAATCTCACACAGCTTATTAATAGCTACCAAATGTTATCGCAGGCTATAGACAGGGACCCCATCCAGAGAAAAGATCGGGTGGGGTTCATCTTTTTATCTGCTAGAGGTTGCGTAATCCGAAACAAATTCGCAATTAACTTTATGCACTCCTGTACCGAACGATATAAATCATCATCATCGTTATCATCATATTCGAGGACACCACCACCACCACCACCACCACCAATAGCATCGTTATCGTCTTCGATAATCACCACTCCCGCCTTTATCATCAGTCCCATCATCCAAAATCATCCTTTATATGGATAAATTTACTTTACACACACGTGTATGTATGTTCAGACAAATATATATACACACATATCTATATATACACACAAATATATATACACACATATCTATACATGCAAATATATATATATATATATATATATATTGTTAGAGTATTGGATTCGCAATCGTAAGGTTGTGAGTTCGATTCCTGGACCAGGCGATACGTTATGTCCTTGAGCAAGACACTTTATTTCACGTTGCTTCTTCTACATGGAGTTGCGACCAATAGAAAGTATTAGCAATTGGAAAGACCAACGGAAGCATTGTTTCCTCGGTCCAATTTGACGAACGTCGATCGTTCCTTAAATATATATATATATATATATATATATATATATATATATATATAACGGAGGAAATGTGGTAAGGAATCAGGTGGACCATAACGCACCAAAGTACTCAATACTTAGGGTAGTACAGTGGGTAATAGGAACGAGTAGGACCCCGACGGCTGAGCTCAAGCCGTTTCGACGTTCCTATATATATATATATATATATATATATTATATATATATATATATATATATATATATATCAAATGTTAATCAGGTTCATTGATTACTCAATGAATATAGTTTTACAATAGATTCAAAGCACTCTACAAAGAAGTTTTCTGGAGTTATTAATATTATTCAAAATATTAATAAATGAAGACATTCACATAATCAAGATATATGTTTTATTATATATATTTCGGAGGTACTGTGCTGTTTTTTCAGTACGTCCTCATCAGATAAAATACATAAATTGATGTACGACAAACCACAACTGTCTTGATGGTTTAATTTCAGTCTTGGCTGCCAAACATATATTTTGATTATGCGAACGTCTTCATTTATTAATATTTTGAATAATATATATATATATATATATATATATTTGGGGGGCGGGGGGGGGGGGGTATGTCAATATTTATTTATAAAACAAATCTGTATTTTATCTGAGGAAAGCGCACCATACTTTACCTTGGTCGCCCTTGAAGTATATATAATAAAATAATTATGGTTTTATAAATATAGTTTCCATTTATTAATATATTGTATATTTACTCCACTAATTTGTTGAGTGCTTTATATCAGTTATAAAAAAAATGTTAAGCTTGTTGAATCCCAACAAATTAAATATAACCTCTGCATATATTCGGGAAAACTCTGGTAATGAGGTAATTATATCGTATTGTTTATTATACATTAAATTTAGCTCTGGTACTTACATAGAGCACTCTTCACTCCTATGACTTTTTCAATTTTCAACGGAAACTTCAATACTTATATATATATATATATATATATATATATATATATATATATATATATATATATATATATATATATATATATATATATATATACGTGGGAAAGTAAAAAATCGGAGAATAGACCGTTAAAACATGTTTATTTAAAATATCACCTACGTACGTTTCGCCCAGTTGGGCTTCTCAAGGGCATAAATAATCACAAGTGTTGCTTATATTGCTCGGAAAGAGTTTTGGGGGTTAAATCCAAATCAAGGTTCATTGCTCGCAAAAATATCTTGTTTTGATTTTGCAGCAGGTCAAGGGAGGTAACTCTGGCCGGTGTTAGGGCAGTCTTTCCCGGACAATTTTTTTTTTTGTTTTTTGCCGCATCCGTTTGTCTGAGGCTGGGTCTGGTATGCAAGGATTGTTTAGTGGGTGTTATTTTGCAGCGCCTGCCCGCCGGGGTGTTAAGACTTGTTGCAGGGAGATCCAGTGTACTATTTCACTCTTCATCCTTAACCCATCTGAAGAAGGATATTTTTAAGCGATGTGTACAACTTATCGCTGTTTCAGCTCTGCTGTTGATGAGCTCGTGGGGTGCAGTTATGATGTGGTAGAGCTCCATGAGGCAAAGATCGCATTTCTTCTTGAAGTTGTACGGTGCAGCCCTGCCGACAATCTCCCAGTGCGTGGAGAAGCTGATGTTTAAGTCCTTTAGTGATGTGATGTAGTCCGCGAGCGAAGTGGAGTGCCTTAGTTTTCTATTTGTGAAAGAGTGGAGATGTGTTCGAAACCTAATTTTGAACGGGCCGGAGGTGGCCCCTATATAATGTTTAACGGTATTGTGGCTAGTAATAGTGCATCTATATATAACCCTATCAGTCAAGCAGTATCCCCTAAGGGGGCAGCGTCCTCTGTCGCAGCAGTTGCAATTTCTGTCGCGGTTCCGTCTATTTCCCACGGTAAGGCTATCATTGTTGCTGCCTGCGTTGTTACCTATGCTACCGCAGCTGTCGTTAGCACCATTACAACCCACAGCACTGCGGGATGGTGCGATTGTTATTCCGCACGTCATGTTCTGCATGTTCCCCAGTCATTTCGCGGTCATTCTGGTTGCGTCTGCGGATGCCGTTGCCAACACTATTGGATGCTGCCAGGGAGTTGTTAAGGCCGATATAGTTATTGTCAGGTGTAGGTGCGTCTGTGTCGAGGTGCTGTGTCTTGGTGATCTTACTGTGGTTCGTTGTTCCTATGATGTCTGCTAGGTTAGGAGTAGTAGAGAAGGATATTTGTATATTGTTCCTATTAAGAATTTTTCTATACCTATGGTTGGGCGGGAAGTTCTTCTCTAAGGCTTCGAAGAACATCCGGGGTATGTTGGAGGCCACACTCCGAGAGTAGGGGGGTGGAACCATAGGACGTTACGGTGGCGATTACGTGTCCTTGTACTTTTGTTACGGGTGGTTCCATCTAAGTGACCGCTCTTATGTGTGTTAATGCGCAGTCGCCCGTTCGGTGCCCCTTTCACTTTATGCTCGGGTGTACTCTTTCTACCTCTTCCATGTTTATGTACACGAAGATGTTGGTTGGAAGGCGTTGGTAGTAGGCCGTCGCCTTTGTTGGTTTTGTAATAGGGGAATAGTTTGAGTAATCTACAGTGTTCACCGTCGCCGGGGCCGTGATCTTTGGTGCGGTTATCTATTCTATTATATCCGACTTCAACGAGGTCGCCGCGTGATCGGTTATAGGTATGGCTTACTATAACGTTAGTTTTATGAGGGGGGGTGGTTTGTAGAGCTAGCTTTAGGGATGTAGGAAATTCCTCGGTTAAAGCCGGCGCTTATCAGGGCCCTATTGTAGTAATCAGCCGCTTTGTTGAAGATATCCTCATTGGCGGATAGCCTCGAGATTCTATGTGAGATACTATAGACTATGGAGTTGAGAGTCTGCTTAGGGTGGTTGGAGGCATAATTAATATAAGAGAGGCACTCTCCAGGCTTATGGTATGGCTTGTATAAGCCCGTACTCAACTCCAGGGTCACGTCCAGGAAGTTGACAACCCTGTGGTTGAGGTCCATAGTTACGGATAGGCCGTATGACTTAAAGAACCTGTGTATATGTTTGTTAAGGTTCTCTATCCTACGGGGGCTATGGTTCCTAACGGTAAACAGGACGTCGTCCCTATATACACCTCCTTGTAGGGCCGGTATTTCTTCCCTAAGCTTATGTAGGAGGTATATCCCGACCAGATCAGTTGCTTGCGCTGAGTCACTGGACCCCATCGTGACATAGAAGTTATCAGGACGGTTGGTTCTGGTCCAGTGGGTGCCTTCGAACTGGATAATGGTTCTACGTGCCGCTAGAATTATGTCTATTTCTTTTTTAGTGAGGCTAGTGTTAGATCTAGCTAAGATAAGTGCCTTATTTAAGAGTATGGGGGAGATAGAGGCGTAGTAGCTATCTATATCAAACTGGATGAATTTCAGGGTGGCTTTATCCGGCAACTCGGTGAACTAATTTATGACCTGGTCGGTGTTGCCCCAGAGGCAGACCTTAGCCTTTCTATTAAGCTCGAGTAGTACTCTGTCGAGGATCACTTTACTAATCTTTATATATATATATAAGTAATATATATATATATATACAGAAGCGAAAAGCGAAAACCAACCAAACAGTGAGTGTGTTCTGTTATTAATTCTGGTAATATTACACAAATATGACCCTCCCCAAATATATATATATATATATATATATATATATATATATATATAATAAATCAGGAAAGAAGGTTGACATGGTTTGCATTTAACTATTATGGACTGCATTTAACTATTATTTGTTACCCCGTATATATATATATATATATATATATATAACGGAGGAAATGTGGTAAGGAACAAGGTGGACCATAACGCACCAAAGTACTCAATACTTAGGGTAGTAGAGTGGGTAATAGGAATGAGTAGGACCCCGACGGCTGAGCTCAAGCCGTTTCGACGGCTAATTCTGGACACCAGTCCAGAATTAGCCGTCGAAACGGCTTGAGCTCAGCCGTCGGGATTCTACTCATTCCTGTATATATATATATGTGTGTGTATATATACTCATACACACACACATGCGTGTGTGTATGTGTCTTAGTGTAGGGTTAGCCAGCCGTAACTAGCTTACTGAAAAGAAATACAAATAAAAAAGATATCACGGATATTAAATTTTACTCTAATTCATGTAAGTGAATACTGCTACTATATATTTCTGCCCCGATATACAGCTATGATATAAATCCACCTCGTAAGAACAAACATCTTTATTTCTACAGATATGCCATAATGGTGGTAGTTAATAAACAAATAGATATAGAGAAAAAGAAAAAGAAAAAAATGGGTGGGAGAAAGATAAAGTTTTTAAAATGGTAGAAGCTGAGAGATAGTGAGAGGTGGTAGTGGTGGAGGGAGAGAGATAGAGAGAAAGTGGTGGTGTTGGAGAGAGAGATAGAGAGAGAGAGAAAGTGGTGGTGTTGGAGAGAGAGAGAGAGAGAGAGAGAGAAAGTGGTGGTGTTGGAGAGAGAGAGAGAGAGAGAGAGAGAGAGAGAAAGTGGTGGTGTTGGAGAGAGAGAGAGAGAGAGAGAGAGAGAGAGAGAAAGTGGTGGTGTTGGAGAGAGAGAAAGTGGTGGTGTTGGAGAGAAAGAGAGAGAGAAAGGGAGAGAGAGAGAGAGAAAGAGAGGTGGTGGTGTTGGAGAGAGAGAGAGATAGTGGAGGTGTTGGAGAGAGAGAGAGAGAGAGATAGTTGAGGTGTTGGAGAGAGAGAGAGAGAGAGAGAGATAGTGGAGGTGTTGGAGAGAGAGAGAGAGAGAGAGAGAGAGAGAGAGAGAGATAAAGAGAAAGTGGTGGTGTTCGAGAGAGAGAGATAGAAAGTGATGGTGTTTGAGAGAGAGAGAGAGAGAGAGAGAGAGAGAGAGAGAAAGTGGTGGTGTTTGAGAGAGAGAGAGAGAGAGAGAGAGAGATAGAAAGTGGTGGTGTTGGAGAGAGAGAGAGAGAGAGAGAAAGTGGTGGTGTTTGAGAGAGAGAGAGAGAGAGAGAGTGAGATAGAAAGTGGTGGTGTTGGAGAGAGAAAGTGGTGGTGTTTGAGAGAGAGACGGGGGGGGGAGAATTTCGCTGTATGTATGATAATGATAAACTGAGATGGGAGAGAGGGAGAGTAAATGTGTATTGTGTGTGTGAGAATGTGTGTGTGTGTGTGCGTTTGTGCGTTTTGCTGTGTATGTATGTGTTTTGCTCTGTCTGTGTGTGAGAGTAGGTATTTTAATGTGTATGTGAGTGTGTGTGTATGTGTTTTGCTGTGTGTGTATGTATTTTGTTGTGTCTGTGTGTGTGTGAGTGTCTATTTTGCTGTGTCTGTGAGTGTGTGTGTGAGAGAGAGTGTGTATGTATTTTGCTATGTCTGTGTGAGTGTGTGTGTGTGTGTATATGTTTGTATGTGTATATGTGTTTTGCTGTGTCTGTGTGTATCGGTATGTGTAAATGTATGTTTGCATATTGGTGTCTGTGTGAATACGTGTGTGTGTGTATGAATGTGTGTATCTGTGTATGTGTATGTGTATGTGATTTGTTGTGTTTGTGTGTGTAAGTGTGTGTATGTCTGTGTGTGTGTGTGTTTTCAGATGTGTTTGTGAGTGTGTGTGATGTATGTAATCCTGTATATATTCCTATATATATATATATATATATGTTGAAAAAAAATGAAAACGAAATTTCATTTCTCACTCTTAGTATGGCACTTACTTAAATGTAAGTATGTATGTATACGTACATACATATATGTATACAGACGTACGGTAGCACGCATATATATATATATATATATATATATATATATATATATATATATATATATATATATATATATATATATATATATATATATATATATACATATATATACACATATGCATACAGGTACACATACATATATGCACGCATCAGTTTAGCCGACGTTTATTATAACGCCTGCTTTGTTCGTTTGTTTGTCAACAAATCGAACAGCCTGTACGTCTGTATACATATATGTATGTACGTATACATACATACTTACATTTAAGTAAGTGCCATACTAAGAGTGAGAAATGAAATTTCGTTTTCATTTTTTTTCAACTTATCGTTCTCGGTATGCCTGACCGATTTAACTCACTCAATATGCAAATTAGGCTGCTCAGCCGTTAGTTTTCATAAGGAAAGTATATACTTTCGAACATTCAACTATCTGGCAGATGGGTAAACGGTGCTGATGATAGCTAACAAGCTTGAAACTAGTACATCGTTCCTGTGTCAGTGTTGAACAAAAAGGTGACGTGGTTGCCTTAACACCGTATGGCATAAATTCAGGCTGTTCGATTTGTTGACAAACAAACGAACAAAGAAGGCGTTATAATAAACGTTGGCTAAACTGATGCGTGCATATATGTATGTGTACCTGTATGCATATGTGTATATATATGTATATATATATATATATATATATATATATATATATATATATATATATATATATATATATATATATATATATATATATATATATATGCGTGCTACTGTACGTCTGTATACATATATGTATGTACGTATACATACATACTTACATTTAAGTAAGTGCCATACTAAGAGTGAGAAATGAAATTTCGTTTTCATTTTTTTCAACTTATCGTTCTCGGTATGCCTGACCGATTTAACTCACTCAATATGCAAATTAGGCTGCTCAGCCGTTAATTTTCATAAGGAAAGTATATACTTTCGAACGTTCAACTATCTGGCAGATGGGTAAACGGTGCTGATGATAGCTAACAAGCTTGAAACTAGTACATCGTTCCTGTGTCAGTGTTGAACAAAAAGGTGACGTGGTTGCCTTAACACCGTATGGCATAAATTCAGGCTGTTCGATTTGTTGACAAACAAACGAACAAAGCAGGCGTTATAATAAACGTCGGCTAAACTGATGCGTGCCTATATGTATGTGTACCTGCATGCATATGTGTATATATATGTATATATATATATATATATATATATATATATATATGCGTGCTACTGTACGTCTGTATACATATATATATGTACGTATACATACATACTTACATTTATATATATATGTATATATATATATATATATATATATATACATTTGTATATATATATATATATATACGTTATTCCGGGTTGAATCGGAGGTAACCACAGTAAGTAAGGTACTCAATACATTGTAGAGTATAAAAGTTTTAATATAGAGGAGATTCTACAGGACTAGAACTGTTTCATTCTTTAGAAATCATCAAGATTCCTGATGATTTCTAAAGAATGAAACAGTTCTAGTCCTGTAGAATCTCATCTATATTAAAACTATATATATATATATATATATATAGTGGCTGCCAACTCGTTTTCGAGTACGGCCACTACTTTATATCCATGTAGGAGAACCCCTAATGATGCGCTGAACGAGTGTGACTTTTTAGTCCAGCCAGCGACTTGAAAACTCTGGTACAAACACTAAACTTGTGACAATTATTGACACATAGTGCTGGGCCCATGGTACCATGTGACGACAAGTGCAGAGAGAACTCCAGATATAAAGCAATGCCTGTGCCGTGAAGCTTTTATAGTGAGCAAAGGCACTGCACAAAGCCAGTCCCACTCTCTTAACCAAGATGATATTTACCATCATTGAGTCGTTGCCGACTAAACTGGCAACCCCACCAAGGTTTCTTGGTGAGGAAGGTGACTTTGGACATCCTGCAGGATATATATACATATATATATATATGCACACATATATATATATTCCTGTATATATATATATATATGTGTGTGTGTGTGTGTTTATATGTGTGTGTGTGTGTGTGTGTGTGTGTGTGTGTGTGTGTGTGTGTGTGTGTGTGTGTGTGTGTGTGTCTTTGGTTGTGTGTAATTAGTTCTTTAGACATTTCGTTAGTTCATCTCGGTACTGCATCAATGTATCATGTAATGTTGAGAAACACTAAGATGATGTTGCATGTAGCTGCTGCTGTTGCTGCTGCATGTTGCATGTTGCATGCAGCAGCTGTGTTATTTGATCAGTCTAGATGTTACTGTTGTTGTCATTGCTGCTGTTACTATTGTTGTTTTTGTTATTGTTACTGCGGTTGTTGTTGTTGTTACTGTTCTCATTGCTGCTGTTACTACTGTTGTTTTTGTTATGTTACTGCGGTTGTTGTTGTTGTTATTATTACTGTTGTTGCTAGGGCGGTGCATTGGCAGTATCGGTAGAGGGTCGGACGTCATGCTTTACAGCATAGAGTTACGGCCCTTTATGATCTGAGTTCAAATGCCGCCGAGGTCAACTTTGCTTTTCATCCTTACGGGGTCGATAAAATAAAGTACCAGTAATTGCTGGCCTTGTGCCAACAGTAGAAATAATTATTACTGCTGCTGTTGTTGTTGTTGTTGTTACTGTTGTTGTTGCTGCTGATTGTTACTGTCGCTGTTATTGTTTCTGTTATTGTTGCTGCTATTTATGTTGCTGTTGTTGTTGTTACTGCTGTTATTGTTACTGCTGTTATTGTTGTTGTTACTGTTGTTGTTGTTGCTGTTGTTGTTGTTACTGTTGTTGTCATTGTTGTTGTTGTTGTTACTGTTGTTGTCATTGTGCTGTTGTTGTTACTGTTGTTGTCATTGTTGCTGTTGTTGTTGTTACTGTTGTTGTCATTGTTGCTGTTGTTGTTGCTGTTGTTGTCATTGTGCTGTTGTTGTTACTGTTGTTGTCATTGTTGCTGTTGTTGTTGTTACTGTTGTTGTCATTGTTGCTGTTGTTGTTGCTGTTGTTGTCATTGTTGCTGTTGTTGTTACTGTTGTTGTCATTGTTGTTGTTGTTGTCATTGTTGCTGTTGTTGTCATTGTTGCTGTTGTTGTTACTGTTGTTGTCATTGTTGTTGTTGCTGTTACTGTTGTTGTCATTGTTGCTGTTGTTGTTGCTGTTGTTGTCATTGTTGCTGTTGTTGTTACTGTTGTTGTCATTGTTGTTGTTGTTACTGTTGTTGTCATTGTTGCTGTTGTTGTTACTGTTGTTGTCATTGTTGCTGTTGTTGTTACTGTTGTTGTCATTGTTGCTGTTGTTGTTACTGTTGTTGTCATTGTTGCTTTGTTGTTACTGTTGTTGTCATTGTTGCTGTTGTTGTTACTGTTGTTGTCATTGTTGCTTTGTTGTTACTGTTGTTGTCATTGTTGTTGTTGTCATTGTTTCTGTTGTTGTCATTGTTGCTGTTGTTGTCATTGTTGCTTTGTTGTTACTGTTGTTGTCATTGCTGTTGTTGTTACTGTTGTTGTCATTGTTGTTGTCATTGTTGCTGTTGTTGTTACTGTTGTTGTCATTGTTGTTGTCATTGTTGCTGTTGTTGTTACTGTTGTTGTCATTGTTGCTGTTGTTGTTGCTGTTGTTGTTGTTGTTACTGTTGTTGTCATTGTTACTGTTGTTGTTACTGTTGTTGTCATTGTGCTGTTGTTGTTACTGTTGTTGTCATTGCTGTTGTTGTTGTTACTGTTGTTGTCATTGTTGTTGTTGTTGTTACTGTTGTTGTCATTGTTGCTGTTGTTGTTACTGTTGTTGTCATTGTTGCTGTTGTTGTTACTGTTGTTGTCATTGTTGCTTTGTTGTTACTGTTGTTGTCATTGTTGCTTTGTTGTTACTGTTGTTGTCATTGTTGCTGTTGTTGTTACTGTTGTTGTCATTGTTGCTTTGTTGTTACTGTTGTTGTCATTGTTGCTTTGTTGTTACTGTTGTTGTCATTGCTGTTGTTGTTGTTACTGTTGTTGTCATTGTTGTTGTTGCTGTTGTTGTCATTGTTGTTGTTGTTGTCATTGTTGCTGTTGTTGTTACTGTTGTTGTCATTGTGCTGTTGTTGTTACTGTTGTTGTCATTGCTGCTGTTGTTGTTACTGTTGTTGTCATTGTGCTGTTGTTGTTACTGTTGTTGTCATTGTGCTGTTGTTGTTACTGTTGTTGTCATTGCTGCTGTTGTTGTTACTGTTGTTGTCATTGTGCTGTTGTTGTTGTTACTGTTGTTGTCATTGCTGTTGTTGTTGTTACTGTTGTTGTCATTGTGCTGTTGTTGTTGTTACTGTTGTTGTCATTGCTGTTGTTGTTGTTACTGTTGTTGTCATTGTGCTGTTGTTGTTGTTACTGTTGTTGTCATTGCTGTTGTTGTTGTTGTTACTGTTGTTATTGCTGTTGTCGGTACTGTTATTGTCGTACTGTTGTTGTTCTTACAGTTGTTATTGTTACTGTTGTCGTTACTGCTGTGTTACTGCTGCTGTTGATGTTGCTGCTGCTATTGTTATTTGTGTTGCTGCTACTGCTATTGATGTTGCTGTTGTTGTTGTTATTGAAGTTGTTGTTATTGCTGCTGCTGTGATTGCTACTGTTGTTGTGGTTACTGTTATTGTTACTGTTGTTGTTGTGGTTACTGTTACTGTTACTGTTGTTGTTGTTGTGGTTACTGTTATTGTTACTGTTGTTGTTGTTGTTACTGCTGTTATTGTTACTGCTGTTATTGTTGTTGTTACTGCTGTTATTGTTACTGTTGTTACTGTTGTTGTTATTGTTGCTGTTGTTGTTACTGCTGTTATTGTTACTGTTGTTGTTGTTGTTGTTACTGCTGTTATTGTTACTGTTGTTGTTGTTGTTGTTACTGCTGTTATTGTTACTGTTGTTGTTGTTGTTACTGCTGTTATTGTTACTGTTGTTGTTGTTGTTATTACTGCTGTTATTGTTACTGTTGTTGTTGTTGTTACTGCTGTTATTGTTACTGTTGTTGTTGTTGTTGTTACTGCTGTTATTGTTACTGTTGTTGTTGTTGTTACTGCTGTTATTGTTGCTGATGCTGTTGTTGTTACTGCTGTCGTTGCTCTTGTTGTAATAAGGCATTGAATTGGTAGAGTCGTTAGTGAGTCGAACATAATATCCTGAGGTATTTGATTGATGGAATGGAATATACCCTCCGTCGGTTGCGACGACAATTATTTTTTATCAAGGGAGCAGAATGCTTGTATAATTAATGTCATGGGCTGAGCATTCCACGCGATACAGTATGAAACAGTGTGTGACAAGGCGGATCTTTTGAATTATATGTTCAACTCATTTTTGTCAGCTTATTCAACAGGAGTCATGTGAAATAAAGTGTCTTTCTCAAGGACATAATGCATCAGTGGGAATCGAACACACAACCTTATGAACCTGAACCGAACCACTAAACTATCTGCCTTCACATATCATGTGGTATCCATGTCTATGGAAGATTTCTGTCACTGTTCATGTATTCCCATTATCCACTTTGCAGCTTAATATTTATTGTAGTAACATTTAACTTAAATTCTAAAACTTCTACTTCGGTATAACCTTTACATCCTGTACAGACATTCTCTGTCAGTCAGGCATTTGCCGGAGTTTATATTATACAAATATATAAATTCACAGCTACTTCAATCAACGAAATATGATCAGACAGGTGAGGCGAATGTTCCAACCCTTCTTAAGATCTTACTAGCACCATGTTGCGTACATGTCAAATACACTGCTTTCGTTACATTTTTGTTTTTTCTTGTCTTGGTAAACAAATTTGTTAAACAGAAGTAACCAATAATGAAAGTATTTAAAATAGGTTAGAATAACATGCCGGAATAGAGAGAAAGAGGGAAGGAAAAGAGGAAAACTCTATACCCTATGCAGACCTGTCAACCTCTAAAATTCCAAACAGGGTGTAACATGACAAAAAGTGCCCCCAAAACGGGGAAAAATGAGACAAAATTGGGAGATTTTACATAATGAAAGCTATATCTATTTTCACAAGAGAAGACATCTTTTACCCCCTTTCAAAGTGGATGGGAGATCTCCCCGTCGGACGAGGAGAGTTGACAGGTCTGCCCTATGTTGAGTGGTATATTTCATCCGTGTCCCGCGAACTAGATAGTAAAACATTTCTGCAGAGTACAACCAGCGACACATGTGTCTCCTACCTTAAGTGAGATGCACTCCACCAGGGGTTAAATCTGCAATCCCTGGGCGGAGGACACCATATGTCTTGACAGTAACCAATACGAAAATTAAACGGGTGGTCAAAACCCTATATTTTGATATTTTCTACTTTTCTCCGTTATTTCTTAATTCCGGGTGTAGCCACCAAGAAGGTGTGCAATATCGAAAATAATTAAATTACTGCAATAAATATCGAGATCGCTTTATATTTGACACAAGTTTTCGTCCATTTGTTGCCCTGGGAGAGCCGCTAAAAGCACCGAGAGCATTTTATATCTAACACAAGATTATGATTGTTCGTTGTCCTGGTGCAGCTGCTAAAACACCGAGAGCGCTTTATATCTAACACAAGATTATGATCGTTCGTTGTCCTGGTGCAGCTGCTAAAACATCGAGAGCACTTTATATCTGACACAAGTTTTCGTTCGTTTGTTGTCCGGAAATGAAAAAGAAACAGTTGCTTATGACAGGACCCGCAGGAAAGCGTACTTTGATGTCTCGGCTATAACGACTCTTCCAGGAATAAGTGGATGATGAAGAAAAACAACAACAACAAACATACCGTTTCTGTTCATTTTTGATTACCTAAGAGGCAATTTATGAGAACAAAGTGTCGCAAAATTACTATGGCTACCTGTGTATTTCTGTGCCCACACACACAAACACACACATTTGTAAGTATGTGTGTTGGTATGTATGAGTGTGGGGGTTTTATTTGTGTATATACATGGTGTGTGCCCCTGTTTGTATGTGTGGATGCAAGGATGTGTTTGTATATATATATATATATACATATATATATATATATAGATAGATAGATATAGATATATATATGCTTATAACTCACTTAAACTTGTCACTAGATTTAATGTGAACACGCGTTCATTGCAGAAAATCTTTAGAATGATATCATTTCAAATTAATACTTTCATTGTCATGTTTTAATGAAAAACATTACTTAGAATTTAAAATCATTTTGAAAATAATCAAGAATTTTGTGGGATATATAACATAACTAGTTCTTTTTGTTATCAAGCTGGTCTTTAGAATACAATAATAAATATTTTTACATAAAATTTCGATGGCATGCTTTTAGGCAAATATCAACACTTTAAATCTCTTTTTATCGTAGAACCAGGGGCAGTTTCAGTGGGGTTAGTATCAAAAGGGTTAAATATAGTTGGTATTGACAAAGTCTTAGATCGGCTTTGTCCCCTGCTCACACAATATCAGCGGACATTGACTGAAGCCGGTATTCCCCCGCTCAGATCGTTGTTTTTTAACATGTGGTATTATTTTATTAATCTCTGTTTCATGAATCGCTATGTTGTGTGACATTATCAAAACAAATTTACACCACAGACACTCACAAACACACACACACATACATACATAGATACATACATATATATACATACATATATATATATATATATATATATATATATATATATATATATATATATATATATATATATATATATATATATATATATATATATATATATATATATATATATATAGAGAGATATATATAGAGATATATATACATATATATATAGATATATATAAATAAATTATACAATTATCAAAGTTGTGTTCAAATCATTTAATAGCTGACAATCGTTTCTTCCAAACTTTCGTTTGGAGTCATCGGAGCATTATCAATGTTCAGTTGAATAGGAGGGTAATTATATGTGCAAACATTGATAATGCTCCGATGATTCCAAACGAGATTTTGGAAGAAACGATTGTCAGCTATTAAATGATTTGAACACAACTTTGATAATTGTATAATTTATTTATTTAACTTCTCTGTAAAACAACTGATGTTCATACATTGAGCTATTTCTCTTACTGGTAATAAGGTAAGTAAGAAATTACTGACCTTCCTGTTTATAGTTGTTTATACTATATACATAACTATAAATAGTATTATTATTATTATATATATATATATATATTTATTAAAATAACAGATTAACGTTTAAGCAAAGAATCGCTGCTTTCACCCTTAACGGGATCTCCTGAAACTAAATATATATATATGTATATATATATAACGTATTCGCGGCATTCGCGGTCCCGGTTATTTTCCTTAGAACCTAACTAATAATTGTTCGTGGAAACCACCGCAGAATAGTAAAAATTTTCGCGACTTTTTTGTGGCTTTTTTCGTGGCAATATATATTTTTTCACTCTTATTAACGCTAAATGATTAATAACAATATATGTTTTGATGTTTCTAGGAATGTTTATGGACCACATCCAATATTCACGGTTTTTCACTCTTCGCGGGTGCTCTAGGAACGCAACCCCGCGAATACCGGGGGACAACTGTGTGTGTGTGTGTATATATATATATATATAATAAATATACGTGTGTTTGTGTGTTTCCCTTCCACTGGGTGGGTAAGAGGCACCATCATCGAAACTTCGAAGTCACTGCCACATTTTTCTTCGGAAAATACAACTTATACTATGATCATGTATACTGAATGCTCATTCAGTTTGTATTTGATTGTTCTTTGCATGCTTATACATAGACCATACGTATATATATATATATATATATATATATATAAGGAGGGAGACAGGCAGAGGGAGTATAAGATGTTGCTAGACAAGTAATACTTTTAAAGATGTAGAGTGGCAATATTATATTGTAAACCCGATGATCAGCCTTAAACCATTTCGACAGCTGATGTTCAGTTAAGGCTGGACATCATTAACTCTGTGTGTGTGTGTGTGTGTGTGTGTGTGTGTGTGTGTGTGTGTGTGTGTGTGTGTGTGTGTGTGTGTGTGTGTGTGTGTGTGTGAGATTATATATGAGAATATTAGCACATACTTGGCTCAAATTTGTGGCCATGTGCTTTACAAACAAGGACAATCCGTCATTTTACATCGTGATTTTACTGAATTTGAGAGATTCTATACGATGTATAATTGTATTTTATGTATATGATTAAATAAACGTCAATGTAGATAAAATAACTTAGGTCGTTGAGTAAGTTTTTATTATGACCGAAGTTAGCAATACAATAACATTGAGAAATGTCTGAGCATCATATCTTATTGTCCACACTTCTATATAGTTTCGTCGTAGGTTATTTACGACCATTAATTACAACATGTATGGAAGGGCGGTAGAGCGTCAGACATGATTTGCAGCATAGAGCTATGGCCCCTTGCGTTCTGATTTCAAATCCCACCGAGATTGGCTTTGCCTTTCATCCTTACGGGGTCGATAAAATAAAATAAAGCACCAGTAATGCACTGGGGTAATTGCTGGCCCTGGTCCAAAAGTAGAAACAATTAATTACAACACCTTGAGCGCTTCTACCAGCTCTGCCTTTGCACCAATCTCAACATTCATTGGAGTAACTTTGTTACCAACAAATAAAGCCCTTGTACAAGCAGAGATCAGCAGTATCGTGATCATGTGGGATAGTCATGAGATCATCGAATAGAAGGCTTCGTGATAATTGCTTTGGCTCTTCGCACTTTCAGTTTTAATGTCGTCAGTCGAGGTCAACTTTGCTTTTAATTATTTTGAGGTCGATAAATATAGGATCAGTCCAGAACTGGGGTCGATTTTTCTATATATCTTTTTCACTTCCTCTCCCTTACTCTGTATCTCTCTATTTCTCTCTCTCTCTCTCTCTCTCTCTCTCTCTCTCTCTCTCTCTCTCTCTCTCTCTCTCTCTCTCTCTCTCTCTCTCTGGGGAAAGAGGAAATGGGATATGGTGTATGATGTATGGTGGGACCCGGAAAGGGATAAGCTTCACCGGGTTTGATATGGCCAACACGTTCCGTATATCTCCACGGTGCTCCCTACGACACAAACGAGAGTTCAGTCTCTTTATATTGGGATTTGGGCTGTCAAAATTCTAGTATGGCAATGCTTTGTATCTTGAGAGTGAATTTATTGACATACAAATGTGTTATGTTGTCTTGTATTTATTTACGATAATTAAATAACGGGCTTTCACTGAGAGTTCCTTTTTTGTTCTGGTTGCCATCGAAACCTCCAATGTCTTCGTTCCTAGGACTGCCATTTTCCCTCCGCAAAATCGGGAGGACGGCATCTTGTCTGATGTGGGTATTGCTGGCTGTTCTCTGTGGCAATGCTTTCGGCATTTTGTACCCCCTCTCCATCCCCAGCCAAAGATGTAGAGTGTTCCCGTGGTTTCTTTTTTATCTCTCTTTCTCTCCACTCCCTTTTCATCTTTTTCTTACTTTCTTCCTGTCTGTAAGGAGTATGAAATTTTGAAATTTAATTTTACAAATATGTTTGAAAAATGCTGCTAAATAATTCCTTGTTTGTTGTTCAGTGAAAATATATGAGTGCACATATTTATGTTGTATTTATAAACCAAACGCCGCGTATAAAATCGATGAATACGATCAATGGATTTCTCGATTGATTAATGAAAATGAAAATTAACGAAACCTATTATCATCTAGCACAACAACACAAACAACTCCCAAACAATACATCGATAATGCTAATACTCTTTCTAAAGGGTGTTATAGTGAAGGGCGAAAAGAAATTATTCAAGAGAAATTTACAGTGAAGTGAGGAGAAGGGATACAAGATATATTTCATGTATATTTCATGTTCTAATTTGATAGCAGCAATTCAATCTTTAATGACTATGGCTAGAACATCAATAGTTGTTTTTTTTACTTGAAATCTCCCGCTTCGTGGAAGACCAATAGACCGCTTCTAGGTTAGGAATAAGCAGAAGTGACATTAATGCCAGAAAAAAATTCTATATACTGCATATTCTTGCATATTTAATATAGCAAATAATAGATGTCGATAAAATAATTGATGAAA
>OZ024741.1:127031305-127043805 GCA_964016885.1 Eledone cirrhosa
GACATAACCTACTCACACCGCGAGTTGATCTTTTTATATTACCGCATACTTTGAGTACACTTGACTTGACAATTGATGTAATTGGTCTAAGTTTGGTAATGTTGAGCAGCTCGCTGATATAGATACGGTCGCTGAGCCGCTTGCCAGTCCTGCCAATGTTATTTAAATATATATTTTGTAAATAGACGTAACGGTCTTTCAGGGAAACAGTTTACTGCGTATATATTTATAAGTAATATGTTGCACAGTTATATATATATATATATATATACATATATATATATATATATATATATATATATATATATATATATATATATATATATATATACGCATATAATATGATATACGAGTATGCACGTACACAAAAGAGGGGTTCATAGATTCCCACTCGTACATAGATTTACATTCGTATTTGTGTATATTGTGATTGCACTTCTCTACTGCAACTAGTAGTTTCACCATTATGATGGTCACAATATGAACACCATTCACTACGTAGTAACATATTTTTGAACATGATGAGAGAATATAGCAGCTGAGATGAGTATGAAACATCATAGCATACTTCGCCCGTTCTCTTGAAACTTAAAGCATTACAAGGATAAAATAATGGTTTCTACTTTAGGCACAAGGCCAACAGTTTTGGGGGAAAGGAGAAGTCGATTAAATCGACACCAGTGCATTACCGGTACTTTATTTTATCGACCCTGTAAGGATGAAAAGCAAAGTTAACCTCGGTGGGATTTGAACTCAGATCATAAAGGGCCGTAACTCTATGCTGCAAAGCATGTTGTCCGACGCCCTACTAATACTGCCGATCAGCTGCCCTCACCGAACATAAAATAATTCTTTCTTTATTAACCACAAGGGTTGACACAAAGTATAACATTAAGGACAACACAGGACAATACAAATGGGCATTTCTGCATGTAAAAAACAAAAACAGAGTGTGACAAAAGGAAACAATGAAAAGTTCCCAATAGGGGGAGACCTCCGAGGGTTGCTCGTGGAGAAAGACCACAAGAAAAGCCATGGTTAGCCTGACAAATGCCCTCTTCCAGTTTTCCTCTTACAATGCTACAGGCACACGCTCGGGATAGACCCATTCACACGGGCCATTCTTTCCTCTCTCACCCACCTTTCAACAAACTGGCTGGAGGTCAGCACTTCCCTCTCCGCCCTGATTTTCCTCTTCAGGTGAAACCTGGAAAGGTTAATGAGGGCGTCACCGGCAGATAAAATCTGCCTGCCCTTCTCGGCTAAAGGAAGGCGGCGAGGCAATCTTCACGATGGACTCAGCTGATAGCCGGATCCGTTCTACACGTGACAGCAGGTGTTCGGCATAAACCCAGAAATCAGCAATGCTCGGACGCTGGACGAGTGCGTGCAGGACAGTTTCATCGCCCTGTGCGCATCTCAGATAGGCTCGGCTGACGGCACTTCTATGCCTGTAGAGTTTATCCCGAACTGGCAAAGCTCCTCCGTAGCACTGCCAGGCCAGGGATTTCTGGAAATTGTCCATGGGCCCCGGCCCGAAAGTTCTCCCGAACGGATTGGCTAGTTGGTTTACGTCGACGCCTAGAGTCTCCCCAAGGAAGTCGTTGCTCTTTCCTTCCACTAATCCTCTATAGAAAGCCAAGGTGGAGTTTCCAGCGATTGTATTGCTCGACTGGTCGAGGGCTGTAAGCGCCTGAAGACATTCTAGTCTCCAAGCGCTTGCTCTCGGTCTTCGCTTGACCCAGGACTGCAACTCCGCCAAGGAGACGAGCAGAGTAAACATGTGTCTAGCAAAGGGCGACCACACCTGATCACCGTCGAAGAAGAGGTGGAGATGCCGTAGCCTGAGCGCATGTCTGCGCATCATTAGCCATGGCATGGCCAGCCCTCCGCGTAGCGGGTGTTGACAGCAGATGGACCGCCTGACCATCGGAGCACGTCTCTTCCACAAAAAGCCAAAGAACAAACGCTCCAGTGCAGTCAGGCGAGGCTTAGGACAAGGCTCGACGGTCAGGCGGTAGTATATGACGGACGCGATGTACGCATTCTCCACCTCCACTCGACCTTTCTGGGATAGCTTCCTCTCGGCCCATTTATGGGTGAGAGAAAACAACTTGCACGTGGCCTACTCCTAGTTTTTGTCCGTCTGGAGGTCCGGACCGAACCAGACCACTAGCAATTTAACCGATCCGTCCGCCAGAGCCCAACGACCCTGTTAGGCGGCATGGACTTGCCTCTCCAGGTGCTGAGTTGAAGGCTTACTGATTTTTCCTGGTTGATCATTGCTCCTGTCACTACCTCGTATTCTCTTAGTGTGGTACCGATTGCCTCGATGTGTTTGGTGTTCGACACCACTACGGTGATGTCGTCTGCATAAGCTGACACTTTTCTTCCGCATACTAGTTCACGTGGGATCTCCTTCAATGTCTCCAGTTTGTGCAGTAATGGCTCAAGAGTCAATACGTACAAAAAGGATGAGAGAGGACATTCCTGGCGCTTATCGAGCGCATGATGTTGAACGGTTCCGAAAGGTGACCGTTCACTCTCACTACAGAGCAGATATCGCTGTGCATGGTAGCAATCCAGCCTCTGAAGATAGGCCCAAAGCCAGCTGCTCTTAGGACTGCTGCCAGATACGATGGTCGACCCTATCGAAAGCTTTTGACTGATCTAAATTGATCAAAGACCCACCCATACCAGGTTCCCTAGCTACCCTTTCTACGATGTATCGCATGAGATGGAGGTTGTCGTGGATGGATCTGTTTGGAATGGCGCATGTTTGCGCCTCTCCCACCAGACCACCAACGACAAGCGCCAACCTCTTTGCTAGCACCTTAGCCAAAATTTTGAAGTCTGTGTTTAGCAGAGTTATGGGCCTGGAATTTTCTGTTATTCTCCTTGTTCTGATCCTTTCTCAGCAGCGCCACCGCTCCTCGGCTCACAGAGCTGGGAATTCTCCCGTTCTGCTGCCAGTTGCAGCAGACGTCTGCCAAGAGGTCTTCGAACAAGTCTGGCATATGTATGTAAAATTCGTAGGGCAGACCATCCAAACCAGGCGATTTACCCAGTGTGCAGCTAGTCATTGCCTCCCGTACTTCAGCAGCTGTTATCCGACTTTCGCAACACTCCGCCTCAATTGCCGAGAGCCGCGACAGTCCGTCGAGGTAGGCATTGAAGTCCATTCCACGATGCGGCTCGTCATTGCCCCGGAACAGCTGAGCAAAGTGCTGCTGAAAAGCCGCATACATCTGCCCGGGATCGAATATCATGTGCCCGTCGTGGTTCGCCAAAGACCGGATCGTGGCTTTGTTGCCACGACGCGCCTCCGCCACCTGGGCCCATTGAACGGCTTTTGACCCTCGTGTCTGAGAGCACGCACCCTAGCTCTGACAACGCAACTTTCGTGCTTAGCGTTGAAAAATTGATCGAGAGCCAATTTCGCCGCAAGTACGTCGGTCGCGAGGCCTTTACTAAGCGCCTCGTCTAATTTCTTAACTAGATTTCCTTCTCCTCTATTTTTCTCTGTTACTAGCGCTTTACTAAACCTAATGGATTCTATTCTAATCGCTCTCATCAGGGCAAACCACCATTTGTTGTTGACGATAGCCTGTCAAAACGACGCGTTTAGTTTCCAGTAGCCGGGTTTCTGTCTATGAAGCCTATCTAAGTCAATCACACAGATCACGAATTTGTGGTCCGTGTAGCTGACTATCTTGAATTGTGGACAGCCTATGCTAGACCTATCTATTTCCCTACAAAATACTCTATCTAGATATAATCTGGATGACCCGAAACGGTTTGTCCAAGTCCACATTGGCACATTCGGGAAATCCAATCGGTACCTGTCCGACAGTTGAAAACGCCTGATTAGGTTTGTGAGGCTTTTACACCCTCCTCCCCTATCCACTAATCCCATACAATCCCAGCGTGCATCTAAGATCCCATTCCAGTCGCCCACTAACACTAAAGAGCGGGACGTTCCAAGAAAGGTCTCCAGACGCCGGAAGAATTCAGGCCGTCCTACTCCTGTTGGGGCATAGGTTGTCCTTCTCCGCTGGCCATGTCCAGTACCACCAACTTACCCTCGGGGTAACTTACCCTCGGAATATCTCGAGATCCAGACTTCTCTGGAACAACACGGCCACCACCCCACCCCTCACCCCCCACCCCCGATCCGGGACGGCTTGGATATGTGTACACCTCGTAACCGCCGAAAATGGGTGCGAATGCCCGTGCCTCGAAGATTCTGGTCTCGCTGATTGCCACCACATCTATGTTTAGCGACCTGAGATCGTTCAGCAGGTGACTCTGCTTCCAAGACGACCCCAGGCCAGGTACATTTATCCTACCTATTCTGAGAGAAGCCATATTGGCTAGGATAGGAGGAAAACAAGTGAGAGGGAAGAAGTACAAAAATTACATGTGGCTCTTCTTTAGGAAGGGGTGGGTGATCCATCCCTCCGACCATTGGTGCGTCTCTCCACGAGAATATTCGTGAATATTCTTTTGGTGATGTTCCCTTGGTAGTCTCGAATTGATGTGGGGAAAATTTTTGTTCATGTTATGTAATTTTTTTGTGTAATTTCTATTATTTTTATGTATGGGGGGGGGGGGGGGGTTGGAGTGTATTTTTGGTGGTTTGTACGTACTTTGTTTCTGTGATGTTGGTGTGGTGTTGAATTTAATTTAAAAGCTTTGTGTTGTCTGTGTATTGTGTCTGCTGTTGGGGTGTTGGTGCTTTCTGTGTTTGCTCTCGTGTTGTTGGAGGTGACGATGGGGTAGATGCCAAGGGTGGAGGTGTTGGTGGTGGTGGTGGTGGTGATGGTGTAGATGGTTGTGGGGGTGTGGCTGTTGATGGTGGTGGAGGAGGTGGAGTAGTTCTCATTTTCTTTTTTTAGGGTTTTTTCTTCCTCTTTTTTTATTGGGGGGGGGTGAGGGTAGGGAGTTCTTCCTTTTTTGTTGGAATAGTCCTCCACTCTTCGGCCTCATCGCACTCCTTGTCCGATTTAGCTATATCAGGAAGGGGTATGGTTTCCATTGGTTCTGTGGGTGGTGGAAGAGATGGTGCTTTTGTTGTTGGGGATGGTAATTTCCCTTCTTCCACTGTGGTCTTTGTTTGTTTGTCCGCTCCTGTTGCGGGACACGGCGTGGGGAGAAGGGGTGGGCGCATCCATGACACCTTGAGCGCCTACCTTCGACAGTCACGGGTAAATAGCTGTCATCGTCCAGGTCTATTACATTGGCGATGGCCTCAATGCTCTCATGGTTTGCTTGGATGATTAGCTCAATCCCCGACCCTGTCCAATTTTCCTGTATTATTCGCATGACGTTGAGTATGGTTGTTGAATCCTCAACGTCAGTACGGACAGCCGCAGTCAACCCCGCCATCTCCACTGAGGGAGAAACCTGGGCCACTCGAACCCTCACGACTCTCTGGTCGCAGTATGTGGGCATCATTATGATTTTGTCACTGCGGAGTGGCGCAATGGAGTGTGCTCTGGCTTCTTCTGGTGTAGCGAAGAACACATCCACAGTGCCATATCTCGATCCCCGGGCTATATATGTTTTCTGTGCCCAGTCGGTGCCCATAACTCTTTGGACCTGTGACTCCGTTGCCCGTTCAACTCGCCGCGATTTGGATTCGATCGTGCGATAACTGACCGAACACAAAAGCTTGTTTCTTATTATCTCAGCTGGGCGGGTGAGACTTACCCTGTGTCCGGTCTTTTTAACCAAGACCTTTGCTTGTTTTATTTATTCGTTAGTGATGTGTACTTGTTCAAAATTATTCGTCGCTTTAGCGAAAGACTAGCAGATTTACCCGGCGTTGCCCGGGGTTTGAAATGCAACAAAGAATAAACAAGAAACAAACGATAAAATTAGTGATTTATCTTCAAATGAATCTGATGTTTATATTTCTGTCAATAAAGTTGGTTATCTCCCTTACATCAATTTTGCTACCGATAATTTTGATATCGATTTTTTATTGCTCAACGTGGGTCGATTTGAAATATTTTTGTGATGTGACCATCTTAGCGACCTGTACAACGTGCGCAGAAAATATGGTCAAATTCCGTTGGTAATTGTAAAAGCCTTAGGTATCCAAAGTTGTACACAGACACACACACATCCTCGCTTGTATATATATATAGATGTGTTTGTTTGGATTTGTGTTGACTCATCACTAGTTTTGTCTTTGTTGCCGTCGTTGGTGTTTTTTTTTGTTTTTTTCCTCTGTGTTGCTGCTATTATAGTTGTTGTTCTTTGGGTTCTTTATGGCTGTTGCTGTTGTTATTGGGGTGGTGGTGGTGGTGGTGTTTAATTTTTCTAACGTAGGGAAGTTTTCGTTGTAATTTCCACTACTGCTACTACTGTTCCAGTGGCCGCTGCTGCTGTTGTACCTACCACTGTCGCTGTCGCTGCTGCTGCTGTTTCTCTTGTTTTTTACTTTGCCTTGTGATTGGGTGGAAATGGCTGTTCCACCCTCCGAACAACTCGCTGTTCCTCCCTGTGGACAATTTTTTTTGTCCGCCATGTTTTTTAAAACAATTTTTTTTCTTGGGGGGGGGGGGGTATGATTGTAAATAAATGCAAATTTAGCCCTCAAGGGCGTGAGATACAGTTAAAAAACCACCTTCTTTGACAGAGAGGTTCTTTAACTACACACCGATGTAAAAAATAGTATATAGAACGTTCGATAACTCATAAAAATTCAACTAACTTACTCCGCCGTAGTTACCGCCGTCTCATAATAATAACAACAACTAATAATAATATAATGACACATAAGTAAACAAGTTTAAAAAAACTCGGTTAGTTTGATTAATGTGTAAGCGTGGTAATTTAATATGAAAAGTCTTCACTACGGCCTGGATTAGAGAAGAAGGTTAAATGGGTAGAAGGAGCCATTTAATATTGGAGCGTCAATTAACTTATTTTTCAAGTACCAAATTTGGGTTGCAACGCTAATGAAATCTTATTTCTCCTAATTGCTGATATCGAAGATTAAATGGATTTCAAATTAATTCTATATATATCATCAACGTTCTATTTGAACAGATAACTGTATGTTATTGATAACTATAATCAAGCGACCAAAGTTTCCTGAATTTTAATTATACATTGAGTTGCTGGTGTTATTTGATCTTGATAACCCAAATTTATCTTTTGTTTTTGTTTTTGTTTTTGTAAAATTATTCATACTTGATAAGATATTCGTTAATATTGAATAGCTAATTTTCTGTGAATTTATGCTACAGACTTTTACTGAATACTGACTTTGATGGAATATGTATAGTTAAATCACCTGAGCTTTCTTTTTCATTTTCTATTATTACGTTACGAAGTATATAAGAGATATCATCCAATGGTTTCTTAAAAACAGCTGGATAATAGTACATATAATTTCTACCTTATAGAATAGCGTACGTCGTGTGATATTGACTGAGATAGACTTCACTCGGTAGGAGGTTATCTAATAATACATGATGGGTATTTAGAATTATATATATATATATATATATATATTGTCTACAAATGTAAAGATGAAACACCCACGTCCCGTAAGGGCTACATAAGGTTAACCGCCAATAGATTCAAGCATCGTCTTTACATGCATACCCATTCTTTTCTTAACCTTTTAAGAAAGAATAGGACGTCACTTTCAGCTTATATCTGGACTCTAAAGGACAACCACACCAAATATAAGTTACACTGGGAGATCCTAGCTAAAGCTAGATCGTATAACGGAAATAAAGGACCATGTGACCTCTGCGCCGCTGAAGCCCTGGAAATACTCTACGCCAAAGACCACATCTTAAACAAAAAATCTGAGGCAATTTCGGCTTGTAAACATAAATTGCACAAAACTTTCAGGTATTACAGCCCCACATTATACCCTAACAGATAGTACGAACTATACGCGGATATTTTACGTCTTGATGTGGTAGCTAAGTACATGTTGTTTATACCATTACTTATTTATATAGGTAAGTATATATTACCTGTATGTGTTGTGAAGGTATGTATACTTTCTCGTACGTATATTTGCTTGTATATTTTATAGGCGTATATGTTATATTATATATACTGGTACATGTGCATATGGTTATGTGTATACGTACGTTTTGCGTCTGTGTGAGTATGCAGGTTCGTACGTATGTAGGGTGTGTGTATATGTGTACTTTATGTTTTGGTTGACGTTCTTTTAGCGAACATATGTGCATTTACATGTAGGTATGTGTGTGCGCGCATTATATACGTATTTATGTGTGTATATTTATATACGTTTATATAATTATATGTATACACGCGCACACACATATATATTTTTTTTTTATGTGTATTTGGTGTATACGTTCGTATGTGTGCAAGTACAGGCGTTGCGTGGGTTCTGTATGTGCGTGCGTGTTTTTTTGTGTACGTGATTGTATTTGCATACCCATGGCGGGTGTTTTCACGTATGCATGTGTATGTACGTATATGGATGCGTGCATGTATATATTTAATTTTTGTTGATTTCAATTACCTCTGTAATTTATTTACATTATTCTTAACTCTGAAGCAGAGAATCATTCGGTTTCCTAAATAGAATTTTAGTCTAAGACTTCAGTTATACCATGAACGTGGTTTTGTCTTGGCGTGCAATTGTTCTCAACGGTCCACATAATGACGTATTATCTTCGGTTTTTTCGTCCATTGCCAGAGAACGTCTCCACGAACCACCTAATATAATATTAGTCTACGATTTCGTTTATACCATAAACGTGGTTTTGTATTTGCGTGTAATTGTTTTCACCGCTCCAAAGAATTGTTTCTACTGTTGGCACAAGGCCGGCAAATATCCAGTACATTACTGGTACTTTATTTTATCGATCCCGTAAGGATGAAAGGCAAATAATGAACCGCTCCAAATAATGACGTATTATATTCGTTTTTTCCCGTTCTTTGCCAGGGAACGTTTCCACGAACCAAAGTATCGTCTTCCTGTCTTCCTTCGATTGCAACGTTTTTCGAAATATTTACTTCTGCGTTCACAGATTAAATTTTTTAGTTTCAGAAGATCCTGTTAAGTGTGAAAGCAGCGATTCTTTGCTTAAACTTTAATCTGTTATTTTAATAAATATTTGCTCTACGGTTGTTATATATTTGATATATATTTACCCTTATCGAGCCCTGTTTGGATTTAGTCTTCAAATTTATTATTATTACTATATATATATATATATATATATATATATTTAAATATATGTGTGTGTGTGTATGTGTGTGTATATATATTTATATATATATGTATATATATATGTATATATTTATATATATATGTATATATATATATGTATATATATGTATATATTTATATATATATATATATATGTGTGTGTGTGTGTGTGTGTGTGTGTGTGTGTATACATATATGTATATATATGTGTATATATATATGTATATATATATGTATATATTTATATATTGAAAAGAACAACAATGTTACTGACCGAAGACAAATTCGAAATGATCCACTTTGGAAAAGAGGATGCTCTGAAACTCCCGTACTCCCTTCCCTCCGGTGAAACTCTCGTGGCATCTAACAACATCAGAGACTTGGGAGTAACCGTGGACAGCAACATAAGCTGGGACACGCATATAAGCAGCAAAGTTGACATGGCCCGCAGAATGTGTTCCTGGATCCTCAGAACCTTCCAGTCGAGAGATTCCCACGCCATTATCCTTCTCTTCTCCACTTTTGCCCGACCACACCTTGAATACTGTTGTCCACTGTTGTCTCCTCACACGAAACAAAGTATCATGAAACTTGAAGCTCCCCAAAGGGTAATCACAAAAAAGATAGATGGTATGTCAGACCTTGACTACTGGGGTCGACTAGAAAAGCTGAAACTTTACTCACTCCAACGTTGCCGTGAGCGTTATATTATCTGCATGATGTGGAAAATGTTTAATCAGCACTGCCCAAATGATGTTGGCATCACCTTAAAAATACACCCAAGACTTGTGCTCCGTGCTATCCGTCCCAAACAAGAATCTAAATCGCAACTCATAACAACGATACGGCACAATTATTTCACCTCAATTGGCCCTGCTCTCTTCAACATCACACCAGGACGCGTCAAAACAGAAACTGACCACACAAAATTCAAGACGTCTTTGGACAAATTCCTCCAAGTAATCCCGGACAAACCACCCACACCCGGATATGTCTCCGCAAACAGTAATTCTCTTCTCGAATGGGTCATGGTGCCCAAATCCTGAATTGAAAGACTTCGCCAGGTGGTGCTATTAAGTTAGACATGGCCTGGGCCAATACTGGCCAAAACATTTCAAAGTTATTCAAAGTTCAAAGTTATGTATATATATATATATATATATATATATATATATATATATATATATATATATATATATATATATGTGTGTGTATGTATATAATATGTATATATATATATATATGTATATATATGTATATGTATATATTTATATATATATATATATATATATTATTATGTAATAAACAACATAAGGCAATTATTCCATTTACCAGTGGTTTCTTAAAAGCAAAAGGTTTTGCTTTCAATCCTCAGAACGAAAAAATCCTGGTTTGTTTATTGAATTTGGATCTTAAAAACCCTATGTAAGCAACAGATCTTAATTATTATTATGTAATAAACAACATAAGGCAATTATTCCATTTCATACATATATATATATATATGTTAGACATATATACAATATATATGTATATATATAATATATATGTATATATATATAATATATATGTCTATATATAATATATATGTATATATATATATATAATATATTTGTATATATATATAATATATATGTATATATATATATAATATATATGTATATATATAATATATATATGTATATATATATATATATATATATATTCACATATATATATATGTACATAAATATATATATATATGTATATATATATATATATATATATATATATATATATATATATATATATATATATATATATATATATATATATATATATATATATATATAAGATAAGAAAACACATAGCTACAACATCATCTCGCACAATATGTCCATGGGGAAACCTAGTAATATGAATAGCAACCACACGCACACTAAAGCGGAGGGTGCCACCAAAAGTAAACATTACCACAGAAACTACCGTAGTACCTTAGGAGGAAACAACACACCAGACACTAAAAACAAAAATAGAAGAAGAAATAGTACATTTTTCAACCCTCCTTTCAACCTAAACGTCTCCACCAACATATCTAGGGCTTTCTTCTCACTACTAGATAAAAACTTCCCTCTCGGACACAAGTACCATAACCTTTTAAACAAAAACACTATTAAAATCTCATACTCTACGACGCCTAACTTAGCATTCCACATAGCTAGCAGCAATAAAAGTAAAATTAATTCTTACTTCCAACAAACGAAATCACAATAGGAGGTAAACCTTCAAAATACCTCTGTAGCAAGCAACCCTAATAACGGCAGTAATAATAGAAATAACACTAGTATAAGAAATAACACCGGGGTCGACAACCCGAATGTCCAAAATCCTATAGCTACCACCCGGACTTCTGCACTGCATTATAACCAGCAGACTAACACCCAGGATAATTGTAACTGTAGAGCTAATAGAACCTGCCCTTTAGATAAAAAATGCCTAACCAAGGATATCATATACTCATGCACCGTCACAACTAGCAACTCTTCAGAAACCTATGTAGGCTCCACTTCTAACTGCTTCAAAATCAGATATAATTCGCACATCCACTCGTTCAAAAAGCACAGTCTAGCCAACTCCACCTCACTATCTAGCTACATACACTATCTAAAAACTAAAAGTAAACCTTACACACTCAAATGGGAAGTGATAGGTAGCGCGACTTCGTACAAACCACCTAATAAATTTTGTAACCTCTGTATACTAGAGACCCACACTATTATCTTCTCTAACCGTAACCTACTTATCAAAAAATCTGAAGTGTTTGCAACTTGCCAGCACCGCTTCAGACATTCCTTCCAAAACTTTAAGCCCAATATATAGCAATGTCGGACTTGAACCAGACACCACCTCTAGCATTAAACACCAGGGGCACACCTTATACCACATCCCCACACTCATTGATCTAATATAACACAAATCGGGACATCCCTCTAAAACCCTTCGCAGTGGGAATACCCCTTTGTACTTCTACTTTAGGTGTGACTACATCCAGTTGCTTGAACTGCACTACACCACTTTATAGTTAATGCAAAATTTAAGCATTGAATTGATTGTATTGTTGGTGCTATGCGGAGGAAGTGCCATCGTTGGATAAATGGAAAACTAATTAATCTAGTAACGTTGATAAGCTGTACGACCGGTATGCTGAGTGCAGTGAATGTATTGCAGGTGGTGTATGGGTTGTACATATATGTATGATTTGATGGTCAGATTGGAGACATGAGGAGTGTGGATTGACCTC
>OZ024741.1:127048805-127054564 GCA_964016885.1 Eledone cirrhosa
GAAAGCCACCATCTTGAAGTCTCCAATGATTTTCCCAATTGTACTGGTTGTATTTCAGAGCTTCCAAGAGGACTTTCACACTGTAGTAATCTTCCTTCGGGCAGACTGAATGAGCTAGGGGAAGTGTCGGAAACTTGTTTCCATTGTGGAGAAGGACAGCCTTCAAACTTGTGGTGGAGCTGTCTATAAATAGCCGCCACTCCTTGGGCACAAATGGCACCCCAATAACGTCAAACAGTCCAGGCACGTCATCGCAGAAGCAGAGGCCATCCCTAAGAGTGTAAAAGCCTGAGAAAGGTTCGTGTCGACTTCTCTGACTTGTCACCTGCACTTCCTCCTTGACCAAGTTCCACTGCTTCATCCTGGAGACGAATGCTTAAAACACAATTATCAATAAATCTCTTTAATCCACTTTTTAACAATTTTATACTTTATTGCACTTTTATAATTTTCTTTAGGTATTACTCTTTATTTTATAATTTTAATTTAACCTGAAAGATATATAAAAAAAAAATCATTTAACATAAGCAAATTAAACTTACATACAACATAAAATCCTGCATACAAATAATTCTAGTGAATAGCTTCGAATTTTTACAAACTGTTTAATAGCACTTTTTTTTTATTTGGGACCTAAGCAACACAAAAAAAAAGTGATTACAAGCCAGGAACAGAGAAAAAAAATGTTTTCGTTACACGGTGTTATTCATGTCCAGAATGTATTAGATTGTTCATGTTAGTCAGTGTGGAGCTTTGAAATTACTAATAGATGTTTCGAAACGCTTGGACAACGCGAGAATAATTCATTCTTTGAATTTAGACAAGCGCTATTACGCAATCTTCCTCAGATATTGATTCTTTTTTCAATGCCCAGCCAACAAAACGGAATTCCATTTCCGTATGGCTTAGACTTAGTAATAACTTTCTATTGAATAGAGTAATCCATGTCTGCGTCCTTGGGGGAAGCTTCGTTTGTCCGGGTGTCTGAATGTAGACAGATGATTCAGGAAGCGTTCTTTAAACCGGCCCTCTGCCATACCTAAATAGGATTTGACTTCTTGTTGATTTGATCGATTAAAAGTGACTACAGCTTCGTAAACTACAGCGGGTGTGTTGCACTGATATTGAAGAGGACAAGCTTCAGGTCTTCGGCAAGAGCATCCTGGTGACCCTGAAATGCGAATACAAATGGAATAAAACAATTTTCGCGTAAATCGGGTGACGGGTTCCCGAGATATGGGTTTTTCCGGGTACCTTCATAAACAGAGAGAGAGAGAAGGATAAAGAGAAAGAAATAGTAGTTGGGATAGAGTAGATTGAAAGAGAAACATAGAGAGGGAGAGGAGACAGAGAAGGAGGATAGAAGAAAGCTGGTGGTGGTATTGTTGTATATATATATATATATATATATATATATATATATATATATATATATATATATATATATATATTGGTAAAAGGAAAAGAAAATGCTGACAAATTGTTCCCAGTGAAAAATAGTTTAATTAGGAATAAGTAAAAATTAGTAATAGTATTGGTTAGTATTCAGTTTTGGTTTTAAGTTTTACCGGTTGCGCATTTCTAATGCTTTTCAAAAATAATTTTGAGATAGAGCGTCCGTGATGTTTGCTTTAATCTGATTAGTTTTGGAAATTCTACCTGTTTTATGTAAAAAAAAGTGGCTCCAGATGTATGAAAAAATTCTTGTGGTCAAAACAATTTTGATTTGTCGGTAGAGGTCATGTGAATGTTAAAAATTGCTTTTACGCCAAATGTAGGTTTGTCTCGGCTGATTGAGAAGTCACTGAAAAATAAGTCTTTCAAGACAAATATGTGTGTGTGTGTGTAGTAGTAGTAAATATATATATATATATATATATATATATGAGTGTGTTTATATGTGTATGTATATGTGTGCGTGTGTCTATGACCAGTGTATATAGATCACAGACACCCACATATATATATACACACACACACATATATATATATGTATATACACACACACACACATTTATATATATATACATGCACACACGTATATATGTGCGCTTTCCAGTTCATTTCACATTATATAGATGTCTGTGTATATTTTAATTATTTAAAAATTATTTTTAAGTGAACCTGATTTTTAAAAAATATTTTCAAGTGAACGTGACCCAACGGGTCACGGGTGGTCTAGTATATTACTAAAAGTCTGTGATTGCTTGCTTGCTTGTCTTTAATGTAATACAGTCAAAAGGGTGCATAATGGGAAAATACTTTGAAAGGAAGATGACCCTGAAATGGGAATACAATTGGAATAAAAGAAGCTTCGCGTAAATCAGACACATACATATATATATGGTGGTTGCCAACTCGTTTTCGAGTACGGCCACTACTTTATATCCATGTTGAAGAACCCCTACCGATGCGCTGAAAAAGTGTGACTTTTTAGTCCAGCCAGCGACTTGAAAACTCTGGTACAAACACTACACTTGTGACAATTATTGACACATAGTACCATGTGATGACAAGTGCAGAGAGATCTCCAGATATAAAGCAATATATATGTATACACACACACACATTTATATATATACATGCACGCACGTATATATATGGGCTTTCCAGTTTCATTTCACATTATATATATTATCTAAAAATTATTTTTAAGTGAACATGATTTTTTTTTATATTTTGAAGTGAACGTGACCCAACGGGTGATCTAGTAGTAAATAAAACTTATTGAAAACTGTGTATTTTAGAGGTGCGACTGTCATTTTTAGATTCAATTCATTCAATAGCTTAGTGAGGTTTCTCCTGAATGTATCTACTTGTTGTCCGTTAAACAGGTGGGAGACAAATAAACTACCATCTCATTAAATCCAACAGATAATAGAATGAAATTTATTTTGTATTAAGTTTAGAATGTATAAGCCTATTAAATTTGAAACCTCTGCAGTGTCTCAGGTTCCTATGGTTACATCAAAAAGCTCTGTACTATCTTTCTTCGACAAGATTTTATTATTATGGAGAAGAATTGATTTTCTTGCGTCCATTATATATATATATATATATAGGAAAATGTTCAAGACCCCTACGGCAGTGCTCAAGCCGGTTCGACGGGACAGTCCAGCAATAGCCGTCGAAACGGCTTGAGCTCTGCCGTTGGGGTCTTGAACATTTTCTTATTACACACTCTACTTACCTAAGTATTGAGTACTCTGGTGCGTTATGGTCCATCTGGTTACTTACCACACTTCCTTCGTTTTATATATATATATATATATATATATATATATATATATATATATATATATATATATATATATGCATGCATATATATATATATATATGTGTATATATATATATATGGTGGCTGCCAACTCGTTTTCGAGTACGGCCACTACTTTATATATATATACATATATACATACCCACATATATATATATATACATACATATGTATAAATGATATATGTATATATATGTACATACATATGTATAATTAATATATGTATATATACATATATATATATATATGCATATATATACACACATATATATACACATATATACACACACACATATATATATATGCATATATATATATATATACATATTCATAATGCGATGAAATACCAATGACTGATGAGGGACTAATTTTATAATATGTAATCCATGTGCAACCATGCAGTATTCTTCTGCCCTTGTTTTTCATATATATATATATATATATATATATATATATATATATATATATATATATATATAAGTCGGCAGACCTCGCAAGGACTCTATATCTTTATGATGTATTGTTTTTGTTTATGCCACGAAACTACATAGTCGAGGAATCTAGGAGCAGTTTAGGTATGATACATTTTATTACTAATTATATCTAAATGTTTCTTCTCTCTTCATAATGTATATATATATATATATGCATATATATATATATATATGCATATATATATATATATATATATATATATATATATATATATATATATATATATATATATATAGGAACAAGTATGACCCCGACGGCAGAGCTCAAGCCGTTTCGACGGCTATTTATGGACTAAATAACGGCTTGAGCTCTGCCGTCGGGGTCATACTTGTTCCTATTACCCACTCTAAAACCCTAAGTATTGAGTACTTTGGTGCGTTATGGTCCATCTGGTTCCTTACCACAATTCCTTCGTTATATATATATATATATATATATATATATATATATATATATATATATATATATATATATATATATATATATATATATATATATAAATTAGAATTGGTGCTCTGAAATAGCGATGTATATATGAATGTATATATAGTGTATTTGGTAATACACTGTATGCTTAATTAAAAGTATTTTGAAGACCTTACGCTATTGTTTTAAAGTAGTGACTATGAATGTATATATAATTTTCAACAAACGAAGGTAGTGTTAAGCTCTGAGGAATATCAACAGTATGAAACAGAGATATGTCAGCTTATCTCCCTTTGTTTGTTGAAAAAAGAGGTGACATAGTCACTACTTTAAAGCAATAGCGTAAGGTCTTCAAAATACACCGTAATTAAGCATACAGCGTATTACCAAATACACTGTATATACATTCATATACATATATATATATATATATATATATATATATATATATATATATATATATATATATCATAAAACGTGTATATAGAATCAATCAGATATTAAAATATATACTATTTCTTCCTCTAACACATATATGTATCATTGATTTAATTTAATTTAATTTTATGTATGTGATAACCTCTATATATATATATATATATATATATATATATAGGAAAAGAATCAGGATCCCACTCTATCACCCTAAGTATCGAGTACTCTGGTGCGTTATGGTCCACCTGGTTCCCTTCCACACTTACTTCGCTATATATATATATATATAACATTAAGTTAGAAGTCGATTGACATATATTTATAAAATATACACATCAAACAATCACAGGGGATAATTTGTAAAGAGTGTAACCACACATAATTACGCAGGTAACATATCAAAAATTAACAAGAACCTTGAATATAGATACTTTGCTATAATGATTAATCTCCTTTGTATACATTCCATTAAAGAAATATATTTCACCATTAATCGGTGAATCATAGATGTCAAATCTTGGATCATCGGCAAGGACTCGGCTGCTATTTCTAGCTGTCGATAACCCTATTTACACCACTGGCTTGACAGCGTGGCGATGTGTGTTTTTTTTTAAACCACATGTACTTTTCGTCGTTATTCCCTGATTTGCTTTTAGGGTGTAATCCTAGATAGTTAGACCTTCTCCTCTGCCGATAATCCAACATTTGACATCTATAATTAACTGATTAATGGTGAAATATATTTCTTCAATGGAATATATACAAAGGAGATTAATCATTATTACAAGGTATCTATATTCAAGGTTCTTGTTAATTTTTAATATGTTACCTGCGTAACTATGTGTGTTTACACTCTTCACAAATTGTCCCCTGTAACTATTTGATCTGTTTATTTTATATATATATATGTCAATCGAATTTTAGATTAATGTTAATAAATGCTCGGATTTACTACTTGGAATCTTTGTGCTTATTCCACAGGTGATATGGCGCATGCTTCTGATATACTCAGACATGGCATCTTTAATTTAATTTTGGTAGTAAAAAAATCCTCTGCTTATCTCTCTCTCACTCTCTCTTTCTCTATATATCTATATATACATGTGTGTGTGTGTGTGTGTGTGTT
>OZ024741.1:127054764-127059764 GCA_964016885.1 Eledone cirrhosa
TATATAAAGTCTAACGTCTGTCTTAAACCCAGAAGGCTCATTTGGCCGGTGCTTATCCCGGTTTAATGACGTGAAGCGACTGAGAGTACAAGACTTCCCCCTGGACAAGACCCCAGTCCATCGCAGGGTTAAACCCCCACCTATTTCTGGTACTCGTTTTCAGCTGAGTATACTGAAGCAACACGAAATGACACAACAGACAAACTAGGAATCGAACCCACGACATTGTATATATATATATCAGGCAGGGTATGAGATGCATAGTTGTTGTACAGATGTTTATTTGCGCAGCCTACCCACCGGAGTGTTATGGTTTGGTGCAGGGGGACCCAGTTTATGGTTTTTATGTCTCAGTTGATTTCCATCCAAAGAAGGGGCTGCTGTATTCTGTGTCTGCAGTTTATCACCGATTCTGCTCTGCTGTTGATGAGCTCGAGGGGTGCTCTTATGATATGGTAAAGTTCCATGAGGCAGAGCTCGCATTTCCTCTTGAAGTTGTACGGTGCTGCCCTGCTGACAATTTCCCAGTGTGTGGAGAAGCTGATGCTGGAGTCCTTCAATGTTGTGATGTAATTGGCGATGTAGCGCCTATTAACAGATGTGTTGTGCTCGCTATTATATGATGTTTTACTATAAGCATCGAACATTCCATTATAAGCACCAAACAAGCTTCCAGCCATAAGGTTGACTACAGTAAGGTAGGCACACGTTTAGATATTTTTTTAGTTCCAGACATGTATTTGCAATAATATAAATTTGCCTTAAATTCAATACGATTTTGTAACAGCGCAAATGTTGACCTGTTATCTATGAAATATTAGGATCTACTTTTATACGAAATCTATTTTTTTAAATTCCAGATTTGGGAGCCAAAATTAGAGGTTTGACTTGATTTAATCGATTATATCGACAACAGTTCATATTTTTACAATCTGATACTCATTTTATCGATCACTTTTATGTCGAACAAGTCATGGACTCACAGAGGTACATTCACATCTGCGCACGTGCACACACACATATATACACACATATATACATACAAATATATATTTCTGGACTCATATATATATATATATGTAAGTGTATATATATATATATATATGAGTCCAGAAATAGTCGTCGAAACGGCTTGAGCTCTGCCGTCAGGGTTAAACATTTTCCTATATATATACTACCAGTAATACTAACACCCACTAACACCCCCTCTACCACACACACACACTCATCCAAACACGCACATACACACCAGTACACTACACTCCCTCCTCCGTCCCCAACACCTTTTCTCTCCCTCTTCCCGCTTCACCTACACCCCTTCGAACACACACATTCCACTAACACCTCTACTAATATACACCCCATCCCCCCACATCACCACCTTCCCCCTCCACCTTTCACACCTACCCATCCTCTCCCCTGTCCACCGCACCTCCGCACACACAGATACACAGTCCTCACCACATACAGACCATTTCTCCACCTATCATTCTCCTCTACTGCTATCTCTTCACCCTGCCTTGACCCTCTAACCACTTCCTCCACATCTCTCCACTTCCGACCACCACAACTAATGGATTCCACACCACCGGTCATCGTTCCAGCTATCCACTCTATAAATGAAAAATATCCAACATCGCATCGCACACTCCACGGAACTAACTTAGGAATTTACCCACGAACAAACACACACATTCTTTTTTCGAACCACGCCACCTACATCCACACCACGTATAAACACAAACACACACGTACGCACCCCCACATATACACACTCAGCCTCCGGAATCCGCACGCCCCCCTCCCACATCCATCCTCACGCACGCACACACCGACTTACACCCCACCTTATACACACACCTTTTCCTGAACATGGAACCTCGTTCTTTCCCCAACTCTCATATTCACAAACACACGCACACACACGTAAACCTACACACATACACAAACGCCACCTTCAGCCCTCTCCGCTCGGACCCCCTGCCTCCCTCTCCCAACTCCACCCGCCACCACCCCTACACGCCTCACACCCTTCCACCACTTGTTTATTTTTATGTTTATTTTTATGTTTATTTTTATTTTTATTTGTACTTCTTCAATCGTTTTTCCTCCCTTTTCTCCCTCCTCCCCTTTTTTCTAAATGTCTTTCCACCACACCCCCACATACCCTCGGAATTCTCTTCCTACCCACTTTTCTCCTGATAAAGAGCTTTTGCCCGAAATTCCCCCCCCCCCCCCCCACACACACACACACTCTCAAAAGCGTGAACCTAATAAACTCTTATTTGTACTGCCTCTCTGTTTTTGTTCCCGTCTAACTTTTAACTATATATATATATATGTGTAGGAGGTAAGTTTTATTGTAGTACAATAAAGCAATGCAGATATCGGATAAGTAGCACTCTACAGTTTGTAGGACTGGAGTATAAATAATATATAAGATCAAAAGATGGTTAAAAGGGTTCCATGTATTTTATTATGCGCATTTCAAAAACAAATGTCATCATGCGATGACATTTGCGTTTTCTAATAAAAACATCTTTGATGCTAACGCCAATTATTATAATAACGCGCTTTCTAAGGCCGGTTATCCTGATAAAATCAAATATAGTAAAGAAACAAATTCTAGAAGATCTTACAGTAGAATAATTAATCATGATCATTCCAATAACTTTAATAAAAGACCTAGATACAAAAACATAATCTGGTATAATGCTCCTTTCTCCATCTCTATTAATAATAATATTCCTAAATTATTCTTTAGTGCCTTAAATAAATGCTTCCCTCCCTCACATATCTATAGTAAAATATTTAACAAACACACTATAAAATTTTCCTATTCGACCTCCTCCAACATCTCCAACATTATTTCTAAACACAACAATGAAATACTAAATACTAAATCTCTTCCTTCCAACACTGAATATCATAATAATAGTAATAGTACTCCCGACGTCATTGTTAACTCTAGGCTAATTTCTGCAAACCCAAATACAACGTCAAACGCAACTTCGTTAAATGTTCTTAATCCTATTCTAAATCAAGAAACTATTATTCCTATCGTAAATAACTTCTCCAATCCAATTCTTTCTATAGATAACACTAGGTCACTTGTTAATAACTCTGTTAATTTCTCTAATCGCAATTGTAATTGCTCTGTTAAAAATAAATGTCCTCTCAAGAACCATTGTCTTGAAAAAAACTTAATCTACGAATGTAAAGTTATAACTGACACCAATTCCTTTACCTATTTTGGCTCCACTTCCACCTCCTTTAAAGCTCGTCTTTATAATCATCATTCGTCTTTTAAATACCAACTTAAAAGAACCAACACGGCACTCTCAGAACTCATATGGTCCTTGAAAGACAAAAATATTAACTATAACATCTCTTAGAGGAAGGTTTGTTCTGCTTCTCCATACTTAAATGGTTCTCTATCCAAAACATGTAATCTCTGTTTATGTGAGAAATTTACCATTATATCTGATTTAGATTCTATAATAAATAGACGCACTGACTTGTTTTCTCTCTGCTTGCATAAATACCACAGAACATTCCATAAAGTATACAGCTAATATCTACTACTTTACCAATTTAAAATCCTTTTCTCAAAGGCACATATATATATATATATACATATATATTTCTTTAAAAATATACCCATCTTTCTACCCTATTTCAATGTTATTTATTATACATTATATAATACTAGTTACTCATTCTATATCACTCCTATTTATCACTTCCCTTTCTTTCTTTTTTCCTTTTTTTCTTTTTTTCTTTTTCTTTTAATTTCTAACCTCTAATCTGTACCTTTTCTTCCTAGATACTTCTCAATTCTCATTATTACTCACCACAATATATCCTTACCCTTTTAAATACTTTATAATATCACCTTGAAAAATCCTTCGTAAACATAAACATTTTTTTGACGTTAGATTATTCATCCCCAATTCATTATTTTTTTCTCCCTTTCATGCTCATCAAACTTATACATATTACACTTATTCATCCACTCTTCTACTTCTTTTCGCAATATATCCTTAATTACATTACTATTGTTATATTTTTATATATTTTTTAATAATACATATCAACAATTTCTTTCCATCGCACATATTATTAAACCCTTAAATATTATTCTTAATACATATTAACAATTTCTTTTCATCGCACATATTATTAAACCCTTCAATATACAAACCTTAATTTAACATTATTCTAAAAATTTTCTCTTCGTTAATTTTCAAATTCTTTTAATTTATATATTATCTTCCAACAGTTTTTTAACCTCTCTATGTAAAACAATATATTTTTCTCAGTTATAAAAGCTATATCTCTCTCTATCACCCATCTCTCCTCCTATCTCATCCTTCCATTCTTTACTCTCATCTCCTCCTCTTTTTCATCCTTTCCACCCCTCCCCCCCCCCCCACCCCCACCCCCTTAATTTTTTCACAATATCATATATTATATATATATATATATATATATATATATATATATATATATATATATATATATATATATATATATATAAACACGTTGTCTGCTTCTTCATACTTGTGTCATACTTCCGCCGGCACAATAGTCACTTTATCAAATTATATGTCAAGCAGAGAAAGAAATCATAACTGATAACTATAGGAAATAATTATTTCACCAATTTGTAAGAGCTAATTTTCTTTTTGCATTGAAATTAAAATTAATTGTCTTTTTGTTACATTAGTTTGGAATTTTTTATTAAAGATCGAAAAAAATATTTCGGATTAAATAGACCAATCTTGCGAGAAAATAAAAAGTTAAAGAGTACAAAAAAGAAAATATATATCCACAATGGAGAATTTTTGCATAAGAATATGTGTTAAACATCAGTTTTTATAGTATGTTTAAATCAGACGGAGAAGTGGAAAATGACCAAATACCAGACACTGCGTTACCGCTTTCTTTAATTTTTTTTTAGTCTCTATTGATACTTTCGTGTTCTCGTTCGAATTGTC
>OZ024741.1:127064764-127069764 GCA_964016885.1 Eledone cirrhosa
TGGAAGGTTCTATGGGATTTATGCAAGCAGAGCGAGAATAAATTCGTACGTCTATTTATTATAGAATTAAAATTGGATATAATGGTAAATTTCTCGGCTAGGCAGAGATTACATGGTCTGGATAGGGAAGAATTCAGGTAAGGAAATGCGTAGCAAACTTTCCTCCAAGATATGTTATAGTTAATATTTTTGTCTTTTAAGGACCATATGAGTTCCGAGAGTGCCGTGTTAGTTCTTTTGAGTTGGTATTTAAAAGACGATTTGTGATTATAAAATCTAGCTTTAAAAGAAGTGGAAGTGGGATCGAAATAGGTAAAAGAATTAGTACCAGTTATAACCTTACATTCATACACTAAGTTTTTATCAAGACATTGATTATTAAGAGGACATTTACTTCTAACAGGGAAATTACAATTATGATTAGAGAAATTAACAGAGTTAGTAGCAAGTGACCTAGTATTATTTATAGAAGGAATTGGATTGGAGAAGTTTTTTACGATAGGAACTATATTTTCCTGATTTAGATTGGTATTATGAACATTCAATGAGTTACGTTTGATGTCGTATTTAAATTTACTGAATCTAGCCTAGAGTTAACAATGACGTCGGGTATATTACTGCTATTATTATGACGCTCGGTGTTGGATGGATGTAATTTATTGTTTAATATTTTATTATTGTGTTTAGAGATAATGTTAGAGATGTTGGAAGTGGTGGAATACGAAAGTTTGATTGTATGTTTGTTAAATATTTTACTATAGATATGCGAGGGAGGGAAGCATTTATCTAAGGCCCTAAAGAATAGTTTAGGAATATTATTAGTTATAGATAGAGAAAAAGGAGCATTATACCAAATCATATTTTTGTATCTAGGTCTTTTATTTAATTTATTGGAATGTTCATAATTAACTGTTTTACTATAGTTCCTTCGATGATTGGTTTCTTTACTGTATTTAATTTTATCAGGATAACCGGCTTTGGAAAGCGCATTATTATAGTAATTGGCATTAGCGTCGAAGATAACTTTATTAGCGGATAGATTTGAGATTCTTTTTTCAATATTACTGACTATAGCATTTTTAACATTAGTGGGGGGCGGTTAGATTTAAAGTTAACATAATTTAGATTTTCGTTGTTTTTATGGTAAGGGTAATATAGGCCAGTGTCAAGATTAAGGGATATATCCAAGATGTGCTTTTAAACTTCATATCATGTTTCCCTATTTTATCTGATGAGAACGCAAATAGCATCCCATATTTGTTTTTGAAATGCGCATAATAAAATACTTGGAACTCTTTTAACCATCTTTTGATCTTATATTATTTATACTCCAGTCCTATAAACTGTGGAGTGCTACTTATCCGATGTTTGCATTTCTTTATTGTTGCTACAATAAAACTTACCTCCTATATATATATATATATATATATATATATACTGTATATATATATATATATATATGATAGCTGCAACTCGATTTCGAGTCATGCTATCGCTTGATACTTAAGCATGAGCAGCACGGACGTGTCTTTTTAGTCTTGCTAGGGACTTTCACACACTTGCACAAACGTTGCAATTATAGGGGCCTCTGGGAGTAGGTGTTACGGTGCTGTTTTGGAGCGCTTTCAAATGACGTTTCAGTCCCCCAACTGAGGGACATCCTTTTCCATAATCCCTGCAAACAGAAATGCCATATAATGCACAGTTGACAGTGGCTCCGTGTACGTGGCTTCCTCGATTACTTAGAAGGCTCGCCGTTCTTAGACATAACCGACCACGTTCTTTGCAGGTTAAATTACCTGGATGCCAAGATACTCCGGTAAATCAAACTCAAGGCCCTTACGAACACACTACTTCAGCTGTTCATTCACAACACGGTTTCGTTCAAATTCTTTCCTCCCATCATGCACTGCTTTCCTCCAGTGGTTCTCCCAGTCATTCCCCGATATTTTCAACTTCCCCAGTATTCTTTTAATGCAATCCCTGTACCTCAATTTTGGTTTTGTGCATCAGTCATTTACCTTCAACTAGCTCACCATACAGGAATTGCCTAGGGATGTGATCATCATCCAATCTCACTACATGACCATTCCATCTTAATCAATGTTGAAATATAAAAGACACTATACTGGTAGACCGACTGTGTTCGAGGGCTTCAGTGTCAATCATGTACATTTTCCAGTGGATGCTCTGTATACGTCGAAGACACTGTCGGTGAAACTGCTCCAACCTTTTGCGGTGCCTTCGATAAGTGACCCAAGTTTCAGATGCATACAACAAAGAATTCAAAACACAAGTATTATACACTTTTAACTTTGTCTCAATGGAAATACCACGGTAATTGCTACAGTCGTCCCTTCCACCTTTGCCTTTATAGGGGACAACCATTAGTACATCTTTCTTCAACCAAAATATTTGGATTAAGATAGTTTGACGACGAAGTAGATTTTCACTTCTACATTCGAAGATTTCAGCCAGAGGCCATCCATCCCAGGTTAATTACAACTATTCAGCTTTTTCAAAGCAATTTGGACTTCCTCTAAGGAAGGAGTTTCTGCCATTACATCTTTGGTGTGTCTGCAGGGAATGGTGTCCACAAACTTGTCATCAACCTCAGACAGCCTATTCAAAAGCCTGTCAAAGTGTTCACGTCACCAGACAAGAATGTCCTTTGGATCCCGAAGCAATCCTTTGTCGTCTTGAGTGAGAAGAGGTGCAGCTGGGGAGGATAATGGCCCATACACTTCCCGTAACAAATTATACACCAACTTTGTATTGTTAGAATCAAAGGTCGACTGAATATCCTCTGATTACATGAGGTTTCTTGGGTGTTTTAATGATAGAGGTCCCATTCCTATTGTGAAATAGTGCGTGGCCCATGAACCCAAACAGCCGCCTTGTCCAGGAATCGATCCCACGACTATATTAACATAAGTCCAATATCGTAACCACAAGACTTTCCTTGTGATTTCTTACTGATAAAACATTGTGCTCATTTCTGTATGAAATAAATCATGTACATTCTCTAATGTATTTAGTATCTTATTTCACTGTGGTCTCTTTCCGTTCATCTTTAGAAAACCATTATTATATATATATATATATATATATATATATATATATATATATATATATATATATATATATATATATATATATATATATAATAATAATAATAATAATAATAATAATAATAATAATAATTGTTTCTACTTTGGGCACAAGGCCAGCAATTACCCAGTGCATTACTGGTACTTTATTATAATAATAATATATAATATGATATATAACATACATATATGTGTGTGTTCATGCTTTTATATCACAGGGTCTCATGCTATTTCATATCCAATGATTTAATGATATATTTTTGTGTATGTTTTTTATCCTTTTGTTTATTTTGTTTGTTTTTTTGTTTTTGTTTTTTCAGGCTGTTATTTTCCAAGAACAACGCAAAATGTTCAGACAAGGAATGTTTCACCAATGCCGTGAAAGATATAATGGGGTTTGGCAAAAGCAACTGTATTCGGCATCATCATTGATTCTGCTGTTCGTTATCCCGCTCATAATAATGGTTACATCCTACCTGCTCATATTAAAGACTATTATCAAAACATCACGACAGTTTCACGGTAAGTCAACTTCACTTTTTTTAACCAATAAATGTCGGAAACCGATTTTCATGTATTGTTATGTAACCTGGACGCAGTGTGGCCAAATGTGGTATCTTTAGTTGTGATATACCCATGTGTAGACACAGCAGAATGGAATGATTAAGATGTTGACTTCCCAATTATTAAATTACGTGTTCTATCACCCTATATAGCATCTTCAGAAAGTGTCATTTACCATAGCCTTGGATCGACCTATTCCTTGAAAGTGGATAGTCGGAAACTGCTTGTAAGACTGTCAAATGGACTGGTCCTTTAATTCAAAGGGCCACCCTTCTCGCACACAAACATTTAATTTCATTGAGAATTACGTTTAGGGTACATATGTCTGTGGAATGTTCAGCCACTTACACGGATGTCCATAATATTTTATGTATCATGTTTTTATCAGTCAAACATTTTGCGTCTACCAATTTCAAAATTATGTGTATGTTTGTGTGTTTATTTATATATATATATATATATATATATATATATATATATATATAGAGAGAGAGAGAGAGAGAGAGAGAGAGAGAGAGAGAGAGAGAGAGAGAGAGAGAGAGAGAGAGAGAGAGAGAGAGATAAAACACATATATTAATAAATAAATAAAATAATATATATATATATATGTATATTCTTCTTAGCCTTAGGTCCTCCTATGCCCTCCTGGTCTTCTTCTCCAATTTACACGATCAGCTGCGGCATCTTGCGTCCAGTCCAGTCCAATCCTCTAGAGATTCTTTTTTTAATTTGAGCGCCAGGTTTTGTTGGGTCTCCCTTTTTTCGCTTACCACTGACTTGAATCCATCTCATTGCCACAGAGGGGTTCCAGGACTCAGACATGCGCAGAATGTGTCCAGCCAGTTTCAAGCACGTTTCAGCGATGGTATCAATCAGTAGCCTCTGTATTTCTTTTCAGCACCTCTAAATTAGTAATTCAGCATTTTCAGGATTTTTCTTTGGCATCTTTATCGGAAAACGTTGAGCTTCTTTAGAATTTTGGCAGCCATTTTCCATGTTTCTCTAGCATATATAGCAATTGTGATTATAATACTGTTGAAGAGCTGCAGTTTGATGGGCGTGGAGATTATTTGCGATGACCAAATGCTTCTCATGCGCGGAAATACTGCAGTTTACATCAAGCTTAGTAAGGCTTTCATTGGAGACTATGCTGTCTGTGTTTCAATTTGCATTTTCTCAGCAATTTTCTTGCCAATTTGCACTACTTTGGTCTTTTCTTTTTTAATTCTGAGTCCAATTTTTGCTGCAGATTCTTCTAATTGTGTTATGATTATTTGATTTTGTCCAATGGTGTTCCTCAATAATGCCAAATTATTGTCGAAATC
>OZ024741.1:127074764-127084764 GCA_964016885.1 Eledone cirrhosa
CTGCCCTCCCTAACAGTGCTAAAAGAGGGTACATCACGAACGAGATCACGCGGATTAAAAACAGATGCAGCGATCCCGTTAGTGGTGTCACCCTTACCAAGCGGTTCTTCGGGGTGCTGGAGACGAACTGATACCCAGCCTCGCTTACAAGCAGAGTAAGAGACACCAGACGCAAGAGGCAGAGAAACACCCAAGGCAAGTGCCTCCTTAAAATCCCGCACCTGGGCGAGAAAACCACCAACGCTATCCACAGGGCTATACGGAAAGTGGGCCTCGACATCCACCTGGCCCATTCGGGCCCCTCCCTACGGAGATGACTCTCCAGGAAACCCGGGAAATTGACTGACGCGTGTTCCCTCAGCAACTGTCCGATGCGCCAAACGAACTGTTGCTTACGCACGTTGTATACAAGGTAGAATGTGGCAAGTGCAACTACTACTATACCGGTAGCACAACCCGGCCACTACATATCCGGATCAAGGAGCACATCAACACCAGGGCCTCATCACAGTGCTAGCGACAGAACGCAACGTCGTCACTTTAAGAATCAAGGAAGCACTTTGGATCAAACGCCTAGGACCACAAATAAATAACCGATCCGAGAGTAGCGAGACTAGATGGCTGGTGTAAACAAGCGAAACAACAACACACACACAGACAGTGGCATTCGAACGATTGTTATTGTATGTATAGCGCGCCCACCATCCACCGACCAACAAACAACAATCAGGCAGACTACCAACACTGCCAGTGTCAAAGACTGAATATAGGTAGTATAATGGATTGACAACAAAGCACCATCCCACTACCATAGTAAAGAAGAACTGCCTCGACATTTGCTTGACCGCACCTATTCCGCGCGCACGTTGCTCTACAGAATATCTCAGTTGTACACAAACGGCAGACAACAGAGGCCACGTATCGTTTCTCTCCGACTAAAAACTTTCCCTCTCGGAAAAACCCCCAGTTGATGGATGCGAAATCCGAAATATAGGGACAATTAAATCTCTTCCAAATTAATTCTATCTCGTGTTATTATTTTTACGCTTTTTCCTACGTTCCTCTACACCCTATACGTCTCATTCTACATTTCCTCTTACATCTCTCTCTTCACCACCGGATTCTGTTACCCAGAGATTTACCCATCTGCATTGTTGAGGCGGCTTCCAAAACGACCAAATGTTTATAGATATATATATATTTATATATATATATATATATATATATATATATATATATATATATATATATATATATATATATATATATATATATATATATACAATATTAAATAAATGGAAAACTATATTTATAAAACCATATTTATTTCATTATATATATTTCGGGGATATCATATTAACAATATGCTATGCCTTCATCAGACAAAATACAATATAAACAGTTTTATAGATAAATATATTCGACATACCGTAATAAACATCAACTTCATTTGAAGAGGTTTACGCTAGCAAGTAACCTCTTCAAATGAAGTTGATGTTTATTACGGTATGTCGAATATATTTATCTATAAAACTGTTTATATTGTATTTTGTCTGATGAAGGCATAGCATATTGTTAATATGATATCCCCGAAATATATATAATGAAATAAATATGGTTTTATAAATATAGTTTTCCATTTATTTAATATTGTAAATATACTCCAAATATTTGTCGAGTGCTTTTATATCAGTTATAAATATTTACTAGTTGTAACCCAACAATTTTAAATATAACTTTACATATATATATATATATATATATATATATATATATATATATATATATATATATATATATATATATATATATTATTTAAGTAAAGAATCGTTGGTTGATCATTTAATTGACCGTCTGTAGTATAAACTGAAGTAAAGCGTCCCACGACGTGGGTTCCTTAATGTATTATGAATAAGGTTTCAGATGGAGTGTCAATATTATAAAGAAGAGGGATGATTTTAAGTATACATTCTCTGTTTATCATATAATCCTGTTATACGTGTTTCAAAGACATCAAAATGATTGCATGATAACCCTTTAACGTATTTTCATCAGACAGGTGTTACGTTGTAATGTTTTTGCTTTTGGTATGCCACCCTAGTTAGGAATATGTTCGCCGCTTTCCTTTCCGATTAAAACATATTTTCTATTCTATTTATCATTCATTCTTTTTTTTATTGCAGATACTCCAATATCCCCCACTTCGATGTCGTGTTATAGTGTTAACCATGGACAAATTCGAACACATCTTTTTGAAAGGGCCAGGAAGAAATCATCACGTATGAGTGCAGTGATTGTCGCAGCTTTCATTCTTTGTTGGACGCCATATTACATAATATTCTTAGGTTTCGCATTCTTCCATTGGGAGAACAATCAGACTATCCTATACTTCTTCTTTCTCGGAACTTCCAACTGCATGCTAAACCCGCTCATCTATGGAGCCTTTACCATATATAAGGTTCACAGAGGAAGGTCAGTTTCTTACCGTTTATTTATTTATATGTAACTACACTTTAAATGGTATGTTTAAATATGCAATTATATTTTGCTAGTATAAATCACACTCACACACACACACACACACATACATATGTACATATATATACATACAAATTAGCATACATGTCCAATCACACGTGTATATGTATATATATATATGTGTGTGTGAGTAGGTGTGTTGGTAGGAAACCGTAACTCCTGGGAGAGTCGTAGGGGCTCTGAGGTGACATACGTTTCTTGGGCATTTTATTTATAGCTGGCGGAGCTCATGCCCTTCTCCAGATGTGAATGCAGATAATTGTTTCTAGGTTAAGGAAAGACAGTGATAGATAGGACGAATATATATATATATATATATATATATATATATATATATATATATATATATATATATATATAACGAAGGAGGTGTAGTAAGGAACCAGATGGACCATAACACACCAGAGTACTCAATATTTAGGGTAGTAGAGTGGGTAATAGGAAAATGTATGACCCCGACGGCAGAGCTCAAGCCGTTTCAACGGCTATTTTAAGGTCGAAATATTTCCAGAATTTCAGTCCAGAAATAGCCGTCGAAACGGCTTGAGCTCCACCGTCGGGGTCATACATTTTCCTATATATATGTATATATATATATATATATATATATATATATATATATATATATATATATATATACATACTTCGTTTTTTAATTTGTTTTGCAAGATTTCCTATCTGATTTCCTATATGTATATATATATATATATATATATATATATATATATATATATATATATATATATATATATATATATATATATATATATATATATATAATTAGTTAGAACAGTGACATATGCAGGTACTTAGGTTTCGTTGGGTTATGCACCCAACTTATTCAGCCTGTTATAAAAACAAAGATGTATAACCCAACGAAACATATGTACTTGTATATGTCACTGTTCTAACTTAATTCGTCGTATGGACTAAGTGCTCTTACCCTTAGATATTTCTATCAAACTTTTACTACAGTATATATATATATATAACGAAGGAAGTGTGGTAAGGAACCAGATGGACCATAACGCACCAGAGTACTCAATACTTATATATATATATATATATATATATATATATATATATATATATATATATATAGTAATAATAATAAAATTGAAGACTAAAATCCAAAGAGGGCTCGATTCTTTGCTTAAACTTTAATCTGTTATTTTAATATATATATATATATATATATATATATATATATATATATATATATATATATATATATATATATATATATATCACGATAAATTAACAGAGGCATAGGCCCTCGCTATTCCCTGTAAATAATGTGCTCAAAGGAGAAGAAATCCTGAGCTCTTTAAAATACAATATGTTGAAAAGGTAACATACCAGAGAGAGATATATAGTGCGCTATCAATAAAACAGGGGAAAAAACCACCAGTGTATGGAATCTATAACCTATGAAAGGCAGACTATAGACACGACAATTAAAAATATAAATTAAAGCGTAAATATATACCTCTATAACTATATAACACACGTACAAATACAAAGATGCTAATCCAAAGATATGTTTCACCAGTAATTTGTTGAAAGAAATGGGTTAGCCTCGGTTCATCAGCGTGTGTAAGGCTATACATTTCAGACAACACTAAGAGAATTTTGAAAGTGACTGTCCAGCTACACGTGGGAGAGAGAAGTCACAGCGTGTTTAAGGGAAGTGAACCAGTGGCCACTGAGGGACGAACTGCTAGAAAGGGCAGCCCAAAGCCACTCAGAGAAGTGTGCTCAACCAAACAGAGATAGGAAAGACTGATAATTTTTAATTATCGTGTCTATAGTCTGCCTTTCATAGGTTATAGATTCCATATACTGGTGGTTTTTTTCCCTATATCTCTCTCTGGTGTGTTACCTTTTCAACATATTGTATATATATATATATATATATATATATATATATATATATATATATATATATATATATATATATATATATATTATTAGAAATGTTAGCTATCGCCGTATTTTGACTAAAGAAATTAAAGAAATTATTTCTAAATAATTTCTTTAATTTCTTTAGTCAAAATACGGCGATAGCTAACATTTCTAATAATTTCAAATCCACTCGCTGTTTCGAAAAATATTCTTACATATATATATAATGACCATGTATATATAAACACACACATATGTTTACATATGCGCCTGGCCGTGTGCGCTGTTGTACTATATCTATAAATTTTTAATGAACACCGTGTGTAGACAGATATAAGCGTCTTGTCTTCATATGCAATGTTTGCTTAATGTGCTGACACCGCTTATGAAACCCACTCTATTATTATGGGCTTATGTATATATATATATATATATATATATATATGTGTGTGTGTGTGTGTGTGCGTGTGTGTAAAAAGTGTGTGTGTAAAAAGTAAACAGAAATAACAACACAGACAGCACAGTATATGGAAGGAATATTTTAGTTTAACGCTTGAAATAACAAGAAGAGAGTCTTAACGTTTTGGATGCTAGTCTTTCATCAGAAGAAAGAATGAGAAATTAGAAAGATTGAAGGGGCGGGCAGGGCAAAATCGGAGAAAGTAGTTTTTAGAGAAAAATAATAGGTCCATTCATCTTGCCATCTCTTGGAAAACTGGTATATATATATATATGTGTGTGTGTCTTTATATATATATATATATATATATATATATATATATATATATATATATATATATATATATATATATATGGGGGGGGGTTATATATATATATGTATATTTATAATATATATGTGTGTGTGTATATATATATATATATATTAAAATAACAGATTAAAGTTTAAGCGTGTATGAGTGACTAATAACTACACGTGTTTTCTCTTCTTTTTCGGTTTCCCTTTTTTCTATACTCGTTTGTCCTTTCTTCCTTCCCTCTGTTTCTCTTTTCCGATGACGGGCAAGCGCCTCAAACAATACGACTCCTTACGATCTGTATTAGGTGTTATGCTAATATACCATTAGTACATTTTTTCTTGTATTGCTTTTTTTCATATTGACTTTCCTTATATATATATCATATACATATGTGTGTGTGTGTGTGTGTGTGTGTGTGTGTGTGTGTGTGTGTGTGTGTGTGTGTGTGTGTGTGTGTGTGTGTGTGTGTGTGTGTGTGTGTGTGTGTGTGTGTGTGTGTGTGTGTGTGTGTGTGTGTGTGTGTGTAAAAGGTAAACAACAATACAGTCGGTACAGTATATGGAAGGAATATATTAGGTTAACGCTTGAAATAGCAGGGAGAGATCTTAACGTTTCGGACGCTAGTCCTTCATCAGAAGAGAAATTAGATAGATTGAAGAAGGGACGGGCGGAATTGGAAAGAATGTCTTTAGATAAAAATAACAGGTCCACTCATGTTGCCATCTCTTGGAAAACTGTTGATGCTGGCGTTTTGTGTATGATATTTTTTTTAGAGAAGTGGATGATATATATTGTCCACGTATATACTATTGTTGCCAGCCCGAATGGGCTTTTTATTAAAACTTTTATAAAACAAAACAGAGTACATACGACGTTTTATTGAGGAAGGAAAGATAGGTCGGATTTGAAAATGTTATAAGACGTGTTGGTTTGAAATGATAATTTTCAGATTGACGTCATCGTTAAAGCGACGGACAAAATTGCTTTTGGCATTTGTACTGGCTCTTTAGGTTTTGAATTCAAATACTACCGAGGTCAACTTTGCTTTCATCCTTCTCGGATCGATGACATATAGCACCAGTCAAGAACTGCGATCGATATAATCGACTTTTCCCCCTTCTCCCAAATTTCTGGTTTCGTGATAATGTTAAAAAAAATTATTAAACAACGATTTAGGAATTCATGAGGTTGTAGAATCAACGAATTGCCAGACCATAGTGTTAGTTTGCCTTGCCTTCGGCCTTCAGATCCGTTGGAGATATTCTAGAGTCACCGTCATGATCTAGAGTTTGTCTCGGGCATCTTTAAATCTAGTTGGAGCCCAGTGGCAGATTAAATGGGGGTGGCGGACTGTCTGGGGTGTAGCCAGAGATCCCCAATTAGTTTCTTTGCTGCCATGGTATATCAAAATCTGTTTGACGCAAGGGTTCTAATCAAAGTTTCATCCAGGGCCCCCTCATACAAGTTTAACCCCCCCCCCCTCTGTCTGATCACAGAAGAAAGCCAGTTTCCTTTCATGCATTTATTTATGTCGTCATCGTTACTGAAGAGTTATGTAGAATTAATACCCTTCACAAAGATTTTGACCGGGTTGGTATCCAAAAGGATTAAGAAAATGGGCCAATTGTGTAAAGGTATCAAATTTGATATTCTTGAAAAATAATTTATACCTTCTGTTAGATAATTATCAATCTCTAAACCAAACCATTTTGACATCTTTCTTACTAGGCACAAAAATATGGAAAATTGGATAGTATGAAGTACATATATTGCCCAAAGCGTGTGTGTAAAGTGAACTTGCATCAGGAGAGAATTGAGACAGGGTCGAGGGACGCTCTATGTAAAGAAATGTTGAACTATGCAAAAGAAGATGGTTAAATCTGCGCTAGATGAGACGCCAGACTCTCTGTCTCTCTCTCTCTCAGTAAGCATTCCCGGCTGATTTGGTACCAACTTCATGTCAGTTTGGTATAGACTGGCTTATATACATTTGGTATAGACTGGCTTATATACATTGTAGACTATACAATAAATATAGTGCAACACTCTACCGGCTCGGCTATCTTCATTGCAACTCTCTTTCTCATTTTTGTCTTACACACCCTTTCTCTCTCTCTCTCTCTCTCTCTCTCTCTCGCACTCTCAGGAATCAAACCAACGATTTGAGGATCATGAGTCTAACACCCTATCCCTTATGTCACATGCTTTACTTCATATCTTAGAACTATTTATCATCGATCAGCCATATCGAATCTTAAATCATGCTTTACATAACTTTAACATTGATCAGCCATTTATTTTCGGTTTCACGGCCATTTGTGATAAAAATCTCAACATAGAGCCAACCGTAACGAGAAGAACTAAAGTGAATGGCACAATTCTACTGAAGCTCCACAAAACAGTAAGAATACAATATGGCCGATTATCAAATCTGGTTAAAAGGTCTGTGAATGGTGGTTGTATTTTAACAGTTGTCACGTCTAGTATATATATTTGTTTCGACGAAGAGTGTCCCTGTTGTTAGATAAAATGAAGTCTGCTCATGAAATTGTGCAAATGGTTAAGGATTCCATAGACACATGTAACTCTTATGTAGTTAACATGGATATGGCACAAGGCTGGCTCTTTGAGTTACAGTACAACTCAATTTTGTCAGTTGAGCTGAGTGAAGCAATGTAAAATAAAAAGTCCATGGTCAAAGATAACATGTCCCTGAGAATCGAATTCACGGACTTACGATCGTGAATTGAGAAACCTTACCTACTACGCTATGCATCTTTACAGTAATATATACACAGTATTTATATGCCAAAAGCAAATGTCATTGACGAAAGGAGATAGAAGAAAAAATGTATAACAAAAAAGGAGGAGGGAGAAAACTAAGCCCTCGGTTGAACAGCACAGCTCAGTTGCGCCCAACGAATAAGATGGTGAAAGTGATGACGAGGAGTAAAGCCATCGAATCCCTCTGCATCATTTACACGCGATCACAGACGTGTCCACTCTACATAGACCATGATTATCTCTATTTCTAAACCACTCCAGTATCTAAGATACCCATTGACCAGCATTTCCCCTAAATGGCTGACTGAATACACGTACTTTCTCTCAAAAAAACTTTCTGTTCCTTCTGCTTCTGACCCTCTATCTTTCTATTTCATCTTTTATTACTCATTCTATCTTCTGGTGAAGGACTAGTGTCCGAAACGTAAATACTCTTTTCCTACTATATCAAAAGTTAAAGTAATATATTTCTTCATTCTACTGACTGGTTTGTTTTGTTGTTTTCGTTTTCATTTTGCAAGTGTATATATATATATATATATATATATAAGTTAAAATAATGAAATAAAAAATCAAGTCATTAGAGATATACTTCACTGCTTTACGATCGTTTCTAGATGGTGATAATACATTGTATCTATACTCAGATATTGATCTATGTAAGTTTACAAACTATCAGATAGAGAGAATATTTACTTACATGCATACCACCAGCTGTTTTCAAAAGCAATAATCATTTTATTCAATAATAATTTTACTTAGAATTAGTAGCATGTTAGTATCATGTCCTTATTTGGAGTTAGTTGAAGAACTAACGAATCAAATTGTTTTTTTCATATGGTGTTAAGATGAAAAGTAATACACTTTAGTTGAGGTCATGACCCTTTGAAAGGAATGGTTGAAGGGTGTTAGTAGAAATGGCATAAAAATCTATTAGGAAGGAAGGGGATTGTCAAACTGATAGTTGAATGTATCTTGTATAGTGAATTTAAAAGGAATGTCAAAATAAATGGTGATTAGTGATGTATTGAGTTTTAAGGTGAATATAAATTAATGTTATAGCTAGGAAAGATAGTATATTAAAAGATGAAAATTATAATAATATAATGAGATATAGTAATGCGATAATATACAACTTAACCAACACAATATAGTACGGTGTGCTAAATTTCACTTAGTATAATATAACATATTATACGCTCTAAAATATTACTAAGTGTGTTTATACATAAACAATCAAACTCAGATAAGTACATGTTGGCATAGTTAAAACACATAAATTTCATAGTCTACAAAGTGGATATATCCACACTATATATAGAGAGAGATACAGTTATATTGATATCTAACCAAAATATACATACGTACAAATAACTCGAACTATTAGACTGATATGCCCATCAAAATCTGATATCGGTAATATCAGCAAAAAGATTATTGATCGTATCATTCCGCAAATTAGAAAATTTGTAACGCATCCACTATGGAATAACATTTCCCAAGTTATCGAATGGTTTACTAGCATTGAGAATAAAAACTCAGCTTCATTCATTCAATTCGACATCGATTTCTACTATTCTTCGATTTCTCCAATTCTTTTAAACAAAGCACTAATTTTTGCCAGAAATAGATCGGATTTATCTACTGAGGAAATCAACATCATAACTCACGCTAGAAAAACCTTACTAAACTTCCAAGATGAATATTGGACAAGAAACACCTATAACAACTCATTCGATATTACGATGGGATCCATGGACTCTGCTCAAGTTACAGACCTCGTTGGACTATTTCTTCTCTATAACATTCATCACTCTTTTCCCCACCTCAAAGGTGGTCTTTATCAGGATGATTGTCTATTGTTATCTAACAATCTTAGCAATTCCAATATAGAGAAGAACAAAAAAGCAAATTAGAAAATTCCTCAAGGACTATTACAGCCTTAGCATCACCTTTGAAAACACTTCAAAAGTAGCTAATTTCCTTGATGTTACCTTAGATCTCTCTACGAATAC
>OZ024741.1:127089764-127102264 GCA_964016885.1 Eledone cirrhosa
AGCTTTGCATTTTCCTTCGTGTTTTTATTTGGTGAGATAAGCTAGGTTTCAGAAGCTATACGCTATACGCTAGGAATCTTGCGCAGATTCCTCTATATTTCTGTCAAACACGAACATCATTGTATTGCCTGAAGGGAATTAATGTTCCAACATCAAAAGATCTTGTCACATCGGCAGAAGAAAATCGATAAATATTTAAGTGCATGTATTTCGCCACCCATTCCTTAGGGAAAAGAATACATATTATTATAGACATAACGTGAACATCTTTCGACAGATTGTCGTTAATAGTATAGGGAATCATTTCCGATAAATCATTGAATAATTCTATAATAATAAATGGGAATTTCTGTGCGTATCGCCACAGCTGGTGTTGTTAGCCACGGGGAATAACGTACCACGTGGTATTAAACACAAACGAAAAATCAAATAACATCGGTGTGAATTCAAATTAACGTCGTGACTATGATATGTTCACTTACATAATCGTTACACTACCCAGCTATATATATATATATATATATATATATATATATATATATATATATTAGAATTGTAGCTCTGAAATAGCAATATATATATGGATGTAAATATAATGTATTTTGCAATACACTTTATGCTTAATTAAAAGCATTTTGAAGACCGTAAGCTATTGTTTTAAAGTAGTGACAAATTCACTCACTTCGATCTCAGCAAACAGGAGGAGATAAGCCGACATGACATGTTTCGCTTTTGTTGAAGCTTATCAAGGCCAACTACCCCGCCCGTCTACTGAGATCAATGATGTTATATTCTTATAGAAATTACTTTAAAACAATAGCTTACGGTCTTCAAAATGCTTTTAATTAAGCATAAAGTGTATTGCAAAATACATTATATTTACATCCATATATATATTGCTATTTCAGAGCTACAATTCTAATTTTTAATTTCTGCCTGACCAACAACCGCTCTGCATAATCAGCTCCTGATTATTTACTAGATTTCTATAAGAATATAACATCATTGATCTCAGTAGACGGGCGGGGTAGTTGGCCTTGATAAGCTTCAACAAAAGCGAAACATGTCATGTCGGCTTATCTCCTCCTGTTTGCTGAGATCGAAGTGAGTGAATTTGTCACTACTTTAAAACAATAGCTTACGGTCTTCAAAATGCTTTTAATTAAGCATAAAGTGTATTGCAAAATACATTATATTTACATCCATATATATATATATATATATATATATATATATATATATATATATATATATTTCGTTTCTGAATTTGTTTAGCAAGATTCTTTATCTGAAAACGTGTGCTGAAACCGATATTGTTATACTTTGGGAGGGTCATGTTGCCAATAAGAAACACACGCACCAGTTGCTTTCACTTCAATTTATTATAATAAATTTATAAATTTAGGAATTTATAAATTTCCGGTTGGTTGGTTGGTTCCACAACCAGATGGTTGTTTATATATTGTCAAAGTTCTTTCGTCACACATTCTGTGACCTCTTCAGTAACTGGGGATTCTTTTCTTTGTTTTTGTGCCTCTCCTTTGTTCTGTCCTACGCCATCTTGTTTCTGTGAGTGCGTTGTGTGCTCAGTCTGCGCATGCGCCACATCCGGGTGTCTGTGTGTTTATATTCGTTTATTTATTTGTTTATTTACATGTTACTGGTTAGTTGTTTGTTCTATGTGCGTGTGTGTTTTCATTTTGTCCTTAATTGTAAGTTGTGATGTTGCTGTTCCTCTCATGTTTTCTATTTAATTTTGGTTGTAATTCTTTTTATGTTTATTGCCTCTGTAATTTGTCTAAATATTGCGTCTTTTCTGTGTGTAGATTCTATTTTTATTTCTATGTTCTCTAATTTACCCTTATGTTCTATTTTAGCATGTTGGTAGAGTACAGATGATTCTTTACTATCTTGAAGGTCTCGCCAGTGTTCATTTATCCCTTCCCCTACACTACGAGCTGTCTCACCTATGTACACTATATTTTTGTCTCTACATTGTCCTTCAGTACATCTTATGCTATACACTACATTTCTAGTTTTACAGTTAATATGAGAGCTTAATTTACAGGTTATACATTTCTTATCTATACATGAGGGTCTTTGAAAATATATATTATATTTTGGCAACATGACACTCCCAAAGCATAACAATATATATATATATATATATATATATATATATATATATATATATATATATATATATATGTATATGTATATATATATATATATATATATATATATATATATATATATATATATATATATGTATATATATATATATATATATGTATATATATATGTATATATATATATATATATATATATATATATATATATATATATATATATATATATATATATATAAATATATATATATATATATATATATATATATATATATTGTTTTGCTTTGGGAGTGTCATGTTGCCAAAATATAATATATATTTTCAAAGACCCTCATGTATAGATAAGAAATGTATAACCTGTAAATTAAGCCCTCATATTAACTGTAAAACTAGAAATGTAGTATATAGCATAAGATGTACTGAAGGACAATGTAGTGATAAAAATATAGTGTACATAGGTGAGACAGCTCGTAGTGTAGGGGAACGGATAAATGAACACTGGCGAGACCTTCAAGATAGTAAAGAATCATCTGTACTCTACCAACATGCTAAAATAGAACATAAGGGTAAATTAAAGAACATAGAAATAAGAATAGAATCTACACACAGAAAAGACGCAATGTTTAGACAAATCACAGAGGCAATAAACATAGTGAGCCTCCTTTTTTCAAGTAAAAAGAAATTCAAACACTCATATATGAAAAAATAACCTGTGACAACCCCCCCCCCCCCCCTCTCTTATTTGAAGAACTATTGTAACGCGAACTGGCGCGACATTTATTATAATTATTGACAAACCAATCAAATTACTTCTCGAAAAACCTGGCATTTCGAGACACTTTTTCCATATAAAACAAGTAACATTCAGAGACCAACCAGATGTGAGAAAAACCACAGACCCTCCATCTCAACTCACCTTTTGAAAAGCAGAAGAACTGCGAAACCGGTAAAGGAACCAAATAAATATATATATATTTTTTAAAAAAATAAGACTCCAGTTGCATTTCGATTTCATCTCTTTTTCTTTATACTTTCACTCGTGTAGGACACCTCGGTTATTTTTCATTTTGTAAAAAAAAAACCTCACTTTCTAATATATATATATATATTCAGGTTTGAGGATCATCACTGTATAGAGCTGGTCAATTCCGTATGGTCAATCTCAACGTAATAATATGGAGAGTACTCAACGTAAAGCAGTTCAACCGTCTTTGTTTTTGTAGTTGGTGGTGCTAGTACGGAGTTAAATATTATAATGAAATGACAGGAGGCTGGACTTGTGTAAATCCTTGAAAGGTTTATTATACTATGATCATTTCAATGACCGGGTTCCGTATGAATCCGGTGATATCATCAGGTATTCGAAATACAATAAGTGAATGTAATAGATAAAATCCATGGGGCTGAAAATCAAAGACCCGAGGACGACCGCCATCCAGCATCTTCTACCTTAGTCGGTCGCCCTCGAGTGACGTGGCTAAAGCTTACGGTGTGCTACTACCGGTCAAATAGAGGAAAACAGAAAGGGATAGGAACATAAGTCAGCGTTATTATCATGCCACAAGAAAAAAGAAAGAAAGAAAGAAAGAAACAAAGAAAGAAAGAAAGAAAGAAGAGAGAAGAAGGGGGAAGGAAGAAGAAGAGAAGCCAGGGTTAATGTCAGCTATAAGAAGAAAGACAGAAAGAAAGAGGAGGAAAGGTCGGTATTACAGTCAGGCAAGGAATGTCGCGAAAAAAATGTTTATTCTAACGGACCCGTATCTTAACAACTACTACCAGTCAAATCTAGGCAAACAAAAAGGGGAAGGAAGATAAGTCAACGTTAATATCATGCCACAAGGAGAAAGACAGAAAGAAGGGAGAAGAGAAGGAAGAAAAGGAAGAAGAAGAAAAGTCAGGGTTGATGGATACAAGAAGAAAGATAGAAAGAAAGAGGAAGAAAGGTCGATATTAATGTCAGACTACAGTCAGGCCAGGAATGGCGCGAAAAAAATATTTTCAAAGGGACCCGTATTTTAGCAGAGGTCAATATAGTGGGGGTCAGTGTGTTATAATGTGTGAGCAGAAGATTGGAACGTTACATTTTTGTTTAGACTTATAGGATGAAGTTAAAAAATTAATATTTAATATTAACATTATAAAATTAAAGAAATTAGAAAATTTAAAGTTAAAGTTAAACAGTTTAACATTATTAAGGTTGCGAGGTTTAAGCAAAGAAAGAGTCTAGAACCACCAGTCTAGAACCACGTCTAGAACCACCAGTCGACCCTCCGAGTCCAGGTGTACTTTCCGTGTTGCGAGGCCCAGGTGTTTTCGCAGCAGAACGACCACCCCGCCCCCACCCCCCGGCTGACAGAGAGATGCATAGATCTCATAGTCGTCGAAGATGGGGGCAAGAAGTTGGTGCTCGTTGCTGATCCTGGACTCGCAAATAGCTATCACATCCATTCTGTGCGACTGAGGTCATTTAAGAGTTTGCCCTGCTTCCAGGACATCCCCAGGCCGCGCACATTTAAACATCCAACTCTTATAACAGCCATATTGGTGGTGAAGAGTTTAGAGTGGAGAAAAAGGAAAAGACACCTACCTGTCCTTTTCCTGGGGACCAGGCTGTACAATTTCCATGGGGTTATCGGCGGGGTTGTTTGGTGGGGTGGTGGTTTGGGATGTGGTGGGGACATCAGTGTGTGGTGGGGCGGGGGTGTTTGGTGGGGGAGGGGTGTCTGGGGTGGTGGTGGGGAAACATTTCAAGAGGACGCAGTTGCTAGGTCTAGTACAGGGGTTCCCCGCGTACTTGGGAAAGTTCTGTTTAAGCATTGCGTTGTGTGTTTGTTGCATTTTTGTTAATGTGGTGCCTTCTTTTCTTTCTTTTTACAGGTTGAAAGGGTTCTCCCTCGTCGTCACTGGTCCTCGTCCGTGTTGTTGGGAGGAGTATATTTTGGGGTTTTGTTGTGGTTGCTTTTGTATTTGTTTTAGGTGGGAAGGGTTGGGTGGGACAGTGTCTTGTGTTGTTATTTTTCGTGTTGTTATTTTTCGTGTTGTTGTGGTGGTGGTGGTGGTGGTGGTGGTGGTGGTGGTGATTGTGTTGTTGTGTGTGGGGTGGGCAGAAGCGTCTTTTTTTTTGGGGGGAGGGGCATTTAAAAGAGGGCAGGAAGCCCTCAGGTGACCACTTCTTGAACAGTGGTAGCATGAAGGCCGCCTGCCCTCAACAGAAATGTTCATGAAGGCGACTCCATCCAGGGACACACGCTGCGGTATTCTTGCTATCATTTGGACCAGAACTTCAAGGCTATTGCCGCCGAATAAGCCCCCGGTGGATTCGCCTATCGAAAGGATTGTGTCCTCATCTTCTAAGAATCCCGTTAGCACCCACCAAATGCTCGCATTTGGCCTGATGCCCGAGATTCTTATCTTTTGAGTTCTTTTCCCCAAATATGTGGGGAAAAAGGTAAATGCTTTGGATACAATTGGCGACACAGAATATTTCCGTGCCGCCAATTTATCTTGCATTAAAACAGATATGCTTCCATACAGTTTCCCTTTCTGTATGAAAGCGATATCCTTCCAGGCACTACTTAGGAAACTGTCCTAAAGATTACAGTCCTGAGGACTGTCTCCCTTCTAATTTCTTGGGGGGGGGGGGGGGTAATTGTGAATTCCCCACCTTCGCCGAAATTTAAACAATTCGTTGCTTCTTTCAGCAATTTCTTGGCATTCGAGATGTCCAGTGCCTTGTATGTCTGCGTTTCTCGGACCGCCTGCGCGAAGGCAACTGCAGCTGTGGGTCCGTTTTCTTTCGTGTTGTTATCATTTTTGTTGTTGTTATTCGTGTTGGCTTGCTTTTTTCCTTTGTTGGTGTTGTCATTATTGCTGTTGTTGGTTGTGTTGTTATTGTCATTGTTGCTGTTGTTGGTTGTGTTGTTATTGGCATTGTTGTTCTTGTTTGTGTAATTGTTACTTTTGGGGTTTTCACTCATTTCCACAATTTTTTCTTTTGATTCCGTGGTGTCTTTTGCGGGAGTGAGGAGGGAAGGCTTACAGCGTTGTGCTGCTACCTTCTCTCTATCACTTTCCTTGGGGGGCGTGGCATGTGTCGTATTAATGGCGTCCATTGTCACTAAACGACTTTTTATCGACAGCTTATAACTATTAAATTTCGCCCCAAAAAGGGGCGAAATTTATTTTATCCAACGTCTGCAGGCCCAGGCGAGGGGTTAAACACAACAAATAACAAATTACTTAAACAGCCTACGGCTTCTCGTAATAGATTCCGACAAAATGCAGGAGCGAAACAAAAAAACGTCTATCTTCTCCGAGATAGATAGATAGATAGATAGATAGATAGATAGATAGATAGATAGATAGATAGATAGATAGATAGATAGATAGATACATAGATATATTTCTTTATTTGCCACAAGGGCGCACAAGAAAAGGGGACAATACAAAGACACATGCCGGGGATTTTACATACAGTCGTGTAAAAATATTATAACAATCGAAATCTCCAATAGGGGTGAGGTGTCACAAATGAGTTGTTTAATACCCCGTCGATAGAACAACTATCAAATTCAGGAGCGTGTTGTGCAAGTGCTCCTTTCTTCATTTTGCTATCCTCTTTAACCTACAGGCTTATAAACAGAGAAGGCCCAATCACTCGGGCCATTTTCACTTCATTCACCCACCTTTCAGTAAATTTACTGGAGTGCAGTGCCTCTCTCTCCACTCTGATTCTCCTTCTAAGGTGATACTTAAAGAAGGGAATCAATTGTTGTCCGGAGAGAAAGGCATCTGTCCTCAGTCCTCTCAATCTCGTCCAACATATAACCTCTTTCACCATAGCCACTGTACAGAGGAAAACCGCCTCCCTTTCGTTTTTGAAAGAGGCTGGCGGTTTGATCCTTACTATGGACTCGACAGCAGTTTTTCTGCATAGTTCCACAGGTCACTTACGCCTGGGCAGTGTACAATTGCGTGCAAGACGGTTTCAATGTCCTGCTCGCATCTTGGACACGTCCTCTTGGAAGGATCCCTGCCGGGGCGTCCGTGCCTGTAGATCTTATCTCGAACGGGTAGAGTTCCTCGGTAGCACTGCCAGGCTAGGGACCTCTGGAAGTTGTCCATAGGTCCCGGGCGGAAGGTCCTACCGAACAGACAAGTGAGCTCTTCGTCGCACTTGTAAAGTACTAACTGTCTATAGAATGTCGAAGTGGAGTCTCCACTGATTGTTGTGTCCGCTTGACAGAGGACTGTGAGCGCCTGGGCGCATTCAATGTGCCAGGCGCTCTTATTCTTCGGTCTTCGCTTGACCCAGGACTGCAGCTCCGTCAGCGAGACAAGTTGTGGGAAGGCCTGTCTCACAAACGGTGACCACACCGGTTGGTCGGTGAGGAATACCTGGAGATGCCGTAGCCTCAGCGCATGTTTACGCATCATTAGCCACGGCATGCCCAGCCCTCTGTTGGAAGGGTGTTGACAGCAGACGGATCTCCTCACCAGTGGAGCCTGCTTCTTCCACAGGAACTGGAAATCATGCGTTCCATCTTGGTGAGGTATTCACGAGCTATTCGGGCCGATCGGAATGCGCACTGGCGCGAATTTGCGGAGCAGACGGAGAGGGCAGCAGCCTGTTGTGACTCGCGCAAGCTCTACCAACTGGTGAAGCGGGCCAGCCGAAGCAGTACGGGTATCAGCGAGACGATCCATGATCGGGACGGGGCGGTCATTACCAATCTTAATGACCGGTTATTCCGATGGCGGGACCATTTCTCCGAGCTGCTCAACCACCCGTCACCACCCACGCCAACCTACGTGCAGCCTTCCGGAGAATAATACGGGTGCAGCACTTCCCCTCCAACGGTCGAGGAGGTACGCAGTGTCCTGACACATCTCCGGAACAACAAGGTGCTGGGCGAAGATGGCGTTCCAGCTGAGGTCTACAAGGCCGAGCCTGATGTCTTCGCAGCTTGGCTCCATCGAGTCTTCTCCTCGGTTTGGGCGACGGAACGGTTCCCTGGTGACTGGAGCGAGGCAACTCTCCTACCCTTCTTCAAAAAATGGCGACAGGAAACTGTGTTCCAATTACAGGGGTTTCAGTTTAATTGACGTTTCTGCCAAAACCTTCGCAATCCTTCTGCTGAAGAGGTTCCAGGCCATCCGTGATGTCCGTATCTGTCCTTCTCTGGGCGGCTTCCGTCCGGGGAGGGGGTGCGTTGATCAAATCTTCAATCTCCGGTGTGTCCTGTAACAACGGTGGGATAATCAGCAACCTACCGTCCTCTGCTTCATCGACTTTGCAGCTGCCTTCGACTCGGTAGATCGGGAAGCCCTATGGCGTATAATGCAGGCGGATGGCATCCCAGTGAAGCTGCTTCGTCTCATACAAGGCTACTACCGGTCGACTCGGGCTCAAGTGAGGGTCTATGGTGGAGAGACAGAGTCGTTCGATGTTGGAACCGGTGTTCGGCAGGGGTGTGCGCTATCGCCAACTCTATTCAACTACGCCATTGACTACACTCTCAACACAGCGCTCCGGGATTATCCGGGCGTAGAGGTCGGGAGAGGAGTCGTGGTGACAGACCTGGTTTACGCGGATGACATCGTGCTGATGGGCGCTAACGGGACAGATGTACAAGGTGCTCTCGAAAGGGTGCACACTGCAGCCGCTGCTGTTGGTCTACGAATCAATGCCGCCAAGTCGAAAGTTATGACGTCACTAGTCTCGCCTGATTCCTGGCAGCCAATATCTCTCGAGGGCGTGGACCTGGAGGATGTGGAGTCCTTGGTTTACCTGGGCTCAACAGTGGTTCCAACGGGACAGGGCGCATCCGAGGTCAGACGTCGCATAGGTGCTGCCAGATCCGCTTTTGGGCGCCTCCAGCGGTGTCTGTGGGACAGAAGAGAGATCACCTCGGCGACCAAAGGGCGAATCTACCAGGACGTCGTTCGCACTATCCTCCTCTATGGCTGTGAAACATGGCCTATGAGGGTAGTCGATCAACGAGGGCTGGAGGTCTTCGACAATGACTGTCTCCGCCGCATTCTTCGCCGTCTGTCTTCGTCTTCGCCTGAATCTTCGACCCCTTCCTTCAATGCTTCTGCAACTGCGCTTGAAGTGGTTTGGTCATGCGGCCCAGCGCCCTGAGGGTGAACTGATCCGCCATGTTCTCCTCCCACCTCCACTCCCTAACTGGCGCAAGCGCGTTGGCGGGAAGCTGAAAACCTGGGCAACGACAATCAAGGAGGACCTCTCCGAACTCTCAGGTGGTCGACTTGCGCCGATGGAACCGTGACTGGCTCGCTAATTCCAGTGACCTAGCCCGGGACCGTCGTGCGTGAGCTGACATGGTTCGGGATGCCGTCAGGACAAGGGAAGAAGCCGGCTCAACCCGTCCAGGGTGAATGTCGACACAAGTACAAGTACAAGTAAGTAAGCATTCACGTGGACAAGGCGCGACAGTCAAGCGGTAGTAGATGACGGACGCTATGAAAGTATTCGCCACCTCCGCTTGACCTTTCAAGTACATTTTGCACCGTGCCCACTTCTTGGTGAGCGCAAATACCTTGGCCATGACCTCGTTCCAGTTTTTCTCCACTTGGAAATCTGGACCGAACCAGACCCCGAGCAATTTCACCGGTACTTCCGTCCAGCGTCCGACGGCGCTGTCGGACGGCGTCGGTTTGCCTCTCCACGTTCCGAGTTGCAAACCGACAGACTTGTCCGGGTTCAGTTTTGCTCCTGTGAACCTTTCGTATTCCTGTAGTAGGTTGCTGATTACCTTGATTTCCGAGGTTTTCCAAAGGGATGCCCTGCAAAAGCTCCAACTTTGCTCAACACAGTAGTAGCTCTAGAGTCAATACGTACAGAATGGAGGAGAGAGGGCATTCTTGTCGATTGTAACGCGTGATTGCGAACGGCTCCGATAGGTAGCCATTCACCTTGACCTTCGAGCAATGCTGGTGTGCATCGCTTTGATCCAGCCTCTGAAAACGGGTCCGAAACCGGCCGCCTTGAGAACCGCTTCCAAGTATCGATGGTCGACCCTATCGAATGCCTTAGACTGATCTAAATTGTTCAGAACCCCACCGAAGCCGGGTTTACACCCCACCCTCTCTATGATGTATCGCATGAGGTGGAGGTTGTCGTGTATGGACCTGGTCGGGATTGCACACGTTTGCGTTTTCCCTACCAGGTTTTCGACGACAAGCGCCAGCCTCGTTACTAGCACCTTGGCCAAAATCTTTAACTCTGTGTTGAGCAGAGTTATGGGCCTGAAATTGTTTATTTCGTCCCCCTTCTTCTCGTCTTTCCTGATCAGCGTTACTACGCCCTTGCCTGCAGAACTGGGAATTGTCTCGTTCTGCTTCCAATTGCAGTAGACATCTTCGAGGACGCCAGAGAACAAGTCCGACATGCCTCTGTAAAACTCATAGGGTAGACCGTCTAGACCGGGTGATTTGCGTTTCCCGCAGCGGCCCAGAGCGTCCCGTATCTCAGTGTCTGTGATCGGTCTTTCGCAGAACTCGGCGTCCATGCTCGAGGGACGCAGCAGGCCGGCGAGGTATGAACCAAAGTCCATTGCCCCGTTCGATGGACCGTCGTACTGCTCAAACAGTCGCGCAAAGTGCCGCTGAAAGGCCGCGCACATCTGCCTGGGGGTCAAGTAGCACGCGTCCGTTTTGGTCTTTCAAAGACCGAATCGTGGACTTGTTGCCACTTTTCGCTTCCGCCACTTGGGTCCGGCTAACAGCTTTTTCTCCCTCCTTTCATAGAGCACGTGATTTACTTCTGACCACGCAGCCTTTATGTTTTGCGTCGAAGAGCTGGTCCAGTGCCGTTCTCGATGCTAGCACTCTAGCTGCGTTGCCACTCCTAAGCGCCTCTTCTACCTTGGCTACTAGTTCTGTTTCTGATTTGTTTTTCTCTAAAGCTAATTCTCTGCTAAACCCTATCGATTCTACTCTAATTGCTCTCTTGAGAGAGTACCGCCATCTATTGTTGACGATGGCTCTCGTCAACTCTTGCTTAACTAATCTACTTATCCGTTCACTGTAGGCTTTTCGTGCCGGCAACGACACGTTCAGCTTCCAGTATCAGGGTCCTTGTCTATGTATTCTATCACGGTTGACTATGCAGACGACTAGTTTGTGATCTGAATAGGCAACTATGTGCATTTGTGGACAGCTTAACATCTTCTTGTCCTTCTCTCTAATGAAAAACCTATCTAGACACGATCTAGATGTCCCGCTGCGGTTTGCCCACGTCCACTGTTGTGCAGTCGGGAAATCTAGTCGATACCTATCGGCCAGTTGGAATTGGCCGATTAGATTTTTTAGGCTGTTGCACCCTCCTCTACTGGGACATGCTCCCATATAGTCCCATCGTGCATCTAGGATACCATTTCAGTCCCCCACTAAAACCAAGGAGCGAGACGCTTAAAGAAGTCTAGCCGCGATTGTGATTGCCCGGTCGGGGCATAAACGGCCACCAGTCTGAAGGCTCCACCTCCAATACTGTTCACGTCTAGGACTACCAGTCTACCCTCCGAGTCCAAGTGTACTTGCTGTACTTCGAGATCCAGGTTTTTCCGAAACATGACAGTCACTCCCCCTCCACCTCCCGGCTGACAGAGATGCGTAGATCTCAAAGTCATTGAAGATGGGAGATAGTTGCTGCCTGTTGTGGATCCTGGACTTGGTGATGGCTATTACATCTATACCGTGTGACCTAAGGTCGTTTAAAAGTTGGCCCTGTTTTCAGGGCATCCCTAAGCCACGCACATTCACGCTTCCAACTCGTAAGTCGGCCATGTTAGTGGAGAAGAGTTGGCGAAAAGGACGAAAAGGTGCACTTATCTTTTCGTTTCCTGGAGTCGGGTTGTTCAACCTCCATTTCAGTTCTGGTGGGGGGTGTTGAGTGGGGTGGGGAAACATTTCAACAGGACACGGTTTATTGGTTTTTGGCAGTAGTTGCCAACGTCCTATGAAAACTGTTCTTTCAATTTCTGATAAGTTTCTATCAAAACCCTTATTAGTTTTAGGTGTGGTTGAGAGTCTGCTTTTACAAAGGTTTGCCCCTCAGTTTCTACTTTGGGGTCTTGGGAGATGACCTCCATTAGGTTTTTGTTGTTTGTGTTAATGTATGTGTATTGATGTTTGTTTTTTTGTTGTGTTGTTTTGGTTTGTTATTCATTTTGTAGTTTTCTTTTTATGGTGGGCATTTGTGTTTGGGGTGGTGTTGGTGTTTGTTTTGCTGGTAAGGGGGGGGGGGGTGATTGTGGTGCTGTTTGTGTTGTTGTTTGTGTTGGTGGTTGTATGTTCGTATTGATGATTGTTGTTTTTGTGGCTTTACGGTGTCTCTTTTTTTGTTTG
>OZ024741.1:127107264-127117264 GCA_964016885.1 Eledone cirrhosa
GTGTGTGTGTATATATATATATATTCTTGTCACCAATGAATACATTCTCTGCATTATATATATAAAGTTACGAATCCTATAAAAGCAATATATATTCTGAAATAAAAAGTAAAGAAATATAATAGAGGGTATAAGTGTTGGAAATAAAAGCAAAACTATGCGAGAGCTAAATGTATATTGAAAGAAAGAATACATAAACTGAATAGCCACTTGTAAATTTATAATGTATATATAGGTTACAGCTTTTCTTTTCTATTTGTTTACACCACACATATCACTTGTTTATCCTGCAGAATCTATAAATCAACCTCACTACCACTATTACTACTACTACTACTACTAATAATAATAATAATGATTTCTTTATTAACCACAAGGGTTTACATAAAGTAGACATTAAGGACAGTGCCGGACAATACAGGACGGTACAAATGGGCATTTCTGCGTGTAAAAAAAACAAAAAAAAACAGAGGGTGTAACAAAAAATAACAATGAAAAATTCCCCAATAGGGGGGAGACTTCGGAGGGACATTTGTGGAGCAAGCCCAGTAAAAAGCCACAATGACCCTGACCACCAAGGCAAGTGCCCTCTCCCAGTTTTCCACCTTTAATTTACAGATATATACTCAGAGTAGGCCCATTTACTCGGGCCATTCTTGCTTCTCTTACCCATCTTTCAACAAAATGCTGGGAAGAGAGCACTTCCCTCTCTACTCTGATTTTCCTTTTCAAATGAAATTTGAAAAAGTCCATCAGAGCATCACCGAAGAGGTAAGTGCTCGTCTTCAGCCCTTTCAAACGTGTCCACCATACTATCTCTTTCGCCATGTCCACCAGACAGATAAAAACTGCCTGCCCTTCCCGTCTAAAGGAGGAGGGCGGGGCAATCCTCACGATGGACTCAGCTGATAGCCGGATCCGTCCTAAACGCGACAGCAGGTGTTCGACATAAACCCACAAGTCAGCAATTTTCGGACACTGGACGAGTGCGTGCAGGACGGTTTCGTCGCCCTGTGCGCATCTCGGACATGCCCGGCTGACGGCACCTCCATGCCTGTAGAGTTTATCCCGAACTGGCAAGACTCCTCGGTAGCACTGCCAGGCCAGAGATTTCTGGAAGTTGTCCATAGGCCCTGGCCCGAAAGTTCTTCCGAAGAGATTGGCTAGTTGATTTTCGTCGACGCCTAGAGTTTCCCCAAGTACGTCGTCGCTCTTCCCCTCCACTAATCCTCTATAGAACGCCGAGGTGGAGTTTCCACCGATCACATTGCCCGATTGGTCGAGGGCTGTGAGCGCCTGAAGACATTCCAGTCTCCAGGCGCTCACTCTCGGTCTTCGCTTGACCCAGGACTGCAGCTCCGTCAAGGAAACGAGCTGGGGAAATACGTGTCTAGCAAACGGCGACCACACCTGATCACCGTCGAGGAAGAGGTGGAGATGTCGTAGCCTGAGCGCGTGCCTGTGCATCATCAGCCACGGCATGCCCAGCCCTCCACGTAGCGGGTGTTGACAACAGATGGACCGCCTGACCATCGGAGCGCGTCCCTTCCACAAAAAGCGAAAGAGCAAACGCTTCAGCGCAGTCAGGCGAGGCTTAGGACAAGGTACGACGGTCAGGCGGTAGCAGATGACAGACGCGATGTACGCGTTAGCCACCTCCGCTCGACCTTTCAGGGATAGCTTCCTCTCCGCCCATTTCTGGGTGAGAGAAGCCACCCTGCTCGTCACCTCGTCCCAGTTTTTGTCCGTCTGGAGGTCCGGACCGAACCAGACCCCTAGCAATTTAACCGGTCCGTCCGTCCAGTGTCCGACGACGCTGTTGGACAGCATGGACCTGCCTCTCCAGGTGCCGAGTTGCAGGCCCACTGACTTTTCCTGGTTTATCATTGCTCCTGTCACCGCTTCGTATTCTCTTAGTGTAGTGCCGATCGCCTCGATGCGTTTGGCGTTCGACACCACTACGGTGACATCGTCCGCATATGCTGACACGGATCTTCCGCATCCTAGTTCGCGCGGGACGCCCCTCAACGTCTCCAGTTTGTGCAGTAATTGCTCGAGAGTCAATACGTACAAGAGGGACGAGAGGGGACATCCTTGGCGGACCGAGCGCATGATGTTGAACGGTTCCGACAGGTGACCGTTCACTCTCACCACAGAGCAGATGTCGCTGTGCATGGCAGTGATCCAGCCTCTGAAGACGGGCCCAAAGCCAGCCGCCCTCAGGACTGCCACTAGGTAACGATGGTCGACCCTATCGAAAGCTTTCGACTGATCTAAATTGATCAAGGACCCACCCGTGCCAGGTTCCCTAGCTACCCTCTCTACGATGTATCGCATGAGGTGGAGGTTGTCGTGGATGGATCTGTCGGGAATGGCGCATGTCTGCGCCTCTCCCACCAGACCACCAACGACAAGCGCCAACCTCTTTGCTAGCACCTTGGCCAAAATCTTGAACTCTGTGTTTAGCAGAGTTATGGGCCGGAAATTATCTATGTTATCCCCCTTGTTCGGATCCTTTCTCAGCAGTGCCACCGCTCCTCGGCTCACAGAACTGGTAATTCTCCCGTTCTGTTGCCAGTTGCAGTAGACGTCCGCCAAGAGGCCTCCGAACAAGTCTGGCATCTGTACGTAAAGTTCATAGGGCAGACTATCCAAACCAGGCGATTTACCCCTTGTGCAGCTAGTCATTGCCTCCCTTACTTCAGCGGCTGTTATCGGCTTTTCGCAAAACCTCGCCTCAGTGGCCGAGAGCCGCGGCAGTCCGTCGAGGTAGACACTAAAGTCCATCCCTCGACCCGGCCCACAGCTTCCCCCGAACAGCTGAGCGAAGTGTCGCTGAAAAGCTTCACACATTTTCCCGGGATCGAGTAGCATGCGCCCGTCGTGGTCCACCAAAGACCGGATCGTGGCTTTGTTGCCACGACGCGCCTCCGCCACTCGGGCCCATTGAACGGCTTTCGTCCCCTCGTGTCTGAGAGAACGCACCCTAGCTCTGACAACGCAGCCTTCATGCTTTGCATTGAAGAATTGGTCAAGGGACAATTTCGCCGCAAGCACGTCGGTCGCAATGCCTTTGCTAAGCGCCTCGTCTAATTTTCTAACTAGTTCTCCCTCTGCTCTATTTTTCTCTATTGCTAAAGCCTTACTAAACCTAATGGATTCTATTCTAATCGCTCTTTTCAGAGCAAACCACCACTTGTTGTTGACGATGGCCCCCGTCAACGCCCGCTTAACTAGTTCGCTAATCCGGTCTCTGTAGGCCTTGCGCGCTGGTAAGGACGCGTTTAGCTTCCAGTAGCCGGGTCCTCGTCTATGAAGCCTATCTAAGTCAAGCACACAGATCACGAATTTGTGGTCCGTGTAGCTGACTATCTTGAATTGTGGACAGCCTATGCTAGACCTATCTATTTCCCTACAAAATACTCTATCTAGATATAATCTGGATGACCCTATGCGATTTGTCCAAGTCCACATTGGCGCATTCGGGAAATCCAATCGGTACCTGTCAGCCAGTTCAAAACGCCTGAGCAGGTTGGTGAGGCTCTTGCACCCTCCACCCCTATCCGCTAATCCCACACAGTCTCAGCGTGCATCTAAGATCCCGTTCCAGTCGCCCACTAACACTAAAGAGCGGGACGTTCCAAGAAAGGTCTCCAGACGCCGGAAGAAATCAGGCTGCCCTGCTCCTGTCGAGGCATAGACGGCCACTAGCCTGAAAGCTTGCCCGTCTCCGCTGGTCACGTCCAGCACCACCAGCTTACCCTCTGGGTCCAGGAAGATGGCCCGTATGGCGAGATCCAAACCTCTCCGAAAAAGCACAGCAACTTCTCCCCCCGATCCAGGACGGCTGGGAGATGCGTACACATCGTAGCCGCCGAAGATCGGTGCGAAGGCCCGTGCTTCGGAGATTCTGGTCTCGCTGATGGTCACTACATCTATGTTTAGTGACCTGAGGTCTTTGAGCAGGTGACCCTGTTTCCATGACGACCCCAAGCCACGCGCATTTATGCTGCCTATTCTGAGTGAGGTCATGTTTAAAATAGAGTGGAAAAGATGGGAAAGACCACTTACCGTACTTTTGGTAGAGGAGGGATGGTTTTTACATCCCTTTTCACTTGATCGTCTGGTGAAGGGACCGTTGAATCGTCCCTTCGGCTGGTCATCGGCTCTCCTATGAGTATGTCCGAATATACTCTTCGGTTGATAGTTCCTCCTAGGTCTCTGAAATGACCAACTGCGTTGGGGAATTTCGTTTTAATGTTTGTGTATTGTTTCTGTGCTATTTTTAGCAGTCTTATGTTAGTTGGCGTTTTGATTGGTGCTGGTATTATGTAGTCGTGCTGTGAAATGTCTGTGTGTTCAGTTATGTAAGTCATTAGTTTCTTGTTGTGTGTATTTATTGCTGTGCATTTGTTTTTCTGGGGGTGGGGTGTGGTTCTGCTATTTTCTTGTCGTTATTGCTGGGTGTGTGTGTTTTGTTGCTGTGTTTGCGATATTGGTGCTTGTGGTGGTGGTGTTGAAGGTGTTGTTGTTGTTGGCGGTGGGGTTGTCGCCGGTGGTGATGGTGGTGCTAGTGTGGGTGGTGATGGTGTTGGTGGTGTTGCTGCTGTGAGTCTATTTGCAGTAGCCTTTACCCTTTTTTCATTTCTTTCCTCCCTTTTCGAAGACGACGATGCGCTGCTTCTGCGTTTGTGCCTTCTTACGACCTTTTGCCATCCCTCTCCCACCTCACACTCCATGTCTGATTCTGTGAGGTCGGGGAGGGGTACCAGCTCCACTCTTTCACTTGTTGTTGTTGGTGATGTTTGCAGTGGAGTCTCTGTTGCAGCTGCATTTGGTATTGCTGTTGTTGTTGTTAATATTTCCACTGCTGCTGCTGTTTTTGATTTCCTAAGGCTTTTTGTATTTGAGCCTCTGTGGCTCTTTCAACCCTACGGGATTTTGTGCTTACTGTACGGTACGTGACCGTACAGTGCTGTTGGGTTTCGAAGATGTTTTCGGCTGCCTTGCAGATTGCTCGGTGTCCGGTTTTCATCACCATCTTCTTCGCTTCCTCTAATTCCTCATTTGTTATGAGGATGGTTTCCAGGTTCTTTGCGATACCTGCAAACGAGATTGGTTTTTCTTTGCTACTGTTGTTGTTGTTGTTGTTGTTGTCGTCAGAGCTGCTGTTACTTTTGTTGTTGCTGCAGGTACTACGACTACTGCCGCCGCCGCTGTTGCTGTGGTTGTTGTTGTTGTTGCTGCTGCTGCTGTTGTTGTTGCTGTTGCTGCTAATGCTGTTGTTGTTTATGCTGCTGCTGATGCTGTTGCGGCTGCTACTGTTGTTTTCCTTGTCACTGTTGCTGCTGCTGCTGTTATTACGGCTGCCACTGCTATTATTCCTGAGGTCAGACGAATGAAATGGGTTTTCGTATTTCCCGCACACCTTTTTCGTCGTTGTCGTCGTCGTCGTGGAGAAATCTTGCACGCTTTGCACGTGATTTTTCTTTTCTGGCGTCGCTTGCGAAAAAGAAGGGAGGGAGAGAGACAATCTTCTCTCTGCTGTCGTGACGATTGAGGAAGAAGAAGGCGGAATGAGTGGGAGTGACCTATGAAAATTCTTTTTTGTAGCCATGTTGTTTTTTTGTTTAAAATAAATATTGGGCACAAAACCCCAATAAGCGGTTATTTAACCCCGAAGGGCCAAATAACAGGCAGAAAGACCCCTCTCACGAGGAGGAGGAGGGTGTTTTTGTCTACAATTTGGTTAAAGTTTTAAACAATTTACGATTGTTATAGCGGTCAAAATTTACAATACCTTACAGAGCCGAGCCTCCGTCAACCGTAGCATTCAATAATAATAATAATAATAATAATAATAATAATAATAATAATAATAATAATAATAATAATAATAATAATAATAATAATAATAATAATAATAATAATAAGAGCTGCACAATACATACATTGAATAATGTGTAAGCATTTTGACCTGCCCCATCAAAAGAATTGGTGGGAGCATCAACCACCTCCCATACTTGAAAAAGATCACATCTCAATCTTGTGGAACTTTAGCATCCAAACAGACCGAAAAATAGATGCAAATAGACCTGATATAATATTGAAGGACTTTAAAAAGAGGGTATGCCTGTTAATTGATATGTCTGTTCCAATAGACAAGAATGTATGTATAAAAACATTTGAAAAATTGAGCAAGTATAAGGACCTGGAGATAGAAATTGGAAAAATGTGAAAATTGAGAACTAAAACAATACCAGTGGTTGTAGGCGCTCTGGGAATGATACCTAAGGGGTCTAATGATTACTTATCGCAGATCCCAGGAAACCCGCGTATGGGAGGAATACAAAAGATAGTACTAATGGGAACTGCCCATATACTAAGAAAGATTCTGTCAATATAAGTACATCACAAGTCTAAACACCTAAAGATGCATGTGTGTGTATGTATGTTCTTTCTTGAACATGGTGGACCTTGTTGTCTCTTTAGGTCACTGGTTGTGACTTGGTGATAACTCGTATGAACATAAAGCAAGATAAATGCAACTATAATAATAATAATAATAATAATAATAATAATAATAATAATAATAATAATAATAATAATAATAATAATAATAATAATAATAATAATAATAAGACCTGACCTGGTGGTTGTGGACAAAGAAAAAAGATCGTGTCTGATTGTGGATGTGGCCTGCCCGTTCGACACGAGAGTGCAAGAGAAGGAGAGGGAGAAAATTAACCGATACCAGGACCTAAAGTGGGAGGTGAAAAGGATTTGGAACTGCCATGAAGTCAAAGTGATCCCGATTGTCATAGGCGCACTGGGGACTATCTCCAAAGGTTTCCAGGGATGGTTAAAGAAAATCGGCCCCTTCACGCTTTTTGGAACGCTTCAAAAGGCATGCTTGCTTGGAACAGCAAGAACCCTCCGATACGTCCTGAATATCTGAGGCTGCAGGTAGTGGCTTGATATTCAATCCAACGGACTTTCCAGTTAACCAACATCAATGACTTAGATTCAAGGAATAACAATAACAATAATAATAATAATAATGATAATTGTTTCTGCTTTAGGCACAAGGCTAGCAATTTAAAGGGGAGGGAGTCGATTAAATTGACTACAGTGCGTTTCTGGTGCTTTATTTTATAGACTTAGGATGTATGAAAGGCCAAGTTGACCTTGGCACGATTTGAACTCATGAGAGAATATATATTTTTATCCCGTGGGAGGTGGGTATTAGTAGTATGGTGAACTTGGCTTTAGTCGGGTGACAAAGTTGGTTCATAATGACCACATTTTTACTCAACGACACTCGTCACCGAAACATTAATATACTTGATTCAATTTGGAAACCATTACTACGTAGTTGCTAGAAATAACAGCCAGATCTCTATATATTTAAAACGGAATAGCGCCTTACACAATGTAGTCAGAAATATACGGCTTGGACGTTACACCGCTTTAGAATAATAACAAACAACCTCAATACATTGATTTATTGTGACTGAAAACGAAGGCATTAGACAATGTGAAGTTGTGGTTGTATAAATAGAAGAGTGCCAAATATCAAAGCCTTGTACAGTTGGGGAAGGAGATGGGATGGCAGGCATGGTTATTTCCAGTTGAGATGAACTGTAGAGAATTCCTGTCGGTATTGATGTGACAGGAGAAGATAGAAGCAACAACTCACAAGATGGGTGATGTAGCAAAAAGAGCCTCTTGTTGGTTATAGAGCAGAAGAGAACAGATAAGCTGGAAGCCAGGAAAAGATGAGCAGTGATTTGACCAACATTGCTGAACCACCAATGTGCCATTGTGCGTTACGGTTCAGGGTGGAAACACCAAATGAACGTTGAACACCGTTTGATATCAACCGTTCCTGGCCAGAACTGCGTTCAACGAAGGGAGATGAGTGTGAACCGTTTCGATACCAACCGGCCAAAACCAACACTGGTCCTATGAAGCAAAAGCACCCATTTTAATGGATACTTATTTAAATGAATATCGTTCAAAATGATTTTATATAAAAGCCCTATATTTAGTAACTAACTATCTTAATGAAGTAAATAATAATTTTAGAAAATCCCTCAAAACTATTCTATAATTAAATGAGACGGATAGAAAGAGCTATAAACTGAAACACTTGCAACCTTTCTGATATGGACCTGGCTAAAACCGGCTCTGATCCTATGAAGCAAAACCTACATGTTAAAGGGTTTCTATTTAAATTAAAGTATTCTAATATAATTTTATAAGTTAGTAATGAAATAATTAATACTTTTTCGTAAATCTCTCAAAATTGTTCATTAATAAATTGAAATAGAGTATATTTTATGAGATATATGATGTCAAAAGGGTTAAGCTGTAATTATTCTTATCGTTTCTGAGATGTATAAGCAGTAAAAGTGAAGTGAGATCGCTCCGATCGAGCAATTACTTTGCTTCCTTAGCTTGCTAGTTAATACTTTATCTCTAGCTGTAAATCACTCGCTATATAACTTTATCTTTGTAGTATATTAGATGTATTTTATATATTTTGTTTTTAGTTATCTCATTAGCTACTTCGCATATCTTAAATGTCCAACCTCTCACCATTTAATTAATTCCCGATATACACGTCACTAGCTCTTTCTCATCTCTTTTCCTTGCTCTTGCTCACTTTCAGTTTGTTACATTTTTATCTCATACCCATCTCAATCTCTCCTTCTTCCTTTATATATCTTTTTGTTCTTTTTAATTAGCTTATTAGCTATGTCTCACGCTCTTTCATATTAACAAGCTTCCAATGTCCACCCATTCTACTCGTTTTTGTTTTTGCTAGCTATCTTATTTTGTATTATTCCGCCCATAGATACACAAGAAGCCGACTTATACACATCCCCATGTAAAGGATTTCTATAATACGTGATGCAGATATGCCAATCGATTTGAAATTAGCCAAACAATTGCGTATCTGGAATATTTTCAGTTAAATCAATGTAGAGAGTGTTTAGAAAACGCCGACAGCTAATTGTCATTTTATATCTACGACATACCATACAGTCGATTATGTAAAAGACTAAATAGGATTTCCAGTTAGGTTTAAACCTCTAAGCTAGCGAGAACGATAATCAATTATTAATATATCCTCTTTTCTAGGAGCTGACAGACATAAAATTGAATGGAAGGATAAAGTAAAGTGTTCGCGGAAACGTTAATTTTCTAGCCTCTAGAAAATTTGGCGAAAATTATTTGACAAGTAGATAGAATTGACACATGCTAACAAAAGGGAAATTGGATATCAATATTCCAGGAGTAATTAACGGAATATGAACCATAAATGAATTACATTGACAGAGGTAGTTGACTGGAAAGGAAGCATGACATGGAGAAAATCGTTCTTTTCCAGGGGAAAATGCACAGAAACCAACTCGAGTTTAATAACTGACTAAAATTTACTTGAATAACGATGGATAATACGAAATAGACAGTAGAAGATATTAGATCATATTATATTATATATTATATAATCATATTATATAATATATAACATGATATCACTGCAATGTATTGTTGTCATGCATGGCAGTAAGATTAATGTATGGCAATGCGCACTAGTTGACAGTGAGAACTTGCATGTTTTTCCTCAAAGGATATATGGATATATATATATTAAGAATCTTAATTGAAGGGAAGAGCTTCTAAGATTTCAGCAGCCGAGAATAGAATTGAAAACGTACATTGTTCCATGGACGTTTATCTTCACAGTGATCACCAGCCGCTCTTATACCGTTAAAGGTAGCCACGTTTAGGTACGGTTGAAACACACATACACACATGCATGTAGTCGTTAACACACACATATGGCTGAGTGTGCATGTGTGTATATACACACACACACACACACACACACACACATATATATATATATATATATTTTCACCGCCCACCCCACAACTAACAATACTAACACCTCCACGCCGCCCCTCATCCGACCACCCTTCCCCAACTA
>OZ024741.1:127122264-127132264 GCA_964016885.1 Eledone cirrhosa
AAGATATATTTAACCAGAATCAGTTAGTGGTTATAAATCTAATAAAAAATATTGAAAAAATATTTAAAATTTGAGAAAATGTTTTTTAAAATAATTTATAAAAGATAAGTAATTTTATAAAGAAATAAAAATTAAATAATTAAAAATAAAGAATTAAAAATTATTAAGATTAAAATTACAATTAAAATTAAAATTTTTAAAGAAATTAGAATTATATATGTATATATTTTATGAAACTTTAAGAAGTGGATGTATATGTATATATATGAAGTAGAATTATATATGTATATATTGTATGAAACTTTAAGAAGTGGATATATTAGATAGAATCATACCGCAACTTACCTAAAACTATGGAACGGTACTAATGAGGTTATAGATTGGTTCAATAACATAAAATTTAAACATTCATTCAATTGGATATTGCAAACTACTACTCCTCTATTACTCCTAATTTACTTAATAAAGCTCTTATCTATGCATCTAAACATACAGATTTATCTAGCGAAGAAATGCATATCATTTTAACTGCACGGAAAACTTTTATTGAATTCAACAATCATCTCTGGACTAGAGCCGATAGAAAAAATAATTTTGATATCACCATAGGATCATCAGACTCGGCGCAAATAACGGATCTTGTGGGAATATTTATTAATAGAAAAATACCAGAGATGACCAGTGGTTTATATCGTGATATATGCTGCTTTTAATTGAAAATCATAGTCATTGTGAAATTAATAGGAAAAGAAAAGCCATAATACAATTCTTCAATAGCTACAACCTTAAGTTAGAAATAGAGAATAACTATACAATTGTTAACTTTTTAGACGTAACATTAAACCTTAACACAGGGCTCTACTATCCATTCCATAAAATTAATGAGAATCTAAACTATGTAAGTTTTAACTCTAATCATCCTAGATCTATCAAGAACACTATTATTATTCAATAACGTATTTCACGCATCTCCGCTAATAAAAACATTTTTGACGATAAGGCAGAATATTATAATGAAGCTTTAAATAGAGCAGGCTATATAAATAAGATTAAATACATCGACAACAATAATAAGGCAAATAACCCTAATATTAATTATAATTATAATAAAAAATGTTACTTAAACTCTAAAACTAGCAGAAGAACTAGAACTAGATATATTATTTGGTATTCACCCCCATTCTCATTAAGCGTAAAAACACCTTTAGCAAAGCTATTCTTTAAAGCACTAGATAAATGTTTTCCTAAAGCCCACAGATACCACTCAATCTTTAACAGACATACTATAAAACTATCCTACTCTACCACTATGAACATAGCACAAAATATAAATAGAATTAATAATAGAAATTTAAACCCTAAGCAAAATAACCAAAATAGCAGTAATATCTCTAGCAATATCCAACATAATAGTACCGTTCTGAATAACAACTCCGCAAAATGTAACTGTAGAATTAAATCAAACTGTCCTTTACAAAATAAGTGTTTAGATAAGGATGTCGTCTATAAATGTACAGTCAAAACCAGTGATAATATATTTAACTATGTAGGTGCAACTTCTACAGAATTTAAAAGTCGCTGGAATAATCACGAGTGTTCTTTCCGAAGATTTGATAAAAAAATTTTAACTCCTCTTTCAAACCTGATATGGAACTTAAAATGCAAGAATATGGACTATTCATTAACTTGGGAAATAGTTTCAAAAGCACCCGCGTACCGAAACACAGCTTTATCTAGATTCTGTAAATTTTTTCATACTTAAATGTAAGAACTTTATTAATCTAAGAACGAATTTATTTAATTCTTGTAGACATCGTCTGCATTCAACATTCAGAACTATATATAAATTATAATTATACTTATAATATTTCTACTTATTTCCATAACAATCTTATCCACTTGGTTTTAATATATTGATATCTCTAAATCATAAAATCTACAACATTTACTATAATTCCACTTCTTAAAGTTTCATAAAATATATACATATATAATTCTAATTTCTTTAAAAATTTTAATTTTAATTTTAATTTTAATTTTAATTTTAATTTTAATTTTAATTTTAATTTTAATTTTAATTTTAATTTTAATTTTAATTTTAATTTTAATTTTAATTTTAATTGTAATTTTAATCTTAATAATTTTTAATTCTTTATTTTTATTTATTTTATTTTTATTTATTTTAAAAATTACTTATTTTTTATAAATTATTTTTTAAAACATTTTCTCAAATTTTTAATATTTTTTCAATATTTTTTATTAGATTTATAACCACTAACTGATTCTGGTTAAATATATCTTTCAACATTTATATTTATTTTGACTAAATAGTCTCATACTAACGAATAAATAAATTAAACTGGAGTTTTTCCGTATCTTCCCATTTTAAAATATATAAATATAAATATTCTTATTAACTCAGTTAATTTAATTTATGTTAACTTAATATTTACTTACATTAAATACAAAACCAATATCCCTCATAACTCATTGAAACAATTATCTATAGCATGATATACACATCTATTTATTTATTTATTTATCTACTTATAACAGAAAATATTATATTATAAATGAATTTTAAACAACTAATAATCGTAAATACACGTACTATTAAGATATATACTTAGAATATATTTCCCCCAAATTAACGTTATATGAGTTTTATTCATCCTCTCTTGTTTATTTCTTCTTCCTCTCTCTCGTACTATTTTATCTTTCTCCCGTATATCTTCTCTCTCTCTTTCTCCAGTGTCGTTTAAATAAGCGGTTGGTTTTCAATTATTTACATATTCATTTACATATTCACACATAAGTTTGAATAATCCCATATATATTTCCACTATCCAGTGAATTTCCAACCGATAAGGTATGATTTTTATGTGTATGTCTCTATTTATAAAACAAACTTTGTATTTTATCTGATGAAAGCGTACCAATGTTGTCTTGGTACCCTTGATATTATATATAATAAAATAAATATAGTTTTATAAATATAGTTTCCATTTATTTAATATCATTGTATATATGTATATATGTATATACATACACACACACACACACATATATATATATATATATATATATATATATATATATATATATATATATATATATATATATATATATATATATATATATATATATACATATACATATATATACAAATATATATATGTCGCAAATATATATATGTCGCACCTCCGAATCCCTTTTAAAATTATATATATATACATATAAATTATATATATATATATATATATATATATATATATATATATATATATATATATATATATATATATATATATATATATATTATACATCTGTATGTGTATATATATATATATATTGGTAAACGGAAAGGAAAATGCTGACAAATTGTTCACAGTGAAAAATAGTTTAATTAGGAATAAGTGAGAATTAGTAATAGTATTGGTTAGTATTCAGTTTTGGTTTTAAGTTTTACCGGTTGCGCATTTCTAATGCTTTTCAAAAATAATTTTGAGATAGAGCGTCCGTGATGTTTGCCCTGATCTGATAGTTTTGGGAATTCTACCTGTTTTTATGTTAAAAAAGTGGCTCCAGCGGTATTAAAATAAGTTTTGCGCCAATTCGTGTTGCAAAAATTCTTGTGGTCAAAACAATTTTGATTGGTCGGTAGAGGTCATGTGAATGTAAAAAATTGATTTTGCGCCAAATGTAGGTTTGTGTCGGCTGACTGAGAAATAAGTCTTTCACAACAAATATGTGTGTGTGTGTAGTAGTAGTAAATAGGTTCGTTGTTGTGATAATGGTCAGCAGGGATGTGTATGCGAACCGCAGCCTGTTGACAGTTCAAATGCCTATTAAGACAAGTGTGTGTGTGTGTGTGTGTGTGTGTGTGTGTGTGTGTGTGTGTGTGTGTGTGTGTGTAGCAGAGTAATTCGTGGTAGAGGGATGGTGAGTAGGAATGTGCCTGTAAGTGTGTGGGGGATATTTTAACATGTTAAAAGATATTTTTTCAGCTCTTGTCTTATACGGAGAAGTGTGTGTGTGTGTGTGTATGTGTGTGTGCGTGTGTCTCTTTGTATGTTAATGTACGCGTGTGTGTATGTGTGTGTATATATATATATGTGTGTGTGTGTGTGTGTGTGTGTGTGTGTGTGTGTGTGTGTGTGTGTGTGTGTGTGTGTGTGTATGTAAGAGAGAATGTGTGTGTGTGTGTGTGTGGATGGATCAGTATTTATTTCTGTTGAAATGGTGTACATTATTCGATATTTTCAGTAAAATCGATTCTCTCAATAGAACATCAAAAACCTTAATAATAAAAGGTGTGAAATGATATATAGTATTGGCATAATACCAAGGTGTGTGTGAGTGTCCAGATTGTACGTACTGCAAGGGGATCCATTAGGCATTGCCGTATTGGAATACCTGTGCACAAATATGTATCTGGAGTGTGTCCAGAAATTGTATAGCTGTGCACAAATTGTACACATGTATCTGGAGTGTGTCCAGAAATTGTATACCTGTGCACAAATATGTATCTGGAGTGTGTCCAGATTGTACGCACTGCAAGGGGAATTCATTAGGCTTTGCCGTATTTGAATACCTGTGCACAAATATGTATGTGCCCATCAGTGTGCAATGCATGTGTACGTTTATGTATGTGTGTGTGTTGGCACGTTTATATCTATAGACATCAAAAGGTATGCAAATTTGTGTATATTTGTGTTGCACCATAGAACATGTGTGTTTGCGTATGTCATTGTGTTTATATGTGGGTAGAGATGTATGCTGATGTAGCTATGTATGTTGACGTGTGTATGTTGACGTGTGTATGTTGTGGGTTCGTCTTAGGGAGAAGTGTTTAGACGGGGTCCGTATTTGTTAATAAAGTAAGATTCCTTGCTGATGCACTGGGTGTGGGTGGCATTATCTTTAAATTTGTAGAAGGGAAAGATTCTGAAGTTGGGATGATTTTGGGCGGCACATGTATCAATGTGTTCACTCAGTGGTATTTTCCTGTATTCCCGTATTTTAATTTGGGATCTATGGACAGTCATGCGTTGGCGGAGGCTGTTTTTGGTCTGGCCTATGTATTGTTCCCGACAACCTGAGCAAGTTAATACATATATTAGATTTTCTGATGCGCATGTGAAATTGTGTTTTACTATAAAACGTTGTCATCCTTTGAAATAGAATTCCGAACCCTCTATTAGGTTGATGCAAATGCCATAGTTGGGTCTATCGCATTTTTTTACTGTGGGTTTCGTTGTTGTGGTTGGCAGTACTTTGGCATGTGTTAGGATGTTTTTCATTGACTTAGATTGTCTTTTGCTCTTTATGATATCGTGTGTTCGTAGGATTTGGTTCATTCTATGGTCCTTTTTCAACACAGGGATGTTCTGGAGGATGGTGTCAAAGGCTTCATTGTTGAGGGGGTTGTGTGTGGAGATGTATGGAAGAGCTTTTCGTTTCGGTTGATTTACTTTAGGGTGTCTAAGGTCCTGGGCACTGAGTTTTAGGGCACGTTGGATTCCATTGTCAATTAGTGATGCAAGGTAGTCCCTGCCTATGAGTGTGTCCTTTAGTTCTTGTAGCCGTAAGTAGCAGGTGTTTTTATTGGAGACTATAGTACAGATTCTCTTGGCTAAGTTGTAGGGAATATTAATTTTAACGTGTCTAGGGTGGCAAGAGTTGAAAGGAAGATATTGCTTGGAGTCTGTGGGCTTGTAGTATATGTCTGTTTCTATTTTTTTGTTATGGATCTTAATGAGGATGTCGAGGAAGAGGAGTTGTTGATGGCTGTATTCCATCGTGAAGTTAATATTCGTGTTGAGCCCATTTATAAGGGTGTGAAATTCTTTAAGTTTCTCGATGTGTTCGTGCCAAAGGATGAAGCAGTCATCTAGATATCGCTTCCAGTTCCTTTCTATGTGTGAGTGGAGAGTGTTTCCAAATTTGTTTAGGACTTTAGTGTAGAGGGTGATTTCCAGGTATCCCATGACTAGGTTGGCATAAGTGGGGGATGTTTTCGTTCCCATAGCGGTCCCAGATTTCTTCCTGTAGGGTTTGTTATTGAAAACGAAGTAATTGTTCTCCAAGATAAATTTGAGTCCCTCTATCACGAATTCTTTTTTGATGCGTTGTGGGAGTTCATTGTGGTAATTATCCAGCCAGAATTGGATAGCTTCTATTCCTAGGTTGTGGGGGATGTTGGAGTATAGGTTGACTACATCGAACGTCACTAGTAGGGTTTGTTCAGAAAGTGGCATATTAGGGAGGTGATTGAGCATATCTAGGTCGTCCCTTATATAGCTTTTGATGTGTTTGAGAAAAGGCTTGAGAAGGGTATCAATGAAGTTGCTGAGGCGGTGGGTTTCGCAAGCGGAGCCTGCTATTATAGGTCTTAATTTGAGATCATTGGGTGAGGGGACATTGATGACTATGTCTGTGGCTTCCTTGCATGCCTTACTTATTAATTCGCTTTTATGTACTTTAGGGATACCGTAGAAAAGGTTGGATTTACTTGTGAAGTCTGTGATGAAGCTGAATTCCTTGTTAGTGAGTCCTTCTTTGTATTGGTTGATCAGAGTTTTTAGGTTTCTCATAATTTTCTGTTGATTGTAGTGTTCAGCCTTTTCGTAGTATGTTTCGTTTTCCAAAGTGGAGAGCGCTAAGTTGATATAGAATTCTGTCTCCATTAGGACTACTGTACTCCCTTTATCAGCCTCTTTAATTGTAATGGTTCTGTCGGTTTTTAATCTATTTAATTCTTCCCATTCTTTCTTGTTGAGGTTTGGCTTGTGTTTTTGTCTGTGCAAGTGTTGGTAAGGGAAGTTTGTGATGTGTTCACAGAATTCGTCCAGGATTTTATTTCTACCTTTCGATGGGGTGTAATTGCTTCTATTTCTGGCTAATGATTCATCCTCATTGTACTGGTCGAATAGTTGTTCACTGAGTCGTAACTTTCTACAGAAGTCTGTGATGTCTTCCTTCATTTCATAGTAGTTAGGACGTAGTGGGGTCGGTGTAAATTTAAGACCTTTGGAGAGTAAGTTGATAAGGTTGGGCGTTGGTTCTGCACTAATAAGATTGATAATTTTAATTACTATCGGTTTCTCCTCCCTGTCTTGTGTTATTTTGTTTGCCTGTATCTGTGTGCTGTGTCTAAAAAATGGTTGGGGTAGAGGGGTTGTCTGCTGATGTTAAGTGGTCTCCTGTGTTTGTTATATTCCTTGTTGTTGTAAAATGTGGTTCGGGTTGGTGGTTGTAGATTGAACGGGGTGTGTTTCTATGTGCCATGTTGGATTGTGGTGTTGTAGGTGGCCTACGTTGTTGGTTGTATTGTGTGGTGTGGGTTTGTTGTGTATTGTGGAAGCGAGAGTTGAGAAAATGGAAATTACCTTGCTGTCCCCTTGAAGCGGGGAAGTTGTTACATCTATCATGGCGGTGGTATCTTTTCCCTATGTTTGACGATGAGGCATCCGCGTAGTAGTTGACTGATTTGGTATGGTGTCTCCTTGAAGGGGGAAAGTTGTAAATGTCATTCTGGGGGAGATGAGTTCTAGGGTTTTTGTTCCTTCTTATGGTAGCGAGATATTTATATGAGTGTGTGTGTGTGTATGTATATATAAATATATACAAATATATGCATGTATGTATATGTACATATATGTGTGTGTATATATATATATATATATTGGAAGATAGATAGATAACTAGAGAAATACATACATACATACATACATACATACATACATACATACATACATACATACATACATACATACATACATACATACATACATACATGGTGGTGGCTGCCAACTCGTTTTCGAGTACGGCCACTACTTTATATCCATGTAGGAGAACCCCTACCGATGCGCTGAACGACTATGACTTTTTAGTCCAGCCAGCGACTTGAAAACTCTGGTACAAACACTACGCTTGTGACAATTATTGACACAGTGCTGGGCCCATGGTACCATGTGACGACAAGGGCAGAGAGATATCGAGATATAAAGCAATGCCTGTGCCGTGAAGCTTTTATAGTGAGCAAAGGCACTGCACAAAGCCAGTCCCACTCTCTTAACCAAGATGATATTTACCAAAAAGAAGAACAAGTCAACATCATTGGATACCATCAGGGTTGCAGGTGTTATATCAGAGTTTTCCTTCTCCTAGAATTCTGCCTTGACAAAGGCTAAGGGGTCATCTCTCCCATACATACATACATACATACATACATACATACATACATACATACATACATACATACATACATACATACATACATACATACATACATACATACATACATAATCGGAGTAATTGATGTTAAATCTTAATTCTAAACAACACCGAAAACGTCCACATCAACAGTGACATAGACCGCCTTTACTTGAAACGTAAGCAGGGAGGCAGAGGCCTAACATCAGTTCAGACAGCATTTAAATGTAGCATCATATCCCTCCGACAACATTTACGTACCTCGAAGCATAGGAGCCCGCCTCTCGAGCATGTCTATCTGCATGAAACAGATAAGAGCATGAGAGTTGGGAAGGAACTCCTTGAAAGATACTCCCTGCATGATAATCAAAAACTCGCACCCAACAGTACCGCAGTGAATCTATAGATGAAAAACTGCATGCTTATCAGCAAAAAATCATGCATGTATATGTTGCCAGGAAGCTCCAGAGTGAGAGTAATATAGATAAGCAAATTAGTCTATATTGGACCAACAACCGCTATATTGGCTCCCACTTTGAAGGATACGCTTTTTCAATCCAAGAACAGGAAATCAACACAAATACCTGATACATAAAAGAGATAGGGATGCAGGCAAAACACCTAGATGTGACAAGTTTAGACTCTGCAGAATTAACGTCGAAGATGTCACCCAAGTCATAAGCAGCTGTCCAAAGATGTCATCGAGGTACTATCTACCTATGAGGCATGATGTAGTGGCCATAACACTGTACAATGCAATCCGTAGAAAAGATAGCCCCGATAATAAACACATTAAAAGCTACAACAATGTGGAAGACATACATATACATAATATGAAAGAGAACTGGTGGAATGTTCCAGTAAAAACCCCAATAAAATGCAGGCATAACAGACCAGATATTATGATATGGGACAGGGAGAAGAAAACATGCACAGTAGTAGAAATTAGCTGCCCAGCAGATGCCAATATAATATCAAAGATTAGTGAAAAGGAAAATATCTTTTGCAGAACTGATGAGAAATCTGCAGATACTCCACCCTGATTATACCTTCAGATTTATGCCTGTGAGTATTTGGGACACGGGGAGATGTTAGTAACTGCCTCAATACAAATCTTGAGAAGCTGGGCTTCATAGGAACAGAAAGAACACAACTAGTTAGGAAATTACAAGTACAATCCATTAATAGAACAGTAAAAATATGTAAAAAATTCCAAAAATTCTGCATATACACTTGTACAGATATAAAGCATATGTACATGCACACATATAATTCAAAATATATACATCCACACATGCAATAACATCCATACCTGCACACGCATGCATGCATGCAGACATGCATACATATCTACCTAGTTGATGTTGTGTAAATTCCAATGAGAGAGTCTTGTATGTATGTTAGAAACCGACTCTCTCTCTATTGGCAAAAATTTGTGAAATTATAAATATATGTATGTTCTTCTGGTTTTATAATTTCACAAATGTTTGCCAATAGAGGAAGAGTCGGTTTCTGACATACATACAAGACTCTCTCATTGGAATTTACACATCAACTAGGTAGATATGTATATAAACACACACACACACACACACACACACACACACACACACACACACATATATATATATATGGTGTGTGTGTGTGTGTGTGTGTGTGTGTGTGTGTGAGAGAGTGTGTGTGTGTTTATATATACACACACGTCTGACTGGTTGTGTGTAAAGCAATGATGAGTGGTGTAAAAATAAACAGGGACATTCGTAGGCGGTTCATAGACTTATGT
>OZ024741.1:127139764-127157264 GCA_964016885.1 Eledone cirrhosa
TTTACAAAATGAAAAATAACCGAGGTGTCCTACACGAGTGAAAGTATAAAGAAAAAAAGAAGCCATTTCTATATTATATATATATATATATAGGGAGTGTAACTTGGAGTTACTGCAGGTTCACCCGGGTGAGCACTCGATGTTTAGGCTCACTTCTGTGTTGAGATGTACAGCTATACAGAGTGTAATATACTGAAAGGATAACAAGGACGATTGGTTACTCCTTCATTACATTTATTGGTAGGTGACGCGCGTTTCGCCACTGATCAGCTCCAGGTTCGATCTGTATCGATCTTACCCGACTCAATAATCGGCAGCTCGACGAACCCTTTTTTCTTATACCATTTTAAAGGGTTCGTCGAGCTGCAGATTATTGAGTCGGGTAAGATCGATACAGATCGAACCTTGAGCTGATCAGTGGCGAAACGCGCGTCACTTACCAATAAATGTAATGAAGGAGTAACCAATCGTCCTTGTTATCCTTTCTTATCGGTGAATTGGCAGTATCGGTAGAGGGTCGGACACCATGCTTTCCAGCATAGTTACGTCCCTTTACGGTCTAAGTTGAAATCCCGTCGAGGTTAACTTTGCCTTTCATCATTACGGGGTCGATAAAATAAAGTACCAGTAATGTACTGGGTAATTACTGGCCTTGTGCTTAAAGTAGAAACAATTATATATATATATATATATATGTGTGTGTGTGTGTGTGTGTGTATATATGTGTGTGTATATATATATATGTGTGTGTATATATATATATATATATATATATATATATATATATATATATATATATATATATATATATACAATATGTTGAAAAGGTAACACACCAGAGAGAGATATATAGTGCGTTATCAATAATACAGGGAAAAAACCACCAGTGTATGGAATCTATAACCTATGAAAGGCAGACTATAGACACGAAAATTAAAAATATAAATTAAAGCGTAAATAAATACCTCTATAACTATATAACACACGTACAAATCCAAAGATATGTTTCACCAAAAATTTGTTGAAAGAAATGGTCTAGTCTCGGTTCATCAGCGTGTGTAAGGCTGTATTATTGATAACGCACTATATCTCTCTCTCTCTGGTGTGTTACCTTTTCAACATATTGTATTTTAAAGAGCTCAGGATCTCTTCTCCTTTGAGCACATTATTTACAGGGAATAGCGAGGGCCTATGCCTCCGTTAATTTATCGTGATATATATATATATATATATATATATATACACACAGTTCAAGAGTAACCAATCTTAAAGAGAGAGATTGAGATAGTAGAGGAGATATGAGAGGAAAGATTGGTGAGTTAGTTAGAAGCCAAAGCGTAAAGCATGTGCTCAATGTGCAATATGCATTAGAAAGCAGCTAGGTGGCTGGGTTCATGCAGAGGTTAGGTGCGCAGAGCTGGAAATATTCATTAGTTAAGCAAAACAAGACCACAAATTTCACAAGGAAGACATTATTAAAAGATTGTCAACATATTTAGTTTGATGTAAGGAATGTAGAGAATAATAATAATAATAATATTAATAATAATAATGCCCGTTTACAATTGTTTCGCTACTCCGTATAATATTTCTGGATCAGATGACTATGTATCATAATTGATCTGGTTCAGTTGAAAATAATTAACATTTAAAAAAACAGAGTGGCTCATCGGAACTCAAAGGAATATAAATTAAAATAATGTTACATAATATAATGTTCCATATATTAGTTTTTACTATGGTGCCTTTGTTTCATCAGCTGTCAGCCATAATCAAGCAGTACTCATCTGTCGAGGCTGCATTGTGTGAGATCTGCCTATGGGTAACAAGATGGCTGCCAAAGGGCATATTTACCTTACTAATTAGAGGGTGGTTTCAGGGGAAGTAACTTCTCGAAAGATTAGAGATTGTGTGTATTTTATAGTTATGTGCTAGTATTTAAATTATTTAATTGAGAAACAATGTAGGGGAGGTAACTTATAATTATCGAGTTGTTCATAGCAATTTAACTTATTAGTTACAATTAGAGATGGGGCTACTTGACTAAGTTGGGTCAAAAACTCTATTGGCGAAGGAATTAGCCCTTCGATGTTGACAGCTAATGGTTACCTACGTTCTATCGTTAATTGGTAGAGGTCTTGATAGAGTTATGTAATATGCTTCCGTAACACAGAGATCACAAGATTTCCTTCGTCTATTGAACGGTTGTGCCCTAGCTACGATATCCCATTTTAGTGAGTGTTGAACTTTGTTTAATTTAAGGTTTTTAATTAGCCTAGCTAGCGATGTCGAACATCTGTTGCTAGGGTATCGGAAGGAAAAAGAGTGCGCATTATAGCGTACCTTAAAAGGGTTAGAGGTAGACCCGATATAAGAGCTGGTATTCGAAGCAGTCTCAACTGTGCACCTATAGACTATGTGTATACAATCTTTTAATAATGTCTTCCTTGTGAAATTTGTGGTCTTGTTTTGCTTAACTAATGAATATATATATATATATATATATATATATATATATATATATATATATATATATATATATATATATATATATATATATATATATGTGTGTGTGTGTGTGTGGATGCCCTAAGGACAGACACTGGTCTGTTGGAGACGCAGGACATGGCAGCGATAATGAGGGACAGGGACCGCTGGAGAGAACTCGTGCATGGATCTCGGGAATTTTACCCGCCTTCGATATATATAATATAGAAATGGCTTCTACAGGACTGGAACTGTTTCATTCGGGAGAAATCATCAGGCAGCCATTTATATATTAAATATTTATACTCTGATATGTATTGAGTAGCTTACTTACTGTGGTTACCCCCATTGAACTCGGAATAAACTTATAAATAAATAAATATATATGTATATATATATATATATATATATATATATATATATAAATATATACATTTATCTTGGAGAACAATTACTTCGTTTTCTATAACAAACCCTACAGGCAGAAATCTGGGACCGCTATGGGAACGAAAACAGCCCCCACTTATGGGATACCTGGAAATCACCCTCTACACTAAATTCCTAAACAAATTTGGAAACACTCTCCACTTACACATAGAAAGGAACTGGAAGCGATATCTAGATGACTGCTTCATCCTTTGGCACGAACACATCGAGAAACTTAAAGAATTTCACACCCTTATAAATGGGCTCAACACGAATATTAACTTCACGATGGAATACAGCCATCAACAACTCCCCTTCCTCGACATCCTCATTAAGATCCATAACAAAAAAATAGAAACAGACATATACTACAAGCCCACAGACTCAAAGCAATATCTTCCTTTCAACTCTTGCCACCCTAGACACGTTAAAATTAATATTCCCTACAACTTAGCCAAGAGAATCTGTACTATAGTCTCCAATAAAAACACCTGCTACTTACGGCTACAAGAACTAAAGGACACACTCATAGGCAGGTACTACCCTGCATCACTAATTGACAATGGAATCCAACGTGCCCTAAAACTCAGTGCCCAGGACCTTAGACACCCTAAAGTAAATCAACCGAAACTAAAAGCTCTTCCATACATCTCCACACACAACCCCTCAACAATGAGGCCTTTGACACCATCCTCCAGAACATCCCTGTGTTGAAAAAGGACCATAGAATGAACCAAATCCTACGAACACACGATATCATAAAGAGCAAAAGACAATCTAAGTCAATGAAAAACATCCTAACACATGCCAAAGTACTGCCAACCACAACAACGAAACCCAGAGTAAAAAAATGCGATAGACCCAACTGTGGCATTTGCATCAACCCAATAGAGGGTTCGGAATTCTATTTCAAAGAAGGACAACGTTTTATAGTAAAACACAATTTCACATGCGCATCGGAAAATCTAATATATGTATTAACTTGCTCAGGTTGTCGGGAACAATACATAGGCCAGACCAAAAACAGCCTCCGCCAACGCATGACTGTCCATAGATCCCAAATTAAAATACGGGAATACAGGAAAATACCACTGAGTGAACACATTGATACCTGTGCCGCCCAAAATCATCCCAACTTCAGAATCTTTCCGCTCTACAAATTTAAAGATAATGCCACCCACACCCAGCGCATCAGCAAGGAATCTTACTTTATTAACAAATACGGACCCCGTCTAAACACTTCTCCCTAAGACGAACCCACAACATACACACGTCAACATACATACCTACATCAGCACACATCTCTACCCACATATAAACACAATGACATACGTAAACACACATGTTCTATGGTGCAACACAAATATACACAAATTTGCATACCTTTTCATGTCTATAGATATAAACGTGCCGACACACACACATACATAAATGCACACATGTATTGCACACTGATGGGCACATACATATTTGTGCACAGGTATTCCAATACGGCAAAGCCTAATGAATTCCCCTTGCAGTACGTACAATCTCGACACACTCCAGATACATATTTGTACACAGGTATACAATTTCTGGACACACTCCAGATACATGTGTACAATTTGTGCACAAGTATACAATTTGTGCACAGGTATACTATTTCTGGACACACTCCAGATACATATTTGTGCACAGGTATTCCAATACGGTAAGGCCTAATGGATCCCCCTTGTAGTACGTACAATCTGGACACACACACACACTCACACACACCTTGGTATTATGCCAATACTATATATCATTTCATACCTTTTATTATTAAGGGTTTTGATGTTCTATTGAGAGAATCGATTTTACTGAAAATATCGAATAATGTACACCATTTTACCAGAAAAAAATACTGGTCCACACACACACACACACACACATTCTCACACACACACATATATACACACATACACACGCGTACATTAACATACAAAGAGACATATACACACATACACACACACACACACACACACACTTCTCCGTATAAGACAAGAGCTGAAAAATATATTTTAACATGTTAAAATATCCCCCACACACTACAGACACATTCCTACTCACCATCCCTCTACCATTAATTACTCTGCTTCACACACACACACACACACACACACACACTTGTCTTAATAGGCATTTGAACTGTCAACAGGCTGCGGTTCGCACACACATCCCTGCTGACCATTATCACAACAATGAACCTATTTACTACTACTACACACACACACATATTTGTTGTGAAAGACTTATTTCTCAGTCAGCCGACACAAACCTACATTTGGCGCAAAATCAATTTTTTACATTCACATGACCTCTACCGACCAATCAAAATTGTTTTGCCCACAAGAATTTTTGCAACACGAATTGGCGCAAAACTTATTTTAATACCGCTGGAGCCACTTTTTTAACATAAAAACAGGTAGAATTCCCAAAACTAATCAGATCAGAGCAAACATCACGGACGCTCTATCTCAAAATTATTTTTGAAAATCATTAGAAATGCGCAACCGGTAAAACTTAAAACCAAAACTGAATACTAACCAATACTATTACTAATTCTCACTTATTCCTAATTAAACTATTTTTCACTGTGAACAATTTGTCACCATTTTCTATTCCGTTTACCAATATATATATATATATACACATACAGATGTATAATATATATATATATATATATATATATATATATATATATATATATATATATATATATATATATATATATAATTTTAAAAGGGGTTCGGAGGTGCGACAACTTAGGAGGAATATGACTACAGTCTGGCTGGACTGCAGGAAAGCTTTCGATTCTGTTCCCCACTCTTGCATGATAGAGGCCCTCCAACTTGCTAAAGTCCAAGGATTTATTATCAGAGCCATAGAGAAGCTGTCTTCTTGGGCTACTATCCTAAAGGTAATGACAGAGAAGGAGGACTCTATTTTCACTGATAAAATAAAATATCGCAGGGGTATATTTCAGGGAGACAGTCTCTCTGTGATATTATTCATCCTGTCCTTAAACCCTTTGTCCTTTCTGCTCAAGAAATGTGAAGGATACATCATTGGCTCACAGGAGGACAGAAATATGAACCTAACCATAATTTATTTGTGGATGATCTGAAACTCTATGCCAAGAACATGGATGGGATGAATAAAAATCTTGTCCTGGTTACAACGTTCTCAAAGGATACAGGAATGGAGTTTGGCCAAGATAAATGCTTATATATGACTGTAAAGCGGGGAAAAACAACAACCCAATCTAGCAACATCGTCATCTGTTTCACCGATATCTGCCTATCTGTTTCACCGATATCTGATGAGGACTGCTACAGATACCTGGGGATAGATGAGAACATATCCTATAATGGTATCTGTAATAAGGAACACGTAACCAGGGAATACTACACCCGATTAAGAAAGATATGGTCATCGGAACTATCTGCGCAAAACAAAACAGTGACTCACAATATGTTTGCTGTGCCTGCCCTAACACCAACGTTTGGAATACTCAATTGGACGATAGACGAAATCGAAGCAGTTGATGTTAGAACTCGAAAAATACTAAACAATACCGGAAACTTCCACATCAGCAGGGACATAGACCGCCTTTACTTGTGTCTATGTTAGAAACCGACTCTCTCCCTATTGGTAAAAATTTGTGAAATTATAAAACCAGAAGAACATACATACTTACATACGCAGAACTGATGAGAAATCTGCAGATACTCCACCCTGATTACACCTTCAGATTTATGCCTGTGATTATTGGGGCACTGGGGTATGTTAGTAACTGCCTCAATACAAACCTTGAGAAGCTAGGCTTCACAGGAACAGAAAGAACACAACTAGTTAGGAAATTACAAGTACAATCCATTAATGGAACAGTAAAAATATGTAAAATATTCCAAACATTTTGCATCTAATAACTGCATATACACATATACAGATACAAAGCATATACACATGCACACATACAACTCAAAACATACACATCCACGCATACAATAAAATCTATATCTACACATGCATGCACACATATCTACCTAGTTGATGTTGTGTAAATTCCAATGAGAGAGTCTTGTGTCTATGTTAGAAACCGACTCTCTCTCTATTGGGAAAAAATTGGTGAAATTATAAAACCAGAAGAACATACATACATACATACATACATATATACATACATACGTACGTACACAATAAAACGGTGGCTCACAGTGTGTTTGGAATACTTGATTGGACGATAGACGAAATCCGAGCAATTGATGTTAGGATTCGAAAAATACTAAACAACACCGGTAACTTCCACATCAACAGTGACATAGACCACCTCTACTTGAAAAGGAAGCATGGTGGCAGTGGCCTAACATCAATCCATACAGCATTTCAATGTCGCATCATATCCCTCCGACAACATTTACGAACCTCGAAGCGTAAGAACCCGTCTCTCGAACAAGTCTATCTGCATGAGACAGATAAGATCAGGAGAATTGGGAAGGAACTCCTCGATAGATATTCCCTGTGTGATAATCAAAGACTCACACCCATGGAGCTGCTTAGCAGTACCGCAGTGAATCCATGGATGAAAAACTGCATGCTTATCAGCAAAAAATCATGCGTGGATATGTTGCCAGGAAGCTCCAAAGTGAGAGTAATATAGATAAGGAAAGTAGTCTATCTTGGACCAAAAATCGCTATATTGGCTCCCACTTTGAAGGATACGCTTTTTCAATCCAAGAACAGGAAATCAACAGGAAATACCTGATTCACAAAAGAGATAGGGATGCAGGCAAAACACCTAGATGTGACAACAAGTACAGACTCTGCAGAATTAACATCGAAGATGTCATCCAGAATTAACATCGAAGATGTCATAAGCAGCTGTCCAAAGATGTCATAGCGGTACTATCTACCTATGAGGCATGATTTAGTGGCTAAAACACTGTACAATGCAATCCTTAGAAAAGATAGCCCCGACAATAAACACATTAAAAGCTACAGCAATGTGGAAGACATATACATAATATGAAAGAGTACTGGTGAAATGTTCTAGTCAAAACCCCAATAAAATGCAGACATAACAGACCAGATATGGGACAGGGAATAGAAAGCATTCACAGTAATCAAACATTAGCGAAAAGGAGAATATTTATGCAGAACTGATGAGAAATCTGCAGATACTCCACCCTGATTACACCTTCAGATTTATGCCTGTGATTATTGGGGCACTGGGGTGTGTTAGTAACTGCCTCAGTACAAATCTTGAGAAGCTGGGCTTCACAGAAACAGAAAGAACACAAGTAGTTTGGAAATTACAAGTACAATCCATTAATGGAACAGTAAAAATATGTAAAACATTCCAAACATTCTGCATCTAATAACTGCATATACACTTGTACAGATACAAAGCATATGTACATGCACACATACAACTCAAAACATCCACATCCACACATACAATAACACCCATACCTGCACACACATGCATGCATGCTGTCATGCATACATATCTACCTAGTTGATGTTGTGTAAATTCCAATGAGAGAGTCTTGTAACTATGTCAGAAACCGACTCTCTCTCTATTGGCAAAAATTTGTGAAATTATAAAACCAGAACATACATACATATACCATTTATGTTATGTTGTTTGCCAGTGGGTAAAACGGGTTCCGGTTAGTAAACGATTGTGCAATAAATTAATGCCAATCATCCATAGTAGATGTGGTATCCCATGGCTTGTGCAGGAACAGAGTTAAATCTTCATTAAAAACAACAGAAAGCCGGACTGGAAACTTTCTTTAAAATTTTAATTCCGCGAAAACACTATACGTATTTCAATGGCTTAGTTTCATCATCCGATCATGATGCAAGATTTAGGCGATCTCATCAGGTGTTGATTGCAAAATTACTTATATAAGATAACAGGATTACGGTGAACACAAACAGAAGATAGATAGATTTGGTTCGGAGATGGCTTGCCAATTCGGTGTTATTGTAACGTCAAACCATCGCCGAATGCCATACAGGCATCAATGCTACGCATTATGGGTTAGTAGGCGTGATAGCGTGGGTCGGAGGTTGTTGAATGGTGACAGAAATGTCATTAGAAAATGTCATTCATTAATCAAAACCAAGTATTCCGCTGCTACTGGAGTCTAGTTGTATTAAACTCCGTGTCTGTAGACATTGGCCAAATACCAACGTATTGTGACGGTGAAGACTTAAAGGGTTATAAGCGCTATAGCAGGGTACAGACTATAGATGTTGTATAAAATAAAATGAAATATAAGTTATAAAAAATTACACAAGGTTACACAAATTATAATATTAACAAAAATCATAAAACTTGTAGAGATTACAAAAAATGATATGTGAGTGTTACGTTAAATAGATTAAGAAAAATTAACAAGGAAAATAAAATAAGAGAAGATAAATTGTGAAGAAACATAAATATTAAAATGTTGATAGTGTAGTTACAAAGATTGTTAATTATATCAATAATGTCAAAGATTCTCGAAAGTAAATCACTGAATGATTAAAGGGTAATTGAACTATTTCGCGCATGTATGCGTTTATATTGTGGTCGAAAATGCTGTGCGGTATATCCTCAACTGACGTAACAGTCCTCTTCGCCCCACAAAGTCCCCAAAAATAGATTACTTGTGACCTGAGTATATTCAAATAATGAAGAGAGGGGAAAATTAATTAGTTTAATTCCAAGCACTCAAGGTAGTCAGTCGCTGACTCATCGCACACCAGACAATGCTAGCAATACCCACGAGAATTGTATAATGATAGATAACACATTACATATTCTTATTTTTCTCTACAATGAAAATATATGTGTGTGTGTGTGTGTGTGTGTGTGTGTGTGTGTGTGTGTGTGTGTGTGTGTGTGTGTGTGTGTGTGTGTGTGTGTGTGTGTGTGTGTGTGTGTGTGTGTGTGTAAAACGAAGAATCAGTGGAGCATCGAAACACAATTTATTACGCATTACAATTGTTTCTCCGGCAAACAGCTCGAGGTGCGATCTGTTTGTGGATCGAACCTGACTCTGGATTCGCAAGTTCCTCAGATACGTCTAGGGATTTCGAAGCAAATCTTCTTTCTGTTGGACCCTTAGAATTTCTATCATCTGCAGTCATCCTGTTTGCACGGCCCGTCGATTGGTCAAGAGTTCGAGACGTCATCTGTATGTTTGACCATTCAAATCTGCCCACTAACCCTTTTCATTCAGGCGTGAGCTGTCATTCACCTTGATTCTGTCGCCAGAATTACTGTTAGGTGGGCGAGGGGTTATGAACTGCCTTTCCAGTCCATAGCTTGCCCGGCGCCCGGCACATATACACCCATACACGTATGCTCACACATAGACATTCTGAGCTCCTGATCGCACACTTATCTGTGCGGACATACACACACATAGAGCTCGCGCGTTTGCGTACACATGCATATATTCACCCCTCATATATAGGTACATGCATACACAGACATACGCACACACGTACAAATACACGGGCCCACAGACATACATATATCTATCCATATATACACTCACATATATATATATATATATATATATATATATATATATATATATATATATATATATATATATAAAGAATTCATATCTAGTAACATATATATACATACAGATGCATATCAATGTTAGCAAATATATAGGTTTTGTCTTAATAACAGTGTGGTTCAATGCATGGGGTTGCAGAACAATAATATAAGAGACGTAAAATAAGAAAATTATAAAATTAACTTACTTACTAAAATATCACTTCCAACTAATTAGTTTCTGGAATGGAGTAAATATATTTTCCGAAGAATAATATATAGAAGCATTCCGTCGTCAGGAAAGTCTATTCTCATGTAAGTTTCCAGGCAAAGCGAGGACACTGGAAACTTATTAAAAAATAATTCAGTGGATAGGAAATAGCGAAGCGTGGACTGAATTCCAAGCCATTGAGAAAATCACTGCCTCTACGTCTGTGGCAAATTCAAAAAGAATCGAACACGTGACATCGAGGTCAATCAGTGGAAAGTGGTTTGCTAATAAGACAGCGGCCTACCTACAACCGTAGCAGCAGTCATGGCCAATATTGCTCGACAAATAATTTGGAGATAATAATAAAGAATTCAGTCCACGCTTCGCTATTTCCTATCCACTGAATTATTTTTTAATAAGTTTCTAGTGTCCTCGCTTTGCCTGGAAACTTACATGAGAATAGACTTTCCTGACGACGGAATGCTTCTATATATTATTCTTCGGAAAATATATTTACTCCATTCCAGAAACTAATTAGTTGGAAGTGATATTTTAGTAAGTAAGTTAATTTTATAATTTTCTTATTTTACGTCTCTTATATATATATATATATATATATATATATATATATATATATATATATATATATATATATATATATATATATGTATATATATATAACGAAGGAAATGTGGTAAGGAACCAGGTGGACCATAACGCACCAAAGTACTCAATACTTAGGGTAGTAGAGTGGGTAATAGGAACAAGTAAGACCCCGACGGCTGAATGAATGAAAAATTTATTCTGGTATTTAAATAGCCGAGCTTATCAAGGGGTAATTCCATATATGGACAAAGAGATAATCACCAGGATTGGTCACATCACAAGTTAGTAGTAAATCTGTGATGGCAAATTGGTGGTGGGAGGGGTAGCTGAACCTGCCGGTAGGAGAGAAAAGGGAGAGGGGGTGGAGTAGACCCATTCATGCGTTGGTGGTGCCGGCTACAGCTGGGTGTGAGGTCAAAGAAGATACTGGGGAGGGGGAGGGGGAGAAAGTCGAAACGGTAAGTAGAATAATGAGGGTAAAACTATAAAAAGTACTGAGAGAGAAAAAAAAAATAAGCAAAGTCTGGTTACTAAGACTTAAGTCTCTCGCTATTGCTAGGCTAAAGAAATACATAAATAAATAAATAAACAAATAAGTGAATAAAAGAATAGATAAATAAATTTTAAAAAAATATATATATATAATGAAGAATAAAAAATAAATAAAAATAAACTAAGTGGGACGGAAATAAAGGGACTCTTATACGAGGTATAAGTGCGTGTATCGTACGGTGACGGGTCAACAAAGGGGGGGCCAAAATACTAAAGAGACTACCACGAAATAATAAAGGTTTCTACCCCAATCACAGGGCCAGCAACCACCCGGAGCAAGAATATATATGCATATATATATATACACATATATGCACACCCATATATACACACACGTACATATAAACCTGCGCGTACATATGCAGTCAGTCAGGCCTACTCACATACGCACACTCACATATATATATATACACATATACATATATACACATATATATATATATATATATATATATATATATATATATATATATATATACACACACACACACACACACACACACACACACACACACACGCGCGCGCGCGCGCGCGCGCGCGAGAAAAAACTGTACAAAACTACTTGGAAAGTACATAGAAACAGGCATATGATGCTGCAGATCAGGGAGTACACAAAGAAAATGTACGTGGAGAAATACGTAAAAAATTAAAAAAAAGGTGCATATAGGGAATACGTCAAAGAATGCACGCAACATCTCACATAGCGGTATGTACGTGTATGAAGACACACTTTGATGCACACCTTGAGTGAGTTGGCAATAGGGTGTTAACGTGAAATAATCCACATAAAGAAACCTTATAAACAAAATTACATATGGGAAACTCATAGGAACAACGCAAAGGATATACTTAAAACATATATAAAAAATATATAAAAAATACATATGAGGGTGTACATGAAAAAATACATAAAACGTTACATAATGTAATACGTAGAGAAACACACACACTACATAAAAAAATATATATGCAGGGAATACGGAAAAACAGTTTGTAACGGAGTATGGTACTGTGGCTGAAACACAGTGCATTATTGATATGTGATACGGGATTGAATATACACATGGAAATTAAACCACCGTGTCCTGGCTATTGCGACGGCGGTGTTTAAGATAAAGTACAGAATCAAATGTGCAGCATTGAGTGTGTCAACATGCCCCACACGGCATACATAGTCATCAAGGTATGATGTCGGGTTCCATGGACCCGCGCTGCCACCCCGTGACGTCCGCTTCCCCGTATGGCTCTAGTTGGAGCCATCCGGGGGTTCCCATGCGGAGAGTGTGCACTTTCATTGGTGGCTACATGTCATGATGATCTCCGATTTCAGGTTGACTGCGTCATCCTTTAATCTTACTATCTCCATGGCCTCGGACAGGCACAGCCTGCACTTCCCCTCGCCGGCCGAATATGCATTAGCACCTTGAAAGATACTCCAGTTGAGATCATACGTGGTGCCGCTGTCCTTCAAGTCCCATATCGTGTGATTGTACATACTCGATTTAAATGTCGTTAATGCTGCCCGATGTAGGTGCTCTTGGTGTTATGCGTGTTAATCACACATTTATAGACAACGCCCTTCGTTAGGCATCTTCCATGCAGAGGGCATTGTGTGCTCACTCGGCAGTTGCATGTTCGGGCTGTATGCTGCTCATTTCTTTTCGCAGGGTTAAACATTAGATCAAACAATATATCTTTAAATTATAAACAATATAGTTATCTTTCCCTTAATAAAAGTTGGTTTACTATTCACATTTACGAGACATTCAAATTATACATAAATGTTTAAATTTATATATCTCACCTTTTACATTAATAGATTATACATAATATTATACATCTTCTCTTAAAAAAAAAAATTATTATTTTCACATTCTTAAGGTATATATAGAAAATGCATATATATCATCGCTCGACATATCTTACGAGTTTTCATAATTATTTATACTTAAATAAGATCTATATTCACGCATAATTATTTATGTACTAAATAATTTTTTTTAATAACGATATACGATACATTTTTTTTATAACTGCACTCATCATAATATTCATATATATGCGTAAATTATATACAATCGTATATATAAATAAAGCGTATCTTTCACATATTATAATGCTTTAATAAATTAATTGTTCTCAATTTAATACATTAATTATTATGAATACTTCCATATTCTTAAAATATATTATAAAATTAAATAAATAAATATAATTATTTCATTCTTTCTATACCGATGTAAATATGTTTGGGTGCATATATGCATATTTCTATAAATAATCCTAAATTAACTTTAAAATAATTTTTTTCAAATTTAATAGCAAACCCTTATTAAAAAAAATATAATTTAGATAAATATTTAAAATCTATCTAGCGTCTATACTTAACGGTCCTTTTCAGTTTTAATGTTATCCTCATTAGCATATTTATCCTGAGTTTTGAAAATTTATTCACTATCTTCAATAAACTTATAACATGAAGTTCACATGAAGATATGTCACTATCTTTACACCAATTATTGTATTTTATCTGACGAAAGCGTACTAAAATATTAGTACCCTTGAAATACGTATAATAAAATAAATATGGTTTTATAAAGATATTTTCCATTTATTAATATTGTTGATATTAATGATACTCCGGAATAAACCGGTGAGTGCTTCTAATCTGTTATAAATTAACTTTATTGAATAATCAACAAACCAAACAACTCATTGTTTATATATATATATATATATATATATATATATATATATATAGAGAGAGAGAGAGAGAGAGAGAGAGAGAGAGAGAGATACAGTATACATATCAAAGTGTTGTAGTTTGCTTGAAGCTTTGTTGAATAGGAAACACAAATTTAAATAATTTTGAAAACCATACAATGCACTAGAAAATTAAAATTGTTAAGATAACAATAGAATCTTACCTTAGAAAATTTAATAATCTCAAATATTTTCGGGTTTAAAATCCCATTATCAAGGGAGTATCCCTGTGAGAGACTTAAAGGATCGATCGGAGATAACTTGTTAGGAAGGCAGATTTAAGTTAAATGTAATGAACAACAATTAGTGTTGTGGATAGGGCAATTCGCTAGGGTGCATCCGTTATCCTCGTTGGAGGGTTGCCTTGTGGAGAGGCATCTTCGCAGGGAAGGTCCAGAGTAAGCTGTTTTTTATATTGAGGCCCTTTCTTCTGATGGCTTTGCGTATGGCGTTGGTGGTTTCCTCGCTGATATGTGGGATCTTGAAGAAGCAACTATTGTTTGCGTTGGTCCGGTCTCTGGGACTGGAGTTTCATCGTGGGGTGGAGAAGAAAGCTGGTCAGCCGTTAATATCTAGCACCCTGTGGCATCGTCTGATATGGGATGCTTTATTAGCAGTGTCGCTGGATCGGTTGCATTTGCGAGCCATTTCGTTGAAGATGTACCCTCTTTTAGAGTTATTGGGGAGGGCAGATTTGTAATGCACAAACAGGTCCCTGCTGCCACTTTGCGATAGAAATCAGTGTGGATTTCACCGATATCAGAGGTGTTCAGGTTGAAATCAAGTAGAGCGATTTGTAATGTGATACAGCCATAGTACCGTTGGTATTTTCAACAAAGCCTTGCTAATATAGTGTCATGCGGTACACCATGTTAACAATTGATATTTATTTCGTATTGATTTGTCTCTTTCTATTGATTTTTTTTTTTCTAATTTCAGAAGTGGCAATGCAAATAGTCCTTCACGGACCCGTTTGATGATAATGGTCAATAAAAGAGGAAGATCAACCACAACAACTACAAATAGAATGTCGGGTTCCGGACGTCGTCAACTGACCACCGGACAAACAATTACCCAACGTGCTTCATTGACAAATCCTCATCAACCAGTCCGGCCGGGTCCCGGCACTAATTCAGCCACGTCACCGAACGGTAAAATGCCTACCAAGCCACCTGGCTAGAAATTCCTTCTCCTCTCACTACAACTTTATGCGACTAAAAACAAACAAACGTTAACAACGACGAAGATTCCACGATAATGATGATCTTATTAATATTAATAATAAAGATAGTGATGTGATAATAAACTTGAAATAAATGGTAATTGCATTCCACCTTTATGTATATGTATTTATATATGTATGTATATACTTATATCTGTATAGGTATATATATATATATATATATATATATATATACCTATATCTTATATATATATATATATATATATATACTTATATTTTATATATATATATATATATATATATATATATATATATATATACCTATATCTTATATATATATATCTTATATATATATATACCTATATATATATACTTGTATCTGTATAGGTATATATATATATATATATATATATATATATATATATATATATATATATATATATATATATACAGATATAAGTATATACATATATGCACATATATATGTGTATATATATATGCATATATATGTATATATATATATGTATACATATACATACATATATATGTATATATGTATACATACGTATATCTGTATATGTATATATATGTATGTGCATATATATATACATATATATGCGTATATATATACATATATATATATATGTATATATATACATTTATATGTATGTGTGTATGTATATATATATATATATATATATATATATATATATATATATATATATATTACTGGAGATATGATAAATCGACGAACACGTTATTTGTGTATTTAAAACAAATCAATTTCTGACAGTTTAAAGGTTGTCGAGATATTTTAATTTTACAAAACCTTACAAAACATCTTTCAAATATTATATTGATATCACCGTATTCTCGTTGTGCTTCTCGTTTATTTTACATTATATTCAGTATCCAGTTCCTGTAAGTTAAAAAAAAATTATACTTGTGTGTTATTCAAAGATCATGTTGCATTGGATCATTAAATGTTGCTATGTATATTAAAAAGAAAAGTAAAAGAAAAAAACTCAGCTTTATATTGTTATATGCAAAGGCAACCACGACGGCATAAATAATACTACGTTAACTTTTATGCCGAAACATTCATTCAATATATGTATTTCAATACTGTTATGTTGTCCGTCCTTGAAAAACGAAAAATATATACATATTCTAAAAGTAAACTGAACTGTTCCATTGACGAAATAATTTTCTTATATTATGATTAATTCCGAAGAAGTGTATCCTCCTAAAACAATATTTCGGTACTTTTTAAATTGTATGTTTTATTCATTTAGTTGGTTATTTATATTATGCTATGTTTATTATTTATATTGTTTTGTTTTTCATTTCTATCTTAATCTCAAAATATTTATGTTATTTATTGTATGATATTTAATATATGGTGTTTTTGGAAAAAACGGTATAGTTCGATCATATTGTTTCCACTTTCAAAGTGTTAGTGTCAACTGATAAAAACGTAGTATGAAGAAAGGTTTTCTGAAACAATGAGTGTATATATATATATATATATATATATATATATATATATATATATATATATATATATATATATATATATATATATATATATATATGTGGGTGTGTGTATTATGTATGTATATGTATATATATAACATATATATATATATACATATATATATATGTATGTATTATGTATGTATATGTA
>OZ024741.1:127159764-127179764 GCA_964016885.1 Eledone cirrhosa
CCCGTAAGGATGAAAGGCAAAGTTAACCTCGGCGGGATTTGAACTCAGACTGTAAAGGGACGTAACTATGCTAGAAAGCATGGCGTCCGACTCTCTACAGATACTGCCAATTCCCCTTTAATAATGAAGTACAAATCAACAAGCTAGAATTTATTTCATTTATTCATTATACAATTGCCCTTATATATATTTCGATGATAACTGTTATGCAACAGTTATGATATAACTCGTCGGCGCTTTGAGAAAGCAACACCAATGATCAGCCCGGGACATATCAATGAATTGAAACAGCAGGAGAAATCTTTTTTTCTTCCTGTTCTTTCTGTTCAACTATTAGCTGTCTGATAACTATTGCATAAGTTATCATCGAAATATGTAATATATATAACAGTAATTGTATAATGAATTAATGACGTAAATTATAACCTGTTGGCTTGTATTTAATTATATATATATATGTATATATAAGAAATGTAAATCTGAGTTTTTTTTAATATTGATAATAATATTCGAATAAGATCTCAACACAATTTCATGCCATCTAAGGTTTCTTCAACCAGCATAGGACATATATATTCTATATCAACAATATACTGATTGAAGTTTGAAAGCATAGGTAGCATGATTTTGTGGTGAGATCTTATACATACAATATATTTTGACTCTTTTTCCTTGATCTATTCTTCGGAAAATCTTATATGAATGTGTGTGGGGGGTGAGGTGTAGACATAGCTGTGTAATTATGGAGTTATGATTCTGGGTTCAGTCTCATTGAGCGTCACTTTAGGCAAGTGTCTTTTACTATTGCCTCCGGGTTGATCAAATTTACTTGTGAAGGTAGACAGAAACTACAGAGAAGCCTGTCGTATATATATATATATATATATAGTGCGATGTATATGTGTGTTCATTTCCTCTAACTTAGCGGTTCAATAATATATGTACCAGATTTCAAATAATAATTTCCCGAATCGATATGATCGCTAAATTGTATCAACGTGCTACTCCAGCATTGGTGCAGTCTAATAACTAAACCCATTAAAAGACAAATATACGTATGCATATGTATGTGTTACTGAGTTGGTGATGGGGTGGGTGTATGGGTGGCTATTTTTAATGAGAAACTTTCAAAATTAAATTTCCGGTAATTAAAATTTCTGTGTTGTTGGTGTATAAGAAATATTGGAAATAGTGGCGAAAAAGCAATAGATCTGGTAACAACGCAATCAATAATTATACATTGATTTTCATATATATATATGTGTGTATATATATATATATGTGTGTGTGTATATATATATATGTGTGTGTATATATATATATATATATATATATATATATATATATATATATATATATATATATATATATATATATATATATATATATATATATATATATATATATATATATGAAAAGATTCAGGACCCCGACGGCCGTTTCGACAGCTAGATCTAGTTCGGATCTAGCTGTCGAAACGACCGGGGTCCTTAATCTTTTCATATTAGCCTCTCTGCTACTCCAAGTATGGAGTACTCTGGTGGGTTTTTACCTTCTAGCTTGTTTTTACCACACCCTATCTGATATATATATATATATATATATATATATATCAATGATATTAATAAATGGAAACTATATTTATAAAACCATATTTATTCTATTATATATATTTCAAGGGTACCAAAACTTTGGTGCGCACTCATCAGATAAAATACAAAATTTGTTTTATAAATAGTGACATACCCAGGAATCAGACCTTAACAGTTCAGGTTCCGTTTGCATAGTGAGAGAATAGAGGTAAAAAGAAAAAAGGGGAAGTAAGGAAAAAGAACAAATATTTCAAATTATGTTGATGAATATGCAAATGAAGTTGCTGATTCCTGGGTATGTCACTATTTATAAAACAAATTTTGCATTTTATCTGATGAGAGCGTACATAAGTTTTGGAACCCTTGAAATATATATATTAGAATAAATATGGTTTTATAAATATAGTTTCCATTTATTAATATCATTGATATTATACTCCAGAAAATCTGTCGAGTGCTTTGAATCTGTTATAAATATATTTGTTGAATTACCAACAAATTAAATATCCCTTTGCTTATATATATATATATATATATATATATATATATATATATATATATATATATATATATATATATTCATATATATGTGATTTGTGACGAAATATCGTAGAAGGTTAACCAATTGTAAGGTAAATGAAACGATCAAAAATATTCTAGTCTATTATTGTAGATAATTTATTTTCTTTCTTTTTTGTCATTTTTTTCTTCTTATTTTCCAAGATATTCCCTCATATATATGCGTGGGTGTGTGGGTGTATTCATATATATATATATATACACATACATACATATATAGATATATATATAATATATATATATTTACACTCATACACACACAAACATATACACGTATGTGTGTACCTTTATATATATATATACGTGTATGTGTGTGTTTAGAAATTCCCACATATCTCCGTAGCCCTTCTGTAACGACCACCACACCTTTGTTGGCATACAATATTTGCTAAACTTTAAATATTTCATTCGATTAATATTTCACAGAATCGATATTACCGTATGAAAGAAAAGCATTTTTATTTCGAAAAAGCCGATAAAAATTTCTGCCAATTCATTTGGCATTTATATCATTCAAAATAACTTTTAAAAAGAAACAAATCAAAGAAGCAAACAAATATAAAATTAAAATATTTTACATTTCCTTTGTGACGTCATATTTATTATAGACTTCATTGATGTTCTTAATTTTCCTATGACGTCATATGTCCACGAATAGGCTAACATGGTGTCCCTGCTAAGCTATTTATATTGTGAGTTATACTTGAGTTACGATCATTCCATTAATACTCTTTCTTACCACACACAACTCTATAGTAAACTCTTTCTATCTCATAAAGTATACCAACTAATTACACCCATACACAAGACCACCTAACTCTTTTTTTCATTTCATGATATCATTCAACTACAACGCCATTTTTCATTGTTCATTTTTGGTGAATAACATCACCTATTTTTCACACCAATCACAACCAATCGTGTAAAAAATAAGGTCTCTTCCTGACGCATGGCGTGTCATGGGCACTTTAAACTTGGCGGAGCCCATCACTTTTCAGGTCGGAGTGGTACCTTATTTATCCACCTTTAAAAGATAAAATTCACCTGGGTGGGATTTGAACTCAAAGAACAGAGAACCGGAACAAATTCCGAGCTGTTCTTAAACCCGGACTCAAACAATTCTACTAATTAGCCTCCTAAGCTAACTATGATTATTTCTATTCCGTTAAATTAATTGCTAGGCTATAAGTTATATATTCTTAGACTAAAACTGTTCAAATACAGGGTGTTTCAAAAAAATCAGATATCATTTAAGATATAGATATCATAGAAACTACAAAATCTAAGGCAACGAGACGGAGTAAGCTGTTGTGTAACTGGAATGTTGAGCAGCATAAGATTTATTCCTCAAAATTTGTCATCATTATGACACTAACTCACAATATATAGTGGTAGTTTCTGGGACATTTACATCTCAAATAATACCTAATTTTTGGAACACCCTGTATATATATATATACGAGTGTGTGTGTGTGTGGTGTTGAACTTCCGTTGGTTACGTCAATGACTGTTCCCGGTCAGGGAATCGGACATGTTCTCACAGCACGTTCCTTCTGTCGTTTCAACTGGCAAAAATTATTGAACCTGTAAACCAAGGGAGCCAGCCTTGTCACACACTGTCACGCTGAATTTCCCAGAGAACTTTGTTAATGTTTGAGGGATGCTCAGCTACTTGTACGTGCACGTTAATTTCACGAGCAAGCACTTCCATTGATTGAATCAACTGGAACACTCATCATCGGAAACGACGGAGGTCCAATCTGGTGTATTAAGACACCTCTGTATTTAACTGTAATTTATTTTATTAAAGATTTTCCATACTCCCTTAATCGTCTTTAATCAATTAATGAGGACGGTGGATTGGCAGTATCGGTAGAGCTTCGAACAACATGCTTTGTGGCATATAGTTACGTCCATTTACGTTCTGAGTTCAAACCATACCGAGATTTGCTTTGTCTTTCATCCTTACGGGGTCGATACAATAAAGTACCAGTCAAGAACTGGTGTCGATATAATCGACTTTCCCCTCCCCATAAATTGTTGGCCTTGTACCTAAATTAGAAATCTTTATAAATCAATTGTCTTGGAATATTAATAGACTAATGGACTTAAGATTGCTTGCACTTGGTCCAAATTAAATTAAGAACTGAATTTACATTAGATAGAAGCGATTTGGTAGGGTCATTGGAGTTTTGAATTAAAAATGCCCAAGTAATTGTTTCGTGAACATGCATGGCCATATGGTTAGCATACTTGACGTACGATCGTAATGTCATCGGTTCGATTTCTGAACAAGCTGCTATGTTGTGTCCTTGAGCAAATCACTTTATTTCACGTTGCTCCAGTACACATAGCTGAGAGAGAGTACCAGCTGTAGCTGGGGGAGTTAAACCTAAGATAGATCGATGTCCTGTCCAGGAAGAGTCTTGTACTCTCAGACGCTTAGCGCCAAGGAAACCAGGGATAAGCACCGGCCTGATGAGCCTTTGACTTAGAATAGATTTAACTAACTGTAGCTATTTGATTCTGTTTTCTGAACTCCGAATTTTTATATCCCACCAAGGTCAAATTTGCATTTCATCATTTCGGGATCGATAGATAAAATACCAATCCATGAGTGGTGGATTGGCAGATGTGTTAAAGATTTGGTCGGGATACATTGCGCTAGGGTTCCGGCTCTCTGTGTTCTGACTTCAAATTCCGACGCCCCTTGTGACCGGAAAAGCGGTGACACTTTTTCCAGGAGTTCAGACCGGCAGATATTATCACCAAAATTCCCTTGATCTAATTTGATGGACGGTTCCTTTAGTTTTCCTTTTACTCTATATTACAATAGTCCTCTACTTATATTCTACTGAATTCAAAACCTCACTGCAGCCAACTTGATTCCTTGTCATTTCAAACTACAGAAAAGTAAATAGGGTACATTAATCGAATTCGGTCGTCACAACCATTCACCTATGAAATACGATCAGATATCGAATGAATCAAATCTGCATCCCGATCATTGTCATCGCTATCACCATCATCATTGTCATCATCATTACAACCATCATTATAATCATCATTACCATCAACTACAAAATTATCACTAACAGCATCCCTAACGTAATTATTATTATCATTATTATTATTATTAATATTATTATTATTATTATTAATAATTGTTTCTACTTTATTATAATTAATAATAATAATCATTATTATTATTATTATATAATGTTGTCATCGTAGTTATTCCCTTTGTTGTTATAACCTTTATATCTATTTCTTTCATTGTTGTTATTGTCATTTTATTGTCATTATTTTTATTATTATTATTATTATTATTATTATTATTATTATTATTATTATTATTATACTTCATGTTAGCCCTTGTGGCCAATAAAGAAACCATTATTATTATTATTATTATTATTATTATTATTATTATTATTATTATTATTATTATTGCTATAACATACGTAATAAATTTGCTTTAATTCCTCAGTGTGTGGAAAGATTGTTCTTGTTATTCGTTTGTTTTTTGTGTGTTCTTTTTTTTAGTTAGATGTTCTTTTAAACTCAGACCGAACAGATTTAGTTATATCGACAAAATGAGTTAGAGTAATCTTATGCTGTTCTTTGAGCATAAGTGATGTACATTATGTAGTGGATATAAACAACTATATATATATATATATATATGTGTGTGTGTGTGCGTGTGTGTGTGTGTGTGTGTGTGTGTGTGTGTATGTGTGTGTGTGTGTGTGTGTGTGTGTGTGTGTGTGTGTGTGTGTGTGTGTGTGTGTGTGTGTGTGTGTGTGTGTGTGTGTGTGTGTTATATAATGTTGAAAGTGATATAAGGCTAAGCAATGCAAAATAAGATGAAGGAAAGGAAAAATTTAGTTACCCTCATCTTACAGTCCATTTTACATTGTTTAGCCTTATATCCCTTTCCTCATTATATAATATATTATATACAATGCTTCAAGCAAACTACGACACTTTATTAACTATGTGTGTGTATATATATATATATATATATATATATATATATATATATATATTGGTAAACGGAAAGGAAAATGCTGACAAATTGTTCACAGTGAAAAATAGTTTAATTAGGAATAACTGAGAATTGGTAATAGTATTGGTTAGTATTCAGTTTTGGTTTTAAGTTTTACCGATTGCGCATTTCTAATGCTTTTCAAAAATAATTTTGAGATAGAGCGTCCGTGATGTTTGCTCTGATCTGATTAGTTTTGGGAATTCTACCTGTTTCTATGTTAAAAAAGTGGCTCCAGCGGTATTAAAATAAGTTTTGCGCCAATTCGTGTTGCAAAAATTCTTGTGGTCAAAACAACTTTGATTGGTCGGTAGAGGTCATGTGAATGTTAAAAATTGATTTTGCGCCAAATGTAGGTCTGTGTCGGTTGATTGAGAAGTCACTGAGAAATAAGTCTTTCAAAACAAATATGTGTGTGTGTGTGTGTAGTAGTAGTAGTAAAGAGGTTCGTTGTTGTGATAATGGTCAGCAGGGATGTGTGTGTGAACCGCAGCCTGTTGACAGTTCAAATGCCTATTAAGACAAGTGTGTGTGTAGCAGAGTAATTCGTGGTAAAGGGATGGTCAGTAGGAATGTGTCTCCCTAATATGCCACTTTCTGAACAAACCCTACTAGTGACGTTCGATGTAGTCAACCTATACTCCAACATCCCCCACAACCTAGGAATAGAAGCTATCCAATTCTGGCTGGATAATTACCACAATGAACTCCCACAACGCATCAAAAAAGAATTCGTGATAGAGGGACTCAAATTTATCTTGGAGAACAATTACTTCGTTTTCAATAACAAACCCTACAGGCAGAAATCTGGGACCGCTATGGGAACGAAAACAGCCCCCACTTATGCCAACCTAGTCATGGGATACATGGAAATCACCCTCTACACTAAAGTCCTAAACAAATTTGGAAACACTCCCCACTTACACATAGAAAGGAACTGGAAGCGATATCTAGATGACTGCTTCATCCTTTGGCACGAAAACATTGAGAAACTTAAAGAATTTCACACCCTTATAAATGGGCTCAACACGAATATTAACTTCACGATGGAATACAGCCATCAAAAACTCCTCTTCCTCGACATCCTCATTAAGATCCATAACAAAATAATAGAAACAGACATATACTACAAGCCCACAGACTCCAAGCAATATCTTCCTTTCAACTCTTGCCACCCTAGACACGTTAAAATTAATATTCCCTACAACTTAGCCAAGAGAATCTGTACTATAGTCTCCAATAAAAACACCTGCTACTTACGGCTACAAGAACTAAAGGACACACTCATAGGCAGGGACTACCCTGCATCACTAATTGACAATGGAATCCAACGTGCCCTAAAACTCAGTACCCAGGACCATAGACACCCTTAAGTAAATCAACCGAAACTAAAAGCTCTTCCATACATCTCCACACGCAACCCCCTCAACAATGAGGCCTTTGACACCATCCTCCAGAACATCCCTGTGTTTAAAAAGGACCATAGAATGAACCAAATCCTACGAGCACACGATATCATAAAGAGCAAAAGACAATCTAAGTCAATGAAAAACATCCTAACACATGCCAAAGTACTGCCAACCACAACAACGAAACCCACAGTAAAAAAATGCGATAGACCCAACTGTGGCATTTGCATCAACCTAATAGAGTGTTCGGAATTCTATTTCAAAGAAGGACAACGTTTTATAGTAAAACACAATTTCACATGCGCATCAGAAAATCTAATATATGTATTAACTTGCTCAGGTTGTCGAGAACAATACATAGGCCAGACCAAAAACAGCCTCAGCCAACGCATGACTGTCCATAGATCCCAAATTAAAATACGGGAATACAGAAAAATACCACTGAGTGAACACATTGATACCTGTGCCGCCCAAAATCATCCCAACTTCAGAATCTTTCCCCTCTACAAATCAAAAGATAATGCCACCCACACCCAGCGCATCAGCAAGGAATCTTACTTTATTAACAAATACGGACCCGTCTAAACACTTCTCCCTAAGACGAACCCACAAAATACACACGTCAACATACATACCTACATCAGCATACATCTCTACCCACATATAAACACAATGACATACGTAAACACATGTTCTATGGTGCAACACAAATATACACAAATTTGCATACCTTTTCATGTCTATAGATATAAACGTGCCGACACACACACATACATAAACGCACACATGCATTGCACACTGATGGGCACATACATATTTGTACACAAGTATTCCAATACGGCAAGGCCTAATGAATTCCCCTTGCAGTACGTACAATCTGGACACACTCCAGATACATATTTGTGCACTGGTATACAATTTCTGGACACACTCCAGATACATATTTGTGCACAGGTATACAATTTCTGGACACACTCCAGATACATATTTGTGCACAGGTATTCCAATACGGCAAGGCCTAATGGATTCCCCTTGCAGTACGTACAATCTGGACACACTCACACACACCTTGGTATTATGCCAATACTATATATCATTTCACACCTTTTATTATTAAGGTTTTTGATATTCTATTGAGAGAATCGATTTTACTGAAAGTATCGAATAATGTACACCATTTTACCAGAAATAAATACTGGTCCACTCACACACACACACACACACACACACACATTCTCACACACACACATACACACGCGTACATTAACATACAAAGAGACATACACACACACACACACACACACACACACACACACACACACACACTTTTCCGTATAAGACAAGAGCTGAAAAATATATTTTAACATGTTAAAATATCCCCCACACACTTACAGACACATTCCTACTGACCATCCCTCTACCACGAATTACTCTGCTACACACACACACACACACACACACACACACACACACACACACACACACACACACACACACACACACACACACACACACACACACTTGTCTTAATAGGCATTTGAACTGTCAACAGGCTGCGGGTCGCACACACATCCCTGCTGACCATTATCACAACAACGAACCTCTTTACTACTACTACACACACACACACATATTTGTTTTGAAAGACTTATTTCTCAGTGACTTCTCAATCAACCGACACAAACCTACATTTAGCGCAAAATCAATGTTTAACATTCACATGACCTCTACCGACCAATCAAAGTTGTTTTGACCACAAGAATTTTTGCAACACGAATTGGAGCCACTTTTTTAACATAAAAACAGGTAGAATTCCCAAAACTAATTAGATCAGAGCAAACATCACGGACGCTCTATCTCAAAATTATTTTTGAAAAGCATGAGAAATGCGCAACCGGTAAAACTTAAAACCAAAACTGAATACTAACCAATACTATTACCAATTCTCAGTTATTCCTAATTAAACTATTTTTCACTGTGAACAATTTGTCAGCATTTTCCTTTCCGTTTACCAGTATATCATAACTCGTGTGTTACACTTCTATTCTTTTAAATATATATATATATATATATATATATATATATATATATATATATATATATATATATATATATATATATCGTTTCTGAATTTGTTTAGCAAGATTCTTTATCTGAAATCGTGTGTTGAAACCGATATTGTTATACTTTGGGAGGGTCATGTTGCCAATAAGAAACACACGCACCAGTTGCTTTCACTTCAATTTATTATATATTTATAAATTTACAAATTTATAAATTTCTGGTTGGTTGGTTGGTTCCACAACCAGATAGTTGTTTATATATAGTCATAGTTATTTCGTCACACACTCTGTGACCTCTTCAGTGACTGGGGATTCCTTTCTTTGAACTATGACTATATATAAACAACTATCTGGTTGTGGAACCAACCAACCAACCAGAAATTTATAAATTTGTAAATTTATAAATATATAATAAATTGAAGTGAAGGCAACTGGTGCGTGTGTTTCTTATTGGCAACATGACCCTCCCAAAGTATAACAATATATATATATATATACATATATATATATATACATATATATATAACTAAGAAAATTAGGTTGTTGTTTTTTTTTAAGAGATGCCCCAGATGAGTATAAGGAAAAGAAATTAAAAATGCAACTGAAGTTTTTTAAGAATATTTATTTATTTACTTTACCGGTTTCACTATTCTTATGATTTTCAAACGTAAAATTGAGATGGAGATTTTGTGTTTCTGTTGTGGTTTGTCTCGCATCTGGTTCGTGTTCGAAATTTCTTTCCGTTTAATACAGAAATAGTGGCTCAAATTGCTATTCTTTTTAAAAAATAATTTGGTTGGTTGATGACTGTCACGTGAATAAGTACAATAAATTTCACGCCAGTTCGTATTCGAAAGTTCTTATTGTATTTGCCTTACGGAAAATGTGGCTCAATGTTTTTAAAACAATTTGAGCCACATTTTTCGTAAATCATAAGAACTGTGAAACCGATAAAGTAAATGAATGAATATTCTTAAAAGACTTCAGTTGCATTTTCAATTTCTTTTCCTTTATTTTACAGAAGGTTTTTCAAAGGATTTTGATGAAAATATTTGAAAAATATTGAGACAAATGTTTGATTATATATGGCTGCTTAGTATACATAGACTTGTGCTTAGAATGCTGTTGTACTCTGTCTCTGAGTGCAGAAGACATACATACATACATACATACATACATACATACATACATACATACATACATACATACATACATGGTGGCTGCCAACTCGTTTTCGAGTACGGCCACTACTTTATATCCATGTAGGAGAACCCCTACCGATGTGCTGAACAAGTGTGACTTTTTAGTCCAGCCAGCGACTTCAAAACTCTGGTACAAAGACTACACTTGTGACAATTACTGACACATAGTGCTGGGCCCATGGTACCATGTGACGACAAGTGCAGAGAGATCTCCAGATATAAAGCAATGCCTGTGCCGTGAAGCTTTTATAGTGAGCAAAGGCACTAAACAAAGTTAGTCCCACTCTCTTAACCAAGATGATATTTACCAAAAAGAAGAACAAGTCAACATCATTGGATACCATCAGAGTTGCAAGTGTTATATCAGAGTTTTCTTTCTCCTAGAATTCTGCCTTGACAAAGGCTAAGGGGTCATCTCTCCCGGTGATTTTGGATGGCCATTGACTCTTAAGAGCTCCTTTGCCCTTTGACAGGTTTTGTTTTTAGTCCTGCAGGATGTCCAAAGTCACCCTCCTCACCAAGAAACCTTAGTGGGGTTGCCGGTTTAGTCGCCAACGACCCGACCATTAACCCATACATACATACATACATACATACATACATACATACATACATACATACATACAACTGGTTGAAGAATTTCACTTTCTATCGGCAAGATCTCATACGGCTGTTTACAGAAACCATTAAAGGTACACAAGAACTGCCCAGATGGTTATCAACTGCCACTACTCTCCTCATTCCCCAAAATAGCCAAACCACCCTTGCTAAAAATTACCGCCCAATAGCCTGCCAAAACATCATGTATAAATTATATACTGGGTGCCTTAACCTGTTATTGCAGGATCACTGTGCTACCAACAACATCATAACACCTGAGCAAGCTGGTGGAAAGAGGGAGGTGTGGGGTTGCATAGATCACCTACTAACTAACAAAATGATTCAGGAAAAAACAACAAAGAATCGCAGAAACATGACTGTGGTGTGGCTGGACTATCAAAAAGCATTTGATAGTGTACCTCATGGGTGGATTATTAAGGCTTTACAGTTAGCTAAAGTCCCACAACCATTGGTAGCTGCTGTTGAACACCTGACCAAGAACTGGTACACCAATTTGATCCTTAGAGGTGAGAAGGAGCAAGTTAAGACTGATAAGGTACATTACCAGAAGGGCATCTTTCAGGGTGATAGCTTGTCAGTGCTACTCTTCGTTCTCTCACTGAATCCACTATCTTACCTACTCAGGAAACAAGGTGGACAAAGAAGTGGGCCCAGAAGTATCTCCCATCTTTTCTTTGTTGATGACCTGAAGTTGTATGGGCCAAATATCAATGACATCAAGAAACAATTGGACCTCATTACACAATTTTCAACCGAGATCAAAATGAAATTTGGTGAGTCCAAGTGTGCATATTTGGCAGTAGAACGTGGAAGAGCTGTGCCCTCCTCTAGAAATCTAGAGATGAACGGCCTGACAATACAACCTCTGCAGTCAGGTGACAACTACAGATATCTTGGACAGGATGAGAATGTCAGATATGATGGACCCATAAATAAGGAGAGAACCAGAACTGAATACCTCAGAAGAGTAAAGAAAATATGGTCATCAGAACTGTCAGCATACAACAAATACATTGCCCACAATACTTATGCTGTGCCAATTCTAACGCCAACATTTGGCCTGCTGAACTGGTCATTACAAGAACTAAGTGAGATAGATGTTAGAACTCGAAAACTTCTCAGTGTTACTGGGAACTTTAACATCAATGGTGATGTGGATAGGCTATACTTCTCACGCAAGGAAGGTGGCCGGGGTTTAAAATCAATATTAACAACATATGAGACCCGGATAGTAACACTGAAGCAACACCTTCAACAGAGGAAAAAGGTTGGCAACCATCTTGCCCAGGTTTATGAGCATGAAAAAAAAAATATCATTAGAATAGCGACTGATCTGGAGGAGAGATATGGAATAAAGCCTGATATAAGTCTCTCACCCAGAGAAATCGGAAGGTCCTATTCAATGTTCAAACAAGATTAAAAAAATTGACCAATTTACAGAAAAAGTTGTGCATGGAAACTTGAGGCGTAAAACACAGACCATAGAGGGGATAAACCACTCAAAAAGCCTGGCATGGAGTTCCGACAAGTTTATGACATCACACCTTGAGGGATATCTCTATGCAATACAGGAACAAGAACTCCCTACCAAATATCTGCTGCACAAAAGAGGAGGGCCAGCAGCTGACAATAAATGTAGGCTATGTAAAACAAAGATCGAGGATGTAAGCCACATTGTTGCCAGCTGCGAAAGAATGTCATCTCGCTACTACCTCCCCATGAGACACGATGGGATAGCTAGAACCATCTGGAACGCACTTCGGAAAACAAAATTAACAACAAACGAGGAGAAATATATTGAGGCAGATAGCACTAAGGAATACTGGTGGAACCTGAAAATAAAAACTGCCACTAAATTAAAGCACAACCGGCCTGATATTGTTGTTTGGGACCACACATTGAAAACGTGTTCTGTTGTGGAGATCAGCTGCCCACTTGATGTAAACGTTGTCAGAAAAATACAGGAGGAGGACATCTACGGACCATTGATGAGGAGTTTATAAATCCAGTATCCAAGATACACTTTTAGCTTCATACCCATCATTATTGGAGCTACGGGTTATATACCAACCCGCTTGGACTAAAGTATGACTGAACTTGAATTTGCGGACAAAAAGCGCAGCTCCCTAATTCATAGTGTCTACAAATGGCTGCGATAGCTGGCACCTTCAAAATTTGCAAAACATTCTTGCGATTCAAGGGATGACAATTTCTTTTCTTTTACAACCTTGCCACCAGGAAGGTGGCCGGTCAAAAAAAAATATACTCGAAATTAAGAGAAAGTGACATACATATGCAATCTGTAGAAAAGATAGCCCCGACAATAAACATTAAAAGCTACAGCAATGTGGAAGACATCCATATACATAATATGAAAGAGTACTGGTGGAATGTTCCAGTCAAAACCCCAATAAAATACAAATATAACAGACCAGATATAATGATATGGGGCAGGGAAAAGAAGGCATGCACAGTAGTGAAAGTTAGCTACCCAGCAGATGCCAATATAATATCAAAGATCAGCAAAAAGGAGAATATATATGCAGAACTAATGAGAAATATGTTGATACTCCACCCTGACTATACCTTCATATTTATACCTGTGATTATTGGGGTACTGGGATATGTTAGTAACTGCCTCAGTACAAATCTCGAGAAGCTGGGCTTCACAGAAACAGAAAGAACACAACTTGCTAGGAAATTACAAGTACAATCAATTAATGGAACAGTAAAAATATGTAAAGCCTTCCAAACATTCTGCATCGTATAACTGGATATACATTTGTACAGATACAAAGCGAAGCGTATGCACATGCACACTTATAACTCAAAACATACACATCCACACATACAATAACATCCATATATGCACACGCATGCATGCAGACATGCATACATGTCTACATATCTACCTAGTTGATGTTGTTTAAATTCCAATGATAGAGTCTTGTATCTATGTTAGAAACCGACTCTCTCTCTCTCTCTATTGGTAAAAATTTATAAAATTATAAAACCAGTAGAACATACAAACAAACATACATATACATAAGTGTATATATATATATATATATATATATATATATATATATATATATATATATATATACACTTAAATATGTATATGTAAAAGTATATGTATGTTTGTTTGTATGTTCTACTGGTTCTATGATTTTATAAATTTTATAATTATATATAGATATTCATATACATATTTGTATATATGTATATAAATAAGCATACATATGTATAAATATGCATATGTATTGTATATATAATTATATATATATACATATTTTAGATTGAGCTAATTATCTTACTGGTAATCGGGTAATACACAATATTACCCTTATCTTATTTATAATTATATATTTATTATATATATAAGTATAACTATTATTATTATGTGGATTGGCTGTATCAGTAGAGAGTAGGACTGAGTTCAAATCCCGCCGAGGTTAACTTTGCCTTTCATCCTTACGAGATCGATAAAATAAAGTACCAGTAATGTACTGGGTAATTGCTGGCCTTGTGCCAAATGTAGAAACAATTATTATATACATATATGTGCATATATATGTGTATTTATATATATGAGTGAATGTGTGCATGCGTGTATGTGTGTGTATGTATAGGTGTATGTATGTATAATATATGGACTTATATATATATATATATATATATATATATATATATATATATATATAAAATGTTGTTAACTCGCTGCAATGTACGTGATGACATCACTTGATAAGCAAAGAACACCAAGTTTAAGTTAATACTTGATACACATTAATAGAGGTTAATCTGTTGAAGATATATTTTAATGGCGGTTTTTAGTTCGACAACATTGCACCATGTCAATAACCATGTACAATAGGACTTCAGTAGTTGTAGACTCCGGCAATACAAACACCACAATACTGAGACACAAATGTATGAATAAGCGACGATTAAATTTCATGGATATATAGAGTTTTATTCTTAATTGTAGACGGTTTTTGCCAAACTTGTTTATTTAATTACACGTTTTAAATTACCTTACTAGCAAATGAAACATTTTCTATCCCGGCGATCTTGTTGCTCTCTCAGCCAGGTAATTAGATTTGTCTTTACCATATATTTGTATAGTAATTATGTCTGGTTAATGAGGTTGGGTGCAACATCATGTGTCTAATTCAGTCCTTATTTGTGTTTAAAATACAGTAGAATTTAAAATATTTAAACATTAATTCAATACTGATAGATTTTATTATTCTATTCTACGGCCCTTTACATTCTGAGTTCAAATCCCGCTGAAGTTAGCTTTGCTTTTCATCCTTACGGGGTCGATAAAATTAAGTACCACTAACGCACTGGGGTCGAGTTAATCGATTTTCCCCTCCCCCAAACTGTTGGCCTTGTGCCTAAATCAGGAAACCTTATTGTATTCTATTAGTCGGGGGTTTGTGCGTCAAACCTCCCGACTGAATGCCTTCGCCATTCATATCCATCGCACTTTGATATATCTGATCGACGCCCTGGCCAATAGAATACTGTATGTTTTTTTTTACATATGTCAAGGATAAACGACCTATGCGGTTTTAGCCTTGTGTTGTAGTGTATAAGTCATAGCGGTCTGCTGTTGTCTCTTGTGGCCTTCTCAGCCAATGACCAACAATATGCAGCTGGTTGCAAATTAGTATATCCGCAAGATTTCTTCTTTTAGTTGTTGCCAGAATCTGTTGATTTCTGGCTCTATCTCTAGAAGCTGGTAGAGTATAGAAATTTATTTTCTAAATATAAAAACAGGCAGTTATTTCGAAGTTTCAGCTTAATGGCTTCATCTAGCATGCCTCAGTAGTGAGCCTCGAATGTCTTAAATAGCTTTATATAGATCAGGATAGTGATAGGGAGGTTAGATAATCTATTTGATTGGATGCCATATGGGTGTATATGTATGTACATGTGTGTTTATGTTGGCAGATTTAATGACTGATTGGACTAAATAGAGTGTTTTGTGTGAGGTGATTGTATATATGGGTGCATGTTTGTGTGTTTATCGGTAATTCTAGTTTCGGAGAAGAAAGTTTGGGTTTTGCTTTAGTAAAAAGAATTTATATTCAGGATAAAACCAGTTTTAAACTAGTTAATCCATTACTCAACAGCGTACTTGACACTTGGGATAGTAGAGCCTTGAACTAGCTGTTGAAACGGCAAGAGCTGACCCGTCGGGCTGAAGGCAACTGAGAGAGAAAGCAAAATAAAGGAAAAGAATGATTGAAAATTACCTTAGCAATTTACTCCCAAAATCTTTTGGATTATCCATTCATTAGCAAGGAGGGTTCGTAGGGGAAGGGGTCTTTGGAGAAAAATATTTAGGTTTTTCTTCCTGGTGGCCTTTCTCGTTTTATTATTAAACTGCAAATGGGGTGGTGGATTGGCAGTATCGGTAGAGAGGCGGACGCCCTGCTTTGCAGCATAGAGTTACGGCGCTTTATGATCTGAGTTCAAATCCCGCCTAGGTTAACTTTGCCTTTCATCCTTACGGGGTCGATAAAATAAAGTAACAGTCACGCACTGGGGTCGATTTAATCGATTTTCCTCTCCCCCAAAATTGCTGGCCTTGTGCCGATATAAGAAACCATTATTAAACTGCTAAGGTTAGGTTAAATAAGCACTAGTGACGTACTGAGATCGATTTATCCGACTTTCCTCCTCCCAAAAAGATAATTTGCCCTCAGCCTAAATCAGAAACTATTATTAAATTGCTAAGGTAACTCTCCGTCATTGTTCCTTTCTTTTGTTTTGCTTCTCTCTCAATTCTCTTCTGATTAATTACCTTGATAATCTAACCCACTTACATTACACAACTTTCTATACAAACATACGGACTTTCCAAATATATACATATACATATATATACTATATATATATATATATATATATATAATTGGTGTTGGATTCTTAAAGCGTCCGTATGCGGTAGGCCGTTTGAGCACTCGATGCTCTCATAGAACAGAGTATGATATCACAGAAAAAAAAGACAATCAGTGTTGCGACGAATGGAATTTATTGGACATATTACAATCGTTTCTCTGGCGACCAGCTCGAGGCACGATTGATGTGATGATCGAACCTAACTCTGAAAATCGCAAGATCCTCAGATACGCCTTGATTCTACGAAGCAGATTTTTCAGAGTCAGGTTCGATCATCACATCGATCGTGCCTCGAGCTGGTCGCCAGAGAAACGATTGTAATATGTCCAATAAATTCCATTCGTCGCAACACTGATTCTCTTTTTTTCTGTGATATATATATCTATATATATATATATAGGAAAATGTTTAACCCCGACGGCAGAGCTCAAGCCGTTTCGACGGCTATTTCTGGACTCTGTCGTCGGGGTTAAATATTTTCCTATTACCCACTCTACTACCCTAAGTATTGAGTACTCTGGTGCGTAATGGTCCATCTGGTTCCTTACCACACTTCTTTCGTTATATATATATATATATATATATATATATCAATATATATATACAATATATATATATATATATACATATATATATATATTATATATATATACATATATATTATATATATATATGTATATATATATATATATACTAGCTGAGGTACCCAGCTTCGTCAAGGTTAACAAATGATAAGAGAAGACCGGCAGAAGAGAAAATGTCTGTATGGAATGCATTGTCTGGTTTACAGTGTGTGCGTATTGTGTGTGTGTGTGTGTGTGTTTGTGTATATATATATATGTGTGAGTGTGAGTGTGTGTATATATTTATATGTGTGTGTGTATGTGTGTGTGTGCCTGTGTGAGTGTTCGTGTGTGTGCGTGTGTGTAAACCACCGTTGGAATAGGAGACATAGGCCGCGAAACACGATCATCATTGACAACGAACTCGCAGAGAGAATCCCTTATGGTTGATTCCCAACCTGCTAGAAATAGCAGTCAGGTTGGATAGCATTCTTGGTATGTCTTTCTTCTTCTTTGGTGTTATAAAATTAGTATCAATAAACTTTCCTGGATATACTCTTATCCCAATCCTGTACGTACTTTCCGATTGTCACTTTTCGTTTTTTTCGTGTGATACGCTAATTTTGTCGTACAATATACATCAGTAATCGTTGTGTAATGTTTAAAACATATGAATAGCTGCGATATATGCACCATATCAATCAAAAACGATATGAGAATTGAATACCATACTAAAGCGTCAGTAAGCTTGCTAAGAACCTGTAGATAGAAATGTTAATAAATACATTTGACTTGGGTAAACTTTAAGATGTTCTGTACGTTAAAGAAAATTGATAGTTACAACATTAAAGGTTGAATAGAGAACAAATGTTATAACAAACTTTACAATAATTTGTACAACCATAATGGAAATTCCAAGAAACAGAAAATACAAAAATTACATTGTTAGAGCCTCAGAGTATACAATATTTTTTGTTTGGTCCTCGGGAGCAAAGATGAAGAGATTGTTTGGGGAGCTCACCCTAGAGGATCCATGGTTTTCTCAGATGAAGGCCAGCCACTTTTAGGGTTTGACTCTGAGCTTTGTTGATGGTAATCGCGAAGCTTAGTCTCTCTGTTGCTCTAGTAACATTTTTTTCTTCTGGAAAATCTGATCTTTCGGGCAGGCTAGGACATTTTGGGTGGCATATCGGCAGTAACAATGACGATAAGCCTTCTGTGCTTTCGTAAAATAAATACGTTTGTTTATATTTTGTTTTTGTGTATGCAAAAATATCTGTACACGAATATATAATTATATATATATATATATATATATATATATATATATATATATATATATATATATATTAAAATAACAGATTAAAGTTTAAGCAGAGAATCGCTGCTTTCACCCTTAACGGAATCTTCTGAAACAAAAAAAAAACAATCTGTGAACGCAGAAGTAAATATTTCGAAAAACGTTGCAACCGAAAGAAAACAGGAAGATGATACTTTGGTTCGTTAGGAATGTCGTATAACCGGAAGAGTTGACATTTGAAAATTTTAAAGAAGTAAATATTTAAATTATCTCTTTAATCTTTTAACAAAATTCAGTAGACGAAAATACCCTCACTTCTTTACTTGGAAAAAGTTACATCTATGGTGCAAATTTGGTGCTGTTTGGTCCGGCCGTTCGGCAGAAAGTTTGTTACCTACATACACGGTATTGTATATATATATGTATATATATATATATAAATGAAAATAGAGAAATTAATGTAAGCAAAAAGCCGACAATAATTCAGACATATAAGTGACTATAACATCAAGATGAAAAATTTTTAACGTAAGATATGGGATAAATAATTCAATCTTAATTCAAAACAAGTCAAGAAGAAAACTTTTATCCTCAGACTTTGTGTAAGCTCGGGAAAAAAACCAATACAATCTTAACTCAAAATAAAATAAAATTTATATATATATATATATACATATATATATATATATAAATTTTATTTTATTTTG
>OZ024741.1:127182264-127184764 GCA_964016885.1 Eledone cirrhosa
ACAGGGGGGCGTTGTGTGTGAGGCCTTAACCGGGGTTTATCCATATAGCTTGAGGAAAATTCCCGTCCTTAGGTGTCTGCGGCCCTTCTGTTTAATAGCTTGGGTCCACCATGAAGTATCTTGAGTGTCTCACTAAGACAGAGGTTGCAAATACCAGACCTGCCTCTGTCTGGGGGAACCTTTCTAACCACGGACCAGACCAGAGAGTGCGGGGTCTTTTCAAGTTTGAGCTTCCAGATCAATTCAGAAACATTTCCTCTTAGCTATTCTGTTAAAGGAATGGCGATGGTTATACCACCGATCTTTGAAGCTCGTCGCTGTGAATCTTATGTAGTGGTGCTCCGAGTTAGGGGTTGTGACCTTGCATCTGTGGACTACGTTTTTCGTCATGCATTCATTACTAAGGGGGCATAGTGATGGGTCTCTGCGATTACATGACTTCTTAAGCCCCACCACGTGTACCACGTGGTTACCGTCACTCGGGGTTGGCTGAGTAGCCTCCGCAATCAGCACAGGGTCGTTGGGTTCCGGTGTGCTAGTTGGGCCTGTCCGGGTTCCGGTGCGTCCCGTGTGCTGGTTCTGTTGGGTGGCTCCGGGGTTTACGGTGGTATTAGAAGCAGTGAGCCTATTCCTATTTATGCCAGCTATTTGTTGGGCTACGGAGCGTGTGGTTGAGTAGGAAAGTTTCACCGTGTGCCTGTTGAATATTTTATGGTACTTGTGGGCCCTAGGGAAACATATATCCAGTACTCTAAAGAATGTTCTAGCCAGGCTGGTATGTAGACCCACCGCGTACGGAGGGTTATACCATGTGACCTTCCTGGTCCTATTCTTGCGGGGTTGTTGGGTGTCCGCCGTGGTCCATCGCGTGGTTGTGCACAGCTCAGGTCGAGCTCGGTTGGTGTCACTCAGGTGTGCGGAGCCGTCACTATCATGAGGGTTATATGGGACCCCCGTGGGGCTATAAACCTGCGAGGTGCGGACTCCCTGCTCAATTAGGGTTCGGCGGGTGGTGGCGCCGATGCAGGGGTGCCTATGCTCCGCAGCACAGTGGTCTTCAGCGTTGTAGGTATTAGACCGGTGGGGTATGCGGGACCTTCTACCGGGGGTGGTGACGGATAGGGGTCTGGGAGTGTTACTACTGGTCACCGAGGTATTAGGTGGGCGACTCATGCCCCTGAGGGTATTGGTCCGGGGTACCCTTGGGTCATCTCGATCATGTCCCTTAGGGTTGTAGCTGATCCTATGGCTGTGGGACGCCTTGGCTAGCGCTGAGTTATAGTAATCAGCGTTACTATTGAAGATCTCTTTATTGGCCGACAAGTTAGAGATCCTGTCAGAGACACTCTTAACTACGGCCTTAACTATTGATCTAGGGTGATTGGACCCAGCGTTGATATACACCAGCTTCTCATTAGGTTTATGATATGGGTGGTGTAGCTTGGTGTTGAGGTTGAGGGTGGTGTCCAGGAAATTCAGTACTTTTCTATTGGGTTCTATCTCTACTCTAAGTCCTACCTTGCTAAAGAAGTGCCTAATTCTCCTCTTCATATTTGCGATATATATATACTTACAGTAAACATTGATGCAATTTATATATATATATATATATATATATATATATATATATATATATATATGTAAGTATGTATGTATACGTACATACATATATGTATACATACGTACAGTAGCATGTATATATATATATATATATATATACATACATACATGCAGGTACACATACATATATGCACGCATCAGTTTAGCAGACGCTTATTATAGCGCTTGCTTTGTTCGTTGACAAACGAACAAAGCAAGCGCTATAATAAGCGTCTGCTAAACTGATGCGTGCATATATGTATGTGTACCTGCATGTATGTATGTATATATATATATATATACATGCTACTGTACGTCTGTATACATATATGTATGTACGTATACATACATACTTACATTTAAGTAAGTGCCATACTAAGAGTGAGAAATGAAATTTCGTTTTTCGTTTTCTCTCTTTTCAACTTATCGTTTTCGGTATGCCTGACCGATTTAACTCACTCAATAAGCAAATTAGGCTGCTCAGCCGTTAATTTTCATAAGGAAAGTATATACTTTCGAACGTTCAACTATCTGGCAGATGGGTAAACGGTGCTGATGATAGCTAACAAGCTTGAAACTAGTACATCGTTCCTGTGTCAGTGTTGAACAAAAAGGTGACGTGGTTGCCTTAACACCGTATGGCATAAATTCAGGCTGTTCAGTTTGTTGACAAACGAACAAAGCAAGCGCTATAATAAGCGTCTGCTAAACTGATGCGTGCATATATGTATGTGTACCTGCATGTATGTATGTATATATATATATATATATACATGCTACTGTACGTCTGTATACATATATGTATGTACGTATACATACATACTTACATTTAAGTAAGTGCCATACTAAGAGTGAGAAATGAAATTTCGTTTTTCGTTTTCATTTTTTTCAACTTATATAT
>OZ024741.1:127192264-127197264 GCA_964016885.1 Eledone cirrhosa
ATACATATGAAAAACTACTGATTAATAGTGTCAATTCTCTTATTAAAAGAGTTAGATGGATGGCTTTCCACTATGATAGGAACCGCCCTGTGAAAGATCAAGATGCACCTTCGTTCGGATCATACGGTTTCAAAACATATAAAAGCCCTCCACATAATACCTTACTGGACACATTTGAAAATGACCTTGTGTCACTTGTTAAAAGAATTAAATACAGAAAATAAGAAGAACAACTTTCTAAATAACCTAAATTCCACTATCAAAAATTTTAATAAAAATAGGAATATCTTAGTACTAGCTGATAAAACTAAAAACATATATAGCCTAGATTATGATGCATATAGAAAATTTATATACGAGGGCAAATCCAATAGTAAGGTCTCCTTCCGAATTTGCAGCTTTTCCGTTAAAATCCTGTGGATGGTGTTCGGGAAACCTCAGGAACCAAAATGCAGAGAGCATCCAGAGTGATCCGCCGATCTTTACACATGTTTTCCTCGGAAGGAGACCTTACTTTTAGGATTGCCCTCTATATAATAACTGCACGAAATTCTCACTTGGCGGTAGCGTTCAACGGGAGCTCCATTCTCAACGGCTGCCAAGCCAAGATTGAGCATCCCAGCGAAGCGCGCACATGCTTGTTTGGGAGTGAAGGAAACACCAATCACAACAGTGTTGCCAACAGCCGTACGAACAGTTTCTCTGCGTCCCCATCGCTTTGGAGACCTTACTTTTGGGATTACGCTCGTATAATGAACTCTATAAAAACTACAAAAAAGCATCTCATAAATACCTAGACGATATAAATATTGAAGCGCGTAGTTTAATATGTAAATTAGGACTAGAGAGATATACTCAACCTTACACCCCTAATCCCCACGATTCTCTCTGAAAGACCATAAGGAAGACTTCAATACCAACCCATCAATTAGACTAATTTGCCCCTCCAGATCCGATATTGGTATTATTAGTAAAAACATTTTGGATAAAGTTATCCCCCAAATTAAACAAAAATTCCATTTTAACCTCTGGGGAAACACTAGCGAAGTAATTGAATGGTTCAATGGTATTAATGAAAATAATAAGAAGAAATTTATCCAATTTGATATAAACTCTTACTACACCTCTATTTCACCTTTTAAATAAAGCACTAATAATGGCCAAGAATAATAGTGAACTTACTAGATCCCAGGTAGGTATCATCCTTGCGGCCAAGGAAACCATAATTGCATTTGAAGACCCAATTATGGACCCGTAAGAATACACCTAACAACTTCGATATCACTAGGGGATCTAGCGACTCGGCACAGGTTACTGACTTAGTTGGCTTATTTCTCTTAAATGAAATACATAAGAATTTACCTTACCTTAACGCACTTTTCCTCTTAGATTTTAAAAAATTTAATATAGAAAGAACTAGAAAACAATTACATAAAATATTTAAAAACTTCAACTTAAGTATCACTTTAGATAAAAACACCAAAAATGTTAACTTCCTTGGCGTTACTCTCTACTTAGACTCTAAAACGTACACACCTTATCATAAACCCAATGAAAAACTTTTCTATGTTAATACCAACTCTAACCACCCCAAATCTGTATTGACATCAATCATTAAAGGTGTATCTAATAGAATTTCTAGTCTTTCTTACAACGAGACTACATTTAACCGTAACTCCCAATACTTTAATGAAGCCTTAGCTCGTTCGGGCCATAGAGATAAAATTAAATTTAAACCTAAATCGTCGTCTATCCATAAACAATCTAATATAATTTCACACAACATGGCCATGAATAAAATTAAATATAATCATAGTATTGAAAATCCCGACTCCAATACAGAGGGTATCAAAAACGTTAACTCACACCACAACAATAATCATAAGAAAACCCACAGAAAGAAAAATTGTTAAAAACAAAAATAAAAATAATACGGTACCTAACACCACACAAAACAATAATATAAATAACAATCATAAGAAGAATAGAAGAAGAAGTAACACATTTTTTAATCCTCCTTTCAACTTAAATGCCTCAACCAACATACCTAAAGCTTTCTTCTCTATTTTAAATTTTAAAAAAATTCCCAATTAACCATAAATACCACAACCTATTTAACAAAAATACTATTAAAATCTTTTACTCCACCACACCCAACATCATAGACCATATAGCTAGCAGTAACACGAGGAAGATTAATAAGTACTTCAGATTACACCAAGTTAATCATGTCCAACATAGAAATAACTTTAACAATAACTCAGTACAGGACTATACTGTAAGTACTAGTAATAATACCAATAATAACTAAGATTGAAACCTTGACCAGGATGACCGCCAATAATAACGATAATAATATTTACCATAACCTTAATACTAGAAGTATAAACAGGAATAACCGCTCAAATTCATACCCCCTTAACCAATATACTAGTTACCAAAACAATTGTAATTGTAGACCTAATAGAACATGCCCATTATGTAAGAACTGCCTTATTAAAGACATTATCTACTCCTGTACTGTCACTGCTAATCATATTTCGAAAGTCTATATAGGTTCAACATCAAATAGCTTTAAGACCAGATATAATTCGCGCCTCCATTCGTTCAGAAACCCTAGACTTAGTAATGTACACTCATTAAAATCAAGCAATATGCCATACACCTTAGAATGGGAAGTGATAGCTAAGGCCCCTTCATATAAAATACCTAACAAATTTTGTATCCTTTGCATCCTCGAGTCTAGAACTATTATTCATTCTAATCTTAACCTGCTAAATAGGAAATCAGAGATTTTTTCCACGTGTCCACATTACCACAGATTTTCTTTCTACTACTTCAAACAAAGTAGCTGATATAAACCAATGTCGTAAATAATACTAGACCACTACCTTTAAATTTATCCCATTAGATGTTTGTAATTATATAACTACACCTTAACTTAAACAAACCAGACCAACCTATATCCTGTCCGATATCCCTTCTTAGTTATCAAAGTAGCACCATTACACACACACACACACATATATATATATATATATATATATATATATATATATATATATATATATATATATATATATATATATATTAATAAACCCCTTCTTTGATCTCTCACCTAATACAATTCTAACTTTTCTTAATAACCAAATAATAAATAATTTAGACACCCTCATATACTCTCAATACTTATTTCTAAAACAATATGTAACACTAATTAAATAGGTGACAACAGTGTATATAACACTAATTACTCCATTATATATTATATAAATCCCTATCTTGTTATAAAAGATTTTAACTCTCTCTGCACAATCTGAATATATATATATTCTCACACATATATATGTATTATATAAATCCCTACCTTGTTATAAAAAAATGTTTAACTCTCTCTACACAATTTGAATAGATAAGAATAACAAATAACTTTTATATATAATTAATTAATAATCATTAATAATATTTTATAAATATTAATTTATAACTCTACTTAATGAAAGATGACTTTCAATAGATAATAAAATCCATTTACAATAAAACAACCCTTAGTTTATCAATAACCTTAAGTACGTCCTTAATTACCTCCCTTTGTTATTAACTCCCCTGGAGAATACAGATTCCTTTTTTTAAATTCATAACGTTAAAACAACTTAACGACTTCTCAACTGCCTAATAACTATCAATGGAACTCGCACATAAAGCAAACTCTAATATTCCTTAATAGAAAATTTAAAGATAGGAATGCATAGTATAATATACTTACTATAACAACATGGCCAGTAATTCAGTGGAATTTATTTTTACTAAACACATATCTATAAACTATACACATCTCAAAAACATTACATCTAAAATTAAGAAAATTCCATGGTTAATAGATCTGTGTTACACCCAACATATACATCTATATACGAACTCCAATATAAAAATTCTTGAATGAAAATTACCTATCTAATTCAATCACGTGCTTTGCATTACATCTTACAAAACATATATCCATGTTATCACCTTATGTCTCTATACCATATTGCACGCCATTTTAAAAAATTTAAACATTTCTAACACTTGCAACATGCTTTTACATTCTACATGAAATATGCTTGTTTCAGCTATAATATAACTCTTACCTCATATATGCCTTTATTAATTGTATTGACTCTTGCATTATATACCCTTAACATTACCTGATTTCCAATGCTATATCTTCTATCTATCTTATCTTACATCTTTTTTTTTTTTTGCTTGTACCTTTTGCACATGTACCTTACACAATACCTTTATACATAATATGCTTATTTTTCACTTTCACCATTGCTCCTTGTAATTGTGTTTTCTAAAGCATAACATTCTTTTTTTAACTCTCGATTTTCTATATGATGTCTATAACACTGAAAACAGTTATGTATCTACCTAAATGTTCTGAAGACTAGGATTTTAATCACCTGTTTAAACATTCCCTATGCTCCGATGATTCCAGACATCCCTCTGGAAGAAACAATTGTCATCAAATAAATGTATTAAACTAAGATATGATTGTTTTAATATTTTGTATCTCGGCTCTGTAATACACTTAATAATTTACATTGAACCTTTTCCCCTACCGGTAACTGGCTAGTACTTAGTACTACCCTCCATATTTATAATTGTATATTAAACATATATAAGTATACATATTATTATTATTTATATATATATATATATATATATATATATATATATATATATATATATATATATATATATATAAAGGTTTACATATATATATATATATATATACATACATATACGTGTTTTGCAACGGGTCACTTTGTGGCTCAATGAAAAGTTAATAAATTAAATAATCAGAGCTATATATCATAAAACATGTCTATAGAATCACCAGATAAAATATATACCATTTCCTCTCCCAATTAGCATAATTAACTATATAAAAAATCGAATAGACCAGGCTATAAGAATAAGGCTTCTATGAAGAAATCTCCAACAAATAACCGAAA
>OZ024741.1:127199764-127209764 GCA_964016885.1 Eledone cirrhosa
AATATATATATATATATATTATTATTATTATTATTATTATTATTATTATTATTATATATTCGTGTACAGATATTTTTGCATACACAATAACAAAATATAAACAAACGTATTTATTTCACGAGGCTCGATAAGGATAAATATATATCAAATATTTAAGAACCCTAGAGCAAACCCCGAACAACGCCGGGCCATTCTGCTAGTATTGATTAAATGATAGCAGTTATGCAACTTCATAGTATTAGCCTCGACAAAAAACATCCATTCTGCCGTTCACCCTCAGAAACGATTAGTTAATATGTCGATGAAATCTTAGTTTGTACATGGCCTGTATACATGGCCTATGTATAGGGTATTGGACACACGATTGTCGGGTCATGGATTCAATTCCTTGACCGTGTACTGTGAGATGTTCTTCAACAAAATACTTTATTTCACGTTGTACATTCTGCCAGGAGTTGCGATCAGCAGATAATATCAGTAACTAAAAGCCCAGTGGAAACATCCCTTGCTCTGTAGGAAACATTCCTTGCTCCGTAAAATTCTTATGATTAGCTGAAAATCGTTTGCCCCAAATACAAAGGTTTTAGAAAGAGCAAGAATCTCATCAATTCACACAAAGCTGTTTTCCATTTAGCTGAGGTGGACTGGCCACTTAATACGGATGAGGGACGAGTGCATCTCAAGGTAAGTTTTTATGGAGAGTTATCAGTTGGGAAGCGAAATCAATGCAAACAAAAACAACGGTGTAAAGACTTGTTAAAAATCCTATTTAAGGAGTTGAATACCACACAAAGATGTGGAAATCTATTACTCTCTGATCTGGGATAAAAATTTCTTACATGGAATAAAAATAAATTGGAAGAAAGATATTCTAAGATGAAAATTGTCCGGCTAGTATTCTACATTTGGAGAAAGTCCCGCGCTGGTCTAAAAATGTATTTAAATATCCACAAATTATACAAAACAAACAATACTATGCCACTTAAAGTGAGACATTGCAGGAAAGTCTATAGTGGCCAGGATCTCTCCTTTTTATCTCAAGGTACAGCTTGATGTCATCTGCACATTTCAGCACTATGGCATTCTTTAAGCTGGAAACTATGTCATTAATATATGCTGGATTGGCAGTATCGGTAGAGGGTCGGACGCCGTGCTTTGACGCATAGAGTTACGGTCCTTGCCATTCTGAGTTCAAATCCCGCCGAGGTTTACTTTGCCTTTCATCCTTACGGGGTCGATAAAATAAAGTACCAGTAATGCACTGGGTAATTGCTGGCCTTGTGCCAAAAGTAGAAACAATTAATATATGCAACAAACAAAAGGAGACGAAGAATAGATCCCAGCGGTACACCAGATGACATGTCATAGGGTGAAGAATGGTGTCCTAGAATCGTGACTACCTATTTTCGACTGAGAATGAAGGACCTCAAACAGTTAAAAAGATCATCTTTCACAACCATTGCAACCATTGCATAAGTCTTTTGTGTAGCACAGAATTAAAAGCTTTAGCAAAGTCAAGGTAAACAACATCCACCCATGAGCCGGCATCAGTGATCCGGGTGATATTTATTCATTTATATATATATATATATATATATATATATATATATATATGTGTGTGTATATATATATATGTATATATATATATGTATATATATATATATATATATATATATGTGTGTGTGTGTGTATATATATATATATGTATATATATATATGTATATATATATATGTATATATATATATATATATATATATATATATATATATATATATATATATATATATACAAATACATTTATAAATGAATATATGTGGTGTGATATGTGCGTGTGTACATTCGTTTAAGTGCATGCTCCTCCTCTCTCTCCTCCCTCTTTTTCTTTCTTTTTATATGTACTGTTTATAAATAATTAAATCTCTCTTTTTTATAACAACAGCATCAAGCATTAACCTAATATATCCCTTCCATATACTGTACCGTTTGTGTTGTTATTTCTGTTTACCTTTTACATACATATCTATATATATATATATATGAAAATGTATGACCCCGGCGGCAGAGCTCAAGCCGTTTCGATTACCCTAAGTATTGAGTACTGTGGTGCGTTATGGTCCATCTGGTTCCTTACCACAACTCCTTCGTTATATATATATATATATAGAGAGAGAGAGAGAGAGAGAGAGAGAGAGAGAGAGAGAGAGAGTGAGGGGAGAGAGAGAGAGAGAGAGAGAGAGTGCGTGAGAGAGAGAGAGAGAGAGAGAGGGAGAGAGAGAGAGAGAGAGAGTGAGGGAGAGAGGGAGAGAGAGAGAGAGAGAGAGAGAGAGAGAGAGAGAGAGAGAGAGAGAGAGAGAGAGAGAGAGAGATTAATAAGTGTGAAAAATGCAGAAAAAAGTGTACAATAAAAACTTTTTTTTTTATTTCTCAAACACAAAAGGTGTGACGCAAGTATCTCAAAAGTATATCTGTATATGAAAAATACCGAACAGATATTTTGACAGAAAATAAAAAAATTATAGCAAAATTCCATTTTTCTTTATTTTCTTCTCTTATCAAGCTTCTTTTCATTAGTACATCACCAGCTTTCATTCACTTTTCATCTTGTTGATAAAACTCCTTCATATTGGTATATTTTCATTCATCATTTATCTCTACTCTGATCAAACTTCTTCGATGATTCTGTATGTTTTCACTCCTTTTTCATCTCTGCTTTGATCAAACTTCTTCGTATCAGTATATTTTCATTCATTTTTTTGCCTCCTGTTAACAAACTCTTTCATACCGGTGCGTTTTCATTTTACTTTCATCTTATCTCTTTAAAAATCCTTCATGGTCTCGATCATTCTAAGAAACTTTCGTTCATTTCTTGTTTCTCTTACTTCTGTCCACGTATCATGGTTACCAACGTTTGTTATTGCAATACAATGGACTATATACATAAGTATAATTTATAATTAATATTTACTTGGAAATTGTTTACGCATTGTTTTCAATGAAATATCTCTATATATATAAAATTCGTTCTCTCTCTCTCTCTCTCTCTCTCTCTCTCTCTCTCTCTCTCTCTCTCTCTCTCTCTCTCTGTTCCTATGCATTCTCAAACGGTAGGACCAAAACAAATCAAATTTTACAAGTATTAGACACCGGGAGTGTCAACATGTAATTTTTATGTTCATTTGGATTAAAACAATATGACATTTTATCTCAAATAACCTTTCTATAGTGAACTATAGCAAGCCACCACCATCACCATGACGTCACATTTGTACATGAGTGTATATGTGTCTGTGAGTGTATGTGTGTTTGCGATTTCGTTACGTACATTAGGCCTCAGAGAATTAAAACACACACATCTACATAGGTGTGCGTGAATGTATGTCTGTGTGTGTCTGTCTTAGTATATGTATGTGAGAGTGTATGTGTGTGTGAGTGTAACTGAGAGTGTATGTGTGTGTGAGTATATGTTTGAATGAGTGTATGTGTGATAATTTTTATTTCAACGTTGGAGCTCAGAGAATTAAACACACACACACACATCTACACATATGTAGCGACTGACCAAAAATAAGGTGAAAAGCTATGCGTGTCTGCATGAATGTATGTCTGTGTGTGTCTATCTTAGTATATGTATGTGTGTGAGTGTGTAGCAACAATTTATTCATTTGGACACCAACAAAAAATTACACAATGAATATTGTTTACCCTAAGGTGCTTCAAGATTGACCGATTTTCATTTCTAAATTCTATTATCATTACAATTTTGATATTTTTTTTATAAAATAGAGATATTTTGAAATAATTATGAGAAAGAAAGAAAAGAACAGCAGTAACCCGTGCAACGCCAGGTAATTCAGCTAGTCCGTATATATATATTTATATATATATATATTATGTGTATATGTATGTATGATGTACGTATATATATGTATATATATATATATATATATATATATGTATATATATATATATATGTGTGTGTGAGTGTGTATATATGTATGCATGAATGTATGCATGTATTTATTCGCACATACACACATACATACACACACAAATGTGTGTGTGTGTGTGTGTGTGTGTGTGTGTGTGTGTGTGTGTGTGTGTGTGTGTGTGTGTGTGTGTGTGTGTGTGTGTGTGTGTGTGTGTGTGTGTGTGTCTGTGTGTGTGCATGTGTGCATTTGCACGTTAGTAGAATGCAATCACCAGAGTGTTTGAAAGCTTTGCACACTTTCGTAATGTGGAAAACTTTTATAGAAAGCAACTATCAAAGATTTGTATTTATATTAAAAAACAGACGTCATTACTTCTCTGTCCCCTCCTCAAACAAAGATCATACAAGTCATCGTTATATCTGAATGTCTCCCCCTATTGGAGAATTTTCTTTTGTTTGAATTTTCTTTTACGTTTATTGTTTTTCTCTTACTGCCCTTTTTTTTACAAGCAAAATCCCACTTTATAACGTCCTGTGTCGTGTATAATGTGTGGTTAATATAAATGAAATCATTATTATTATTATTATTATTATTATTATTATGGCGGTGAATTGGCAGTATCGGTAGAGGGTCGGACGCCATGCTTTGACGCATAGAGTTACGGCCCTTGCCATTCTGAGTTCAAATCCCGCCGAGGTTAACTTTGCCTTTCATCCTTACGGGGTCGATAAAATAAAGTACCAGTAATACACTGGGAAATTGCTGGCCTTGTGCCAAAAGTAGAAACAATTATTATTATTATTATTATTATTGTTCTTTGAGTCTCAGTCAGTAATGTTAGTTAACTGGAAAGTTTGTTGAAATGAATATCAAGCCACTACCTGCAGCCTCAGATATTCAGGACGTATCGGAGGGTTCTTGCTGTTCCCAGCAAGCATGCCTTTTGAAGCGTTCCAAAAAGCGTGGCGGGGCCAATTTTCTTTAACCATCCCTGGAAACTTTTTGAGATAGTACCTAGTGCGCCTATGACAATCGGGATCACTTTGACTTCATGGCAGTTCCAAATCCTTTTTACCTCCCACTTTAAGTCCTGGTATCGGTTAATTTTCTCCCTCTCCTTCTCTTGCACTCTCGTGTCGAATGGGCAGGCCACATCCACAATCAGGCACGATCTTTTTTCTTTGTCCACAACCACCAGGTCAGGTCTATTGTGTTCCAGTTTCTTGTCCGTCTGTATCCTAAAATCCCACAGCACCTTCACCTGATCGTTTTCTATCAACGACTCTAGCTTATGCTCATACCACTTCTCAGAATGTGGTAAATTGTTTACTTTGCATAGGTGCCAGTGGATCACCCTGCCCATCACATCATGTCTCCAGCCTTTATAGTGAGTCTGGGTTAGGTGTTTACACTCGGATACAATGTGAGCCACAGTCTCCTCTCTCTCTCCACAGATCAGGTCTATTGTGTTCCAGTTTCTTGTCCGTCTGTATCCTAAAATCCCTCAGCACAGTGGGCTAGCCTCCTCCTTGAAAATATGGTGTTTCAACCACTTCGTTTTGAGGGCCTGCTCTTGTGCAGCCATTAATATTCCTTCTGTAGCCTTTTTAAGGTCTCCTCTTTTCAACCAGTTCCATGTCTGTGGATCTCTGAATTCAGTTTTCTCAAAGAAGGTACTATGAAGGGATTTTTCCTGAAGGCTGCTCTTTCTCCTTGTTGTTATTTCCTCCTTGGACATCCCCTGGTCTATTGTCCTCTCCTTCAGTACAGTTCTGAGCATTGGCTCCTTACTATCGGTCACGTATTTGTGTAGGTTGTTTTTCTCCATCTGAACACAGTCCTCTATGCTGATAAGACCTCTTCCACCTCCAGATCTCCTTAAGTAGAGTCTATCGACATCACTCCTCTTGTGGAACATGTTGTAGATAGTCAATAGCTTCCTAGTCTTCCTATCCATTTCTTTTTGTTCAGCAACATTCCATCTCAGAATTCCCGCACTGTACCTAATAATAGTGACAGCTCGGGAATTTACTGCACTTATGGCATTCCTACTGTTCAGATGTGACTTTAATACGCTCCTTACTCTCCGAATGTATTCAGATCTTATCAATTCCTTCATTTGTTTGTTCTTGATGTCATCAGCCTCCAGAACACCCAAATACTTGTATCCTTCTTCAGTGTCAATTTCCTTTATCATCTCACCTGTTGGTACCTGAATTCCGTTGCTTCTGCTCAATATACCCCTCTTCATCACAAGGACTCCACACTTACTAATACCAAATTGCATACATATATCATTGCTGAAAATACGAACAGTGTCAACACATCCAACTCCTTCTCACTCTTCCCGAAGAGCTTAAGATCGTCCATGAAGTGGAGGTGATTGATGGTAAGCTCTCCCTTTCCCAACTTGTATCCTGCTCTCACTTTTCGCAGTATAATGGTCAGGGGCATCAGGGCAAGGACAAACAACAGAGGGGACAGACTATCTCCCTGGAAGATACCTCTCTTGATCTTCACGCTTTCCAAGGATTCTCCAGCTGATGTTAACTCTGTTTTCCAAGACTTCATACTTTTGCCTAACAACTGTCTAATGTTATCTGCCACCTTGAAGATCTCTAGGTTTTTGGTGATCCAAGAATGAGGCACCATGTCAAATGCCTTTTTGTAGTCTATCCATCCCATGGCAAGACCAGTGTGTCTCCTCTTGCAATTCCTCATTACCATCTTATCAATAAGTAACTGGTCCTTTGTACCACGGGACTTCTTTCGGCATCCTTTCTGTTCGTCCGGTAACAAGTTGTTTGTGTGGAGGTGATGGTAGATTTCCTCAGACATAATGCTTGTCAACAGTTTCCACATTGCGGACAGACATGTGATAGGTCTATAGTTGGTAACATCATTACCCTTGATTCGGTCTTTCATTACCAGAACTGTGGTACCTTTTGTCAACCACTCTGGTACCTCACCTGACATCAAGCAGTCATTGAACATGGTTGTCAGTTTCGGGTGGAGGGATGTTATATTTTAATCCAATACCCCTGCACACCATCTGGGCCAGGTGATTTCCAGTTGGTTAGTTTTTTGGCCTGCCCCTTAAGAGTTTCAACTGTGATACTCAAATCAGTTTGTTTGTGTGCCTGTTCACTAATCTCCTTTTCTGTCTCAATCCACACTGCCTGGTCATTATGTTTAACATCCTGCTCCCATATTCCTCTCCAGAATGTCTTAGTTTGTTCCGCCTCAGGGATCAAGTCGTTGCCTCTTTCTTTCCCTTCAAGCTGTCCAAACAACACCTTCTGGTTGTTGTCAAACATGCGGTTCTGTCTATACTGACTGACTCTGCTCTCGTATCGCCTAATTTTTGCATTCTTTGCTACAATGCGTTGCTTCAGTTCCTCTATGATAATATTTAGCTTTTTCCTCCTAGTTTTGTACTTTATTTCCAGTCTATTTTTAGTGTCTATGTTTTTTAGTGTCCCATTCAGTAGGGACTCAAGCTTTCCAATGTCATTTCTCATTTACCTGATTTGACCATTCAATCGTTTCTTCCACCAAGGCTCTGATCTTTCTTGTTTGTTGTTTCCTCTCGCTTTTATGCCAAGTAATTTCCTCACCGCATTTGCTGTTGCTTTGAGGATATTGTTGCACTGGTGAAGGCTCCTCGCCTCAAGGTATAGGATGACTTTGTTTACCTTAGCTGTTGTTTCTTTTAACTTTTTCCTGTCTACAAATCTTAGGTTCATAGGTTTCCCACCATTGTTCAATTCATCTACCACTAAGTTTAGGATATCAACCAAATCTTGTCCTAGCCCGTCAGCATTCATATCCTCAATGGCTGTATCTTTGTTCCAGGTATTATTTATTTCAGCATTCAGATCATTGTCTGCTTCGGATGGTTCCTCCGTTCTCTCAACCTCTTCACCTTCATTTCCCACTGGCTCGTTTGCCTGGCATACTCCACTCTCCATTTCCAACCTAATCTCTCTGCTTGCTTATCCACCCATTAGTTATTATTACCCGAGCCTACCCGGCCAATTTTTGTTCATCTAATTTAAATAGACCAATCTCGTTCCAGATGTTATGCATCCGTTTCCTATAGCCTTTTTCCTTGGGTTACTCTTCAGGTAACATTGCATAACAGTTCTATTCAATTCTTTCGTCCAGTTGGTTCTGGTCCCTTTCCTTCTTCTTCTTCCTCCGACACCAGCAGTATTTGGTTGACAGCCAGGTCCCTGCTGCTGGGCCAGAGAGCACCTGCTGGGTGAGAGTCTGTCACATGACATTCCAGTCTCCACTTCACCGTTATTCGTACTGTTTAGGTTCGACATTTAAACACTCTTATCGAGGATTGGTGAATGTATAGTTACATAACCACCGGTGATTTTTGTGTGGCACTATCACGCTGTAGACGAACATAAATAAACAAACAAACAAATAGGTAAAAAAAAAAATCAAAAAATAATAATTATTATTATTATTATTATTATTGCTGTTATTATTATTATTATTATTCATGGTATGAATTTTGTAACTATGAATGTACTTCCTTACAGTGGATGAAATGTATTCAACTAAGCTAGAGAAAAATTGCCTGAGTAAATAGAAAGAAATGGTGAAACAAATATTTTCCGTGTAGTCTTGTTTGTAGTTTTGTCAGGAATAAAATAGATATACATAATCTCTATACTCCAGAGGACAGATAGACATATATATGTCGTGTGTGGATATGTATGTATATATGTATATATATGTGTGCGTGTGTGTGTATATACGCACACATGCATACGTATATATATATATATATATATATATATATATATATATATATATATATATATATATATATATATATATATATATATATATATATATATATATATATACATATATATATATATATATATATATACATGTATGTACACGCACATGCACGCACACACACACGCACGCACACATACACACACACATAAACACGTGCAAATGTGATGCATATTAGCTGTTGTCGACAGTGGCAAACAAATTGTGAAATCCATGTTTGCAAAAATGTGATTCATAGTTAAAGGACATTAATGCTTCTCACTCTCTTTATCTCTATCTATCTATCTGTCCTTTTCTCTCCGTCTCTCTCTCTCTCTCTCTCTCTCTCTCTCTCTCTCTCTATATATATATATATATATATATATATATATATATATATATATATATATATATATATATATATATATCCTTCTCTCTCTGTCTACTTATATACATATATCATTTATTTTGAGACTTGAAACCGTACGGTAAGGGTAACTACACCAGGTACAGTGAACATTTTAAAATTTATTTTAAAACTTTTTCTTATTTGCTAAACCTTGTTTATATATATATATATATATATATATATATATATATATATATATATATATATATATACACCCTCTCTTTCTCTCTCTCTCCCTCACTCAAGGGCATTAACCAAACTATGTGACGAGAAGCAAAATGTCTGTAACCGGAAATTGAAACCGTGTTGGGGAACTTTCCTGTCCCTGAGTTAACTTTTAATTGTAGATCATGCCGGTGGCCCGCTTGTCATATGACAGAGACTAACCAATCAGATCATATTTGTATTACATCTAACATTATCCTACTCCAATACGATTGCACGCATACAGACACATACACGCTCCCATATACACATGTCTAAGTCGCTATGTTGTTTGTGTGTGTATGTACATAGCTACATACACTCACAGACACACAGACGCAGGGTCATCAGACAAGATATATATATTATATGTAAATGTGTGTGTGTGTGTGTGTGTGTGTGTGTGTGTGTGTGTGTGTGTGTGTGTGTGTGTGTGTGTGTGTGTGTGTGTGTGTGTGTGTGTGTGTGTGTTATACTACGAAATACACAATGATGAAAGTACTTTTTTTTAATCAATTAATATTAACGGGAAGAGAGTAAAAATAGAAAAAATAGGGGGAATTAAATAATGAAACGGGGGGAAGAGAAAGGTGGGAGAACTCTATCACCCAGAACTGATACTAAACAGAAGGTCAGAACTAATTACCACCTGCCAAC